>OX424576.1:86651157-87001157 GCA_949152435.1 Gastracanthus pulcherrimus
AATAAATAAATAAATAAATAAATAAATAAATAAATAAATAAATAAATTTAAATAAATAAATAAATTAAATAAATAAATAAATAAATTTAAATAAATAAATAAATTTAAATAAATAAATAAATTTAAATAAATAAATAAATTTAAATAAATAAATAAATTTAAATAAATAAATAAATTTAAATAAATAAATAAATTTAAATAAATAAATAAATTTAAATAAATAAATAAATTTAAATAAATAAATAAATTAAATAAATAAATAAATAAATTTAAATAAATAAATAAATTAAATAAATAAATAAATAAATAAATTTAAATAAATAAATAAATTAAATAAATAAATAAATAAATTTAAATAAATAAATAAATTAAATAAATAAATTTAAATAAATAAATAAATTAACTAAATAAATAAATAAATTTAAATAAATAAATAAATTAAATAAATAAATAATTCAAATAAATAAATTAAATAAATAAATATCCGAGTCACCTCTACGCATTCTCTTCACCATGTAATTGCTTAAGGTGCCTTTCTCTCTTTTTTTACCTTTCTCGCGGCGTTTGTGAGCCTCGCGTTCGTCTTCTCCTCTCTTAATCGTTTTTCGATTTGTACGCTCGCTCGATGGCGGTTGAGTATCCATAGCCCAATGGTAATCACTAAGGATACGGACAACAGGCTCCCGAAAATGAAACCGAACGTCGAGGTCGTGGAGTTGAGATTCTTTATCGCAAACTCGGAAGCTCTGCGACGGGCTACTTCACGCTCTTTGTTCGCGATATCGCGTAGCCCCGCTCCGTTCTGGAGAGCTTCGATTTTGACTCCGTGCAAATTTTCTACGCGCTCGTCGGTTTCAGAATCTATTAATGCTTGCAAAGCGGCAGAGATTTATTCAATCCGTTAAATATTGCGGACGCGTGAATTTTCACGGAACCGAATACCGACTGTGTCCGCCGAGCAACTTATCCATAATTCCAGCCGACCGGTTCCTAGTATTTCCGATGTAACCTGACCCAAACCCAGGCACTGTATAAAAATATTTTCACCACACTGCGCGTAAAGTGCTGACTGTACGCCCTCTCAGCAGGCCGTACAGTACCGCATGGACTGCCTAGGGAATAAAGTGACTTGCGCATGCGCGATGCGCCTTTTTCCGCTCTCGACTGCGTCTCGAGCGGTAAAACAGCGCGTCGCGCGTACACAAGTCACTTTACTTCTAGGCAGAGCATGGGGTACTGTACGGCCTGCTGAGATGCGTACAGTCATTTCTTTACGGGGGTGTGGTGAAAACTAGTATACGCACCTCTGGAGTACAGTAGGCAAGCATGCACTGTGTGAAATGCCGACCTCGCTTTGCTCGGTCGGCAACGTCACACAGTGCGTACATTGCCCACTTTACTCCCTTGATGCATAATGTACTATTTCACGTTAAGGAGTGGAAAACACCCATGAGTTCGTCTTGTGAAGTCTTAGCCGAAACGTGTCGCATAATTTTTTTAGTTTTACGTTGCATTGTTCGGGCGCCGTTATCTCGCACCCCGCCGCTATTTTTATCTCGCATGCTACGTTTTCACGGATTTCGCATACGAGCTCTGGGTTGATCGATATGAACAATTCTTCGATCTTCATGTAGGTTCGATTGGACTCACTGATCTCGAAATAGTGATGCTCGAGCCAAATATATACCGCTATGTTGGACGCGTCCCAACCGTTCTGCATTGACGGCAGCAGTGACTCCCTAAATAGGTTATATCTCTGAATATCCAGTAGCGGTATGGCCAGCTGGTATATTAGGTGGCCCTGAGTCATCATTATGAATAATTTCGATATTTTCATCACCGGGATTGCCGAAAAGCTTCCGCGGGGCATTGGGAACCTCGCATTACTCATGGTATTCTGTACTCTCTTTGCGGCCCTGCTTATCGTCTAGGGTGGCATTATATGCGGGTGAATTAACCTCGGTGTCTAGTTTGAATTGAATTAGGTTATCCTTTTGTAACTCTAAGCTTCTGTGCAAAATATGCTCGTTTTCACTCGTCGCCGTTTTGTTGGCTAATAGACGGGTATTTGCTGCGAGCCCTGTCATTTTACCTTCGAGGTTGGAAAGCTTGCGATCTATCAGTTCTATCTGATTCGCGAGAAGGGGCGCAGTGAGGCGAGTATCGTTAGCTAATGCTGCAACGGCCACCTGGACCCCCGCCTCGTTCTCTTTTGTCTAGCGTTCCGAATAAGAATTTACTAATCTTACCTAAGAAGGGCAGGTTCGAGCGGCGCGCAGGATAGGGTTCTTCGCAACGGTGTAGCAATTTATCTCGACTCTACTCTGTATAAACAGGCTCAATGGCTTCGCAAACTTCTTCAGAAAGTGGCGGTTCATGATGAAACGTGTCCAACGAACCTTCAGCTTGTGCGATTTTCCAAGCACACCAGGAATCTGAACAATTATCGTGCTGAGGATTGTCGTCGGTCGATATTTTATGATACAGAGTTGCCCAAATTTGATTCCTCATTTTCTCTATGCAATTTGGATTCCTCCGCATTGCCAAACCATAATAAATTGTTAATTTATCCTTTTCCTCCAAGACTTTTCGTCTTTTTTTTAGATTTCGAAGATGCATTCCCGTTCTTTTCTGTACATGATCGATGTACTCTTTTTTTTGCACTTCAAAATTAGTGTACGATTTAGAATCCAGTATGCCTTTGAAAGTCTTGCTATTCCCATCACCAATATAATTCACATACTTTAAGCCGGGGAAACTGTCGGAACGAGAAAACATTTCAATAACAGCAACTACCTCCGTTTTACTAAATAAACCCGTGACGGGGTACTTGGCCTAAGGGATATCCGTTTTATTTCGTTAATCACAAAACTATTTATTTCTAGTTTTTACTTTAGTCAGAATTGAATTTCCAATCTTTATACCCGAGTTTTCCCCTCAAGCAAGGTTCCTGCGCACAAAGGAGACAGCACTATGTAGCGCTGTGTCTCACAACAATATCGTTTATTGTTGGAATCGCTTTTTTTTTATTGCTCTGGTCATCGACTAGGTCAGCGTCACCGGTGCATTCTTGCCGTCAGACCGCGGGAGCTGGCTGTGAGCGTACTCGTGACCCTATTTATTTGTTCTTATTTTTTGGAAATGCATATAGTTATCTTTTGTGCCAATATGCTCTTACCTTTCCTACTCGGGTGCTATCTGCGTCATTAATCAGTACAGCCGTGAAGTTGCTGTTATCACATAAGGGTGCATGGAAATTACTAATGTACTTTATTTATTAACTCACTATTTAATTTTTCTTGCCTTCGAAAAGTGGACTAATTTCGTCCGTCGCCATATTTGATTAAAAGAAACTAAACCTATTAATACAAAATATTTACAAAATGTTCGCGTGTTCGCGCTTACTAACCTCCTCGCATCTTCGTTGTTTTATTACATATTCCGCGGTGCGTTACTTTCGCCACGCCGTTTTCCGCCTACCTTTTATCGACATTGCAAATTATTAGTTTCCTTTATTACGCGGTTTGTATACCACTCCTCTTCCCGCTCAGCAAGTCGGAACATTTTCTAACGCCCTTTCGCATGCGCGCTTCTGCGCTTCTATTTTGCCTTCGCCCTTTTACATTAGATTCATACTTGCGCTTGTACGCTCAAGCGGAGAGAGAGAGAGAGAGATAGATAGATAGATAGATATACTTTTTATTCGTCAGAAGACAAAATCTTACAATTTCATGTACATGTAGTTGTATTTATAATTAAAAAAAATGTCAGTCGGTTTAATATAATTGTTATCTTACTTTCACTTATTGCATATTTCTTATTAAAATAATAATTCACTTTATCAGTTCGTCAGTTTATAAAATCTAAATGCAATGAACTAGTCACAGTCAAATATCACATAAAACGCTTCGTCAAAAAAAAAAATAATAATACATAGAATAAAAAATAAATACAATAAAGATAACATATAAATAAGAAAACATACACATACTTTGCTAAATCTTTGCGTACACTATCACGTCCAAACTTAAAACACACTCATTCATAACACTTTAACAATCACGCTAATAAATACATTCACACTTAATTAACACTAAAAATATTTAATAAATAAATAAATAAAATAATAAATAAATACGTCGAATACATAAATAAACAAGATAAATAATTAAATTAAATAAATAAATAAATAAATTTAAATAAATAAATAAGTTAAATAAATAAATAAATAAATTAAATAAATAAGTTTTAATAAATAAATAAATTAAATAAATAAATAATTTAAATAAATAAAAAGCCTAAATATATAATCGACTCATTTTTTATCTCTGAACGTACTCCTCACCATGTAATTGTTTAAGGTGCCTTCTAAACGCCGTTTTAAATTTACAAAAAGATGGCAGACACCTCACACTGCTCGGGAGCGAATTCCAGAGATGCGCACCTTGAACTCTGAATGAAAAAAGGCCCTTATCGGTGCGCGACCCCGGAACCGAGAGCTCTTTCATACCACCCCTACTTGAAGTCCTGGCCTGGTTTTTTTCAAAGAGGGCAGTAAGATACGGTGGCTGCCGCATGACAACCGCTTTGTAAAGCAGCAGCCCCATAAAATACTCCCTCCTCACCTTCAAATCTAACCAGTCCAGTTTTTTCCTGTAGGCGGTGATATGCTCATCCCGCCTAACACCACATATGTATCTCACACATGCATTCTGCAGACGTTGTAGTCGTGTCTGGAGCTCCCCTGACACATCAAGAAGAACCACTGAGCAATAATCTAAGTGAGGTAGTACCAGTGCACATGCCAGCTGCTTCCTCAGTATCTCTGTGGTGCTTGAACGGAAAAGTTTTAAGCTATACAGAGCCCTATTTACCTTTCTACTGACCGCATTCAGTTGCGGCTTCCATGTCAACCCTCCGTCCATCACCACGCCGAGGTTGGTGACTGTATCGACAAAGGGAACGTGTACGCCGGTCTGTATCTCAATGCCTTGCAAGTCGAGGCTCTGAACCTGTTTGATGTTGTGATCAGATCCAAAAATGATCGCCTTTGTCTTGCCGACATTGAGGCGCAGGCCAGCTGACGTTGCCCAGTTCGACACTGCTTGTGCTACAGCCGACATGCGACCGATACCATCACGAAGACCTTTCAGGGTCACTTGTGTGTAGGTTTGCAAGTCGTCAGCGTAAAGTATGTGTTCGACACCATCTAAGTCGAGTGCGTCTTGTAAGTCGTTTATGTACAGGCTGAAAAGCAGGGGTCCCAGGACTGAGCCCTGTGGAACGCCAAGATTGGTGGTTAGCCAACCTGAATCCCCGTTTGTGATTGTGACGACTTTCTGTCGTCTCCCCATGATATATGACTTAAGCCACAGGAGAACACTCCTGGAGAATCCCATGCGCATCAGCTTACGCAGCAGTTTAGTGTGTGAGATGGTGTCGAATGCTTTGCTAAAATCAAACATTAACAAAATAGTCAATAGTTTTTTGTTGTTGTCAATGCCTGATCTTATGTCCTCCGTCAGTTTCAGTAGTGCTGTCTGTGTACTGTGATTCTGTCGAAAACCAGTCTGCATCGGGTCCAAAGTATTATTTTCTCGTAAGAAGTTGGTTATTTGGTCGTGTACGATCTTTTCAAGGACCTTAGAAAGGAAACTCAGCAGGGCAATTGGTCGGAAATCTGACACCGTAGATGGGACAGGTTTCTTCTTCAAAGGCACCAACCGAGCTCCCCTCCAAGCTCCCGGAAAAATGCCACTGGACAGAGAGGAGTTAAAGATCTTAACAATATGATCTCCCACAAACGGAAGAGCCTTAGCCACTATACTTTGGGGAATGTCGTCTTCCCCTCTGGCTTGTGATGAGAAGTGGGCAACAGCCAGAACCACGTCCGAGAAGCTGACTTCTCGGAAAACAAAACCGTCATCACTGGCAGTGGTCAGGACGCTGTCAAGTTCTTCATCACCCTCATTTTGGGAGATCCACACCCCTGCAAAGTGGGCATTGAGCTCTTCCGGTGAGAAACCATGAAGCTCCTCTCTTGTCTTTGGCAGAAGGCCCAGAGCCTTGAGCTCTTTCCAGATATCTTTCTTATTATTAATCGCTTCAGAAATTTTATTTTGTAAAAATCTTTCCCTTGTTTCCTTCGTTCGTAATTCAGCTTCAGCTGCAAGGCCCTGATACTCCCGCCACAGTCTGTCGTCATTGGTCCTCGAATAGCGTCTTCGTACGGAGTCACGTTTTTTGTAAAGATGTATTAGTTCAGCATCAACCCATGGTGGATTTGTTTTCTTTTTCGGTATGAATTCTTTTAACGGTGCAATTTTATCTATCACAGCCATGAGGTTGACACTGAGGCACTCTAATTGACTGTCAACACTCGCCGCGGGACCATCGATCCGCGACCAATCACAGTCAGCTAGGCGAGACAGGAGGTCGTCTTGCTGGATCGACTTAAAATCCCTGTAGCTGAATGATTCAACCACAGGGGATGCAGCAGTTTCGACCCCAATCTCGACCTCTATGATGTTATGATGACTGGGAAAAGGCGCCGGCCGATTGTCCCTGCTCAGTACAACGTCATTATTATCTGTCAAGATCACATCAATCCACGTGTGAGAATCCGTGAGATGATGAGTCGCACCATGATCAATTATTTGAAGGTTAAGATCATCAGCCAACCGTCTAACAAATTTCGCATCGGCTGACGTTCCGAGTAGGTTCGCATTCAGATCTCCCATAATAATTTTGTGACTAAAGTCTTGAGTATGTATCGTCAGTTTGTCTATTAAGTCCGAGCCCTGTAAAAACGGTACGTGTGGTGGTCTGTATATTAAAGCAACAAAGACGGGGGGAAGGCTGCCCTGCTGAACACTGCACATTAAATATTCAGGTATAAATGGTCTGCCCTCCTGTGTTGTTGGAGAACTGCTTAGTAAATTTGCCTTGAAAGTGTTATGAATGTACAGGACTAGCCCGCCTCCTAGTTTGTTGCGATCAAGTCTAAGTAGTGAGTAGTCATCGATCTGAATGAGATCACTCCCAACATCAGGGTCAAGGTGCGACTCAGCAACCCCAAAGAGATGGTAGGTAGGACGAGCTGAAAGGTGTTGTTTAATCATGCCAATGTGCCCCTTCAGTGAGGTAACATTGACAAAACCTGCCCTCAGTCCCTTACAGTGAACCCCCCCAGCAGTGTCTGCGGATAGTCAATTTTTTGCAGCAGTTGACGGAATTACATTATTATCAATTTCGATTTCATTATCAACAGTTTTTTTTTCAGTATTTACAGTTTGAGATGGTTGATTAATGGCATATGATGCCACAATTGTCTGTAAATCAGCCGCAGATGAAAATTCATGAGAGACATCGCCATCGCGCCTCTTCACCAGGAAACGGCCCCCTCTATGCCAAACATATTTAAAATTAAGTCTCATCGCAAGGGCCTTGAGACTTCTATATTTAATAAAACATTCTTTTGTTAACAATTCATTTATAAAAATTTTCCCATTTATAATCCCATCCCTTGTGTCCTGGTCAAGAGCTGCAATGTCGACATCTCTAGCATGAAAGCCAGTGATAAGCTTTTTGGCTCGCATTATTCTCTCGCCTAACGCACTGCTGGAAAGGGTAGCAACCCATGGTGACCTTCTACGTTCGCTGTTTGTATCTGCTAATGCCGCAGCTGTCGATTCTTCTGACCGAAGCAGGCGTGTGCCTATTATATCAATTTTTTGTGTTGATGGAAGGACACGGCACAGTATCGCGTGTGCGACGTCAACACGCTTAGAGACATCACCGTCGAAAATGTTTGAAATAATGAGCTCCGTATTACCGCTTTTAATGTTTTTACTGTGCATTGTCCCCCCATCAATCGTTTGCACCCGCGTGCTTCGTGCAGGTGATGCCGCAGCGTCAGCATTGTCGTTATTATACTTGTTCAAACGCCTAGACATTTTATTTCTACTATTTACAATCTGGATAAACCCGTCATTATTGCTTTCACAATTGTCAATTGTTTCGCTTATATCACTATAATTGTCAAGTAAGGTACTATTCGTAGCAGACGCATTATTATTAGCAGTATTACATTTTTTTGTACTTATAAGAGAAACGGTATTGTTTTGTGTACTGGGTAGTACTGCGATTTTTTGGAATTCTATTTTATTTAGTATGAGTTTGTTATCTTTTTGGATGTTCTCAACATTTCTTTCAATTTTCTCAATAGTAGTAGTATATACAGAGGTAAAATCTTCTTTTGTTATTATTTTTTCTATTTTTGTTATTATTTCCTTGTTGTCAAGTTCAACTCTATTGATTTTATTTGTTAAATTTAGGAAATCGTTTTCAAAAGTGTTTAATACAAGATTATCAATTTTAGTCTGTGACTCGAGATTTGTCTGCTCTAGATTATCGATTTTATCAATTAACATATTGTAATGTACCTCTGTATTGGTCAATAAAGTGTTCGTTTCTACGTTATTATCATGTAATTTTTTATTTTTAATTTTTAGGTTATCTATTTCTTGATAAAGCACTTGCTTCTCCTTTTTCATCTCCTCCAGCTGGGAGTGTTGTTTCGACAGTTTTTCCTCAATTTTTTGCAGCTTAGAGTCAATTGAAAGTGCTCAAGTCAAGTATGTACTGCTGGTAACGTATTTAGCCTATTTACAATTGCCTCCAATCTGCCTTCAATAGAGGTGCAATGTCTAGCAAGTGCATTATCAATGTTTCTTGAAGTAGAATTCGCGTACTCCACTAGGCAGGAGACCGTTGTTCCCTTTTTTAACGCGGTACTATCTAGCATACGGATGACTGACGCATTTATATCATTAATACTGCTGTTATTTTTGGAGAAGGAGGACTGTGAAGTATTATTAGCTCGGTCCGCATTCTTGGCCGTGACGTCACTCGGGGATTCCCCACTGTGCTCTGCTCCTATACTGGAAATGGGCGGGCCTAGTGACGTCACAGGAGACTGTGAGGCCAACCGGAGTAGGCTGCTGGTGGGGGCGGGGCTTAGCCCCTGCAAGGGAGAGAGTGAGGAGTTGGTGGGCGCGGCCTTGCTCGCCTGATTGGTGCGAGCAGCTGTTGCAGGCCTTTTATTGGCCGGAGTGGACGCGGCTAGCTCCTTCTCTTTCCCACTCATATTTTTGCTGGCGTTCGTCGCGCGCGCGACTGCCGACTCGAACATCGACCTCTTCGAGTCGATACATGCCTGGCACGCTACCGCTTTAGTATGTAGCTGCAATGCATTCCTTTGTACGCGGGTAAGCACTGCAAGAGGCTTGCACGCCGGATGGTAAGTAATATCGCATATGCAGCACTTACGTAGCGAGTTGCTGCTCCTAGGAACCTCCCCGCAGATGGCGCAGTTGTCGACCATGGTGTTAGTGGCGACAAAGATGAGTCGTGGAAGGTACTGATGGTGTGTCTAGGATGCAGCAGGTGTCGCCTCGGTGGTCACGTAGTTGTAGTTCGAGTCGGCAGATGGCGCCTTGATAGTATGGCGCTGCGTGCTGTGTGTCCAGAATGAAGTGGTACCTCTGGATTATGCTTCGTGCTTGGCTCCCGCCACTCTGCCGTATTCACCTCTCTTAACCTCAAAAAACACCTGGCCGGGTGTTGTTGCTTGGATGTTGAAAACTGTGCCGATGGACCAGTGGAAGCTGTGATTTATTATCACAGCTATGGTTGGAATGTTCCACTGTGCAGGCACCACAACAGACCGGCTCACAGGCGCAGGAGGCAGCAGAGTGCGGTGTAAATGCAGGAGCCAAAACACGAGCAGGTGCACCTAGCAGACGCGCGACGAACAGAGCGAGAGAGAGAGAGAGAGAGAGAGAGAGAGAGAGAGAGAGAGAGAGAGAGAGAGAGAGAGAGTGAGAGATCAATTAGCAAACTCTCGCTGTTCGCTTGCCGTGTTCCGCTCTTCTCTCCTCTACCCTCTTCTACCTCTGCGCGATTTTTTCGCGCTGTTGCCTCTTTCTCCACTTTTCTCGGCACGTGCCGCACCTCCTACCTGCTCTGCCCCCTCCTCGTCTCTCTCTATACTTATTCCCTATATTATTCCAAATCGTCGCGTCTCGACCCCTGCCGACTTGCTGCTCGCTCCGGTGTACATGTGTAACACTCATACATGGATACTGTGCGCGGCTCGGTTGTGCAGAGTGTAATTCTCTGTCACAAACCTTCATGATTTACTTCACATAAATCGGCGTGTG
Organism: Gastracanthus pulcherrimus; assembly: GCA_949152435.1. Taxonomy (NCBI): domain Eukaryota; kingdom Metazoa; phylum Arthropoda; class Insecta; order Hymenoptera; family Pteromalidae; genus Gastracanthus; species Gastracanthus pulcherrimus. Next base: position 86,661,381 of record OX424576.1, read on the forward strand.
ATGCATACCATTTTTCGAATTCAGATGTTTCTGATTTATTTTTCCAGTGCTCGCAAGACTTACAATATTTAGATTTAATAGTCACATCGACGATTTTTCCAGTAAGCCATCCAATAAAAGATACAACTCCAAAAAGCCACGAGTATCCTCGTTTCGTCCAAGAACCATCTCCTAAAACGGTAATCCCTTGAGATTGCCCAATTTCTTTGCTATCTCGTCTCTCCTTTTGTCCAGCTTGCTTCATACTGTTCTCACGAACTGTTGATGTTGCTATTGAAATGAGATTCACTATTTTATCATAAAAGGATTGGGAAACAGGACGTGGTAATTCTATAAACACACAAAATTTCATCATACTATTCAGTCCTACTCCTATCAGTCGCATTGCTAACACCATCCGACGATTAATTTCATATGCATTTTTTATAAATTATTGTTAGGTATAACAATTTCTGGACACTTTGGGCAAACAATCACAATTTTGAAGCTCAAGCCCCGAGAACTTCTTGCATGAAAAGTTATATTAGAACCGCACGTTTTACACTTCACATACTCAGAAATTGCAGAAAATACTGCCAAAAAGTTAATGATTCGGTATCCAAATGTATAATTTACATCGAAATCGTCTTCGGATGTCTTCAGATTTTTTGCCGATGCACTAACGCCACTTGAATCACCTTCAGCTTTGTATCGATTCATCGGACGATTCGCTGATTTATGGCTCCGATATCGTGTTGGATAGTTTTTGTTCGTGGCTTTATTCCTGCGTACCCTTTTTCTTTTTCCGTTTTGCTGAACGTAATAATAAATAATTAAAACTTTTACAAAAATATAGTTTCAAAAGCGAAAATGAGAGCATCGTTTCCTTATGATATACAGACGCTACACTAACGTACTTTGTTTTGAAACTAGCTTAATTGACTCATAATAGCTTAAGATCGACATCTATAGGAGCATTAGAGAAGTTTGCAAACAATAGGCAAGCCATAAGGCGGTCCTTCTCATCAGGTACCTCTCGCAGGTGAGCAATCGGACGTTTCGGAGCGGCCGAAGACGGTCGGTATATGTCCCGAAATTTCAAATAAAATTTTTTTTTTCGGAATGGGACCTTTTGTACTATATGCTAGAGAGTTTGAAGCATGTTTTAAGCCAATTCAGTTAGAATATGGTGCATTATCTCGATTGTACCATTTGACTGGGGGTCATATGCAGTGGTATTGAATTTTGAGATTCCAAAAATTTTCGCGAATTCTTGTATCCAGCGATTCTGAAAATGCGTGCCTTGGTTTGTGACTATTGCTGCCGGCGGCCCGAATACGCATATTATTTTTTCCGTTAGCGCTGGCGCTACCTCCTCTGCATTGGCGTATTTTGTCGGTATTAGTTTTAAATATTTTCTAATATATCCTGCACCGATAGGATGTACTTCTTGCCGCGTTTGGAGCTCTCTCTCTCTCTCTCGTAAAAATCTAAAGAAATGTGCGCGAACGGAAACGCCGGATTATTGCTGATTATCAGCGGCAACCGAGTTTTTACCCGTACCAACTTATTATTTTGGCAAGTGGCGTAACGCGCGACGAATTGTCTTACATCGGGTCTCATATCACGCCAATAAAAATCGTTCGCTATCTTGCTATAAGTTTTATTCATTCCGGGATGTCCCCCTATCGCTGTCTCGTGGTATTTCCTAATTAGTTTAAACCTTTCGAGTACTGGAGGTACGAGTAGGATGTTTTTGTACAAAACAGCAACTATGCTTCTGCTTGTAATATATTGTCGAATTGATCTATGAAATTTACCCATTTGGCTAGCGTGAGGATAGCTAAGTCGCGAATTATCGCGAAGTTTTTTATCTCTTTAGCCAGCAAGACGTTTTTTAGTGTTCGTAAGCATTTTCCCACGTCGGCGCGCATTGGCCTTTTATCTATATACTCCTTCACTTACACTCCAATGCATGTCCCCTTTTCTGGCACAGTTACAAACCTCGGTATTGGCATGGACTCTAAACTCTCTTGGAAAATGCAGATAGAAGCGCTGGGAAAAAAGGTTTACCGTGCCCTCTATAGCTTGCGATTTTTCCGTCCATGCACTACTGAGGCTCTGCGAAAGCAGCTTGCTTATGCGCTGGTAGTCCCGCATCTAGACTACTGCTCCGTGGCTTATCTTGACGTGTCAGAGGAGCTTGAGACAAAGTTGCAAAAGTTACATAATACATGTGGGACATACATATGTGGTGTTCGGCGGGACGATCACATCACTCCTCACAGGAAATATCTTGGCTGATTTACTATAAAGGAAAGACGACCGTACTTTGCGCGGTTGTTATTGTATAAAGCAATAAACATGGGACAACCTCCGTACCTTGTGGCTCTTTTTGGGAAAAACAGGGCCAGGACTTCTAGTAGGAATGGTGTAAAAGAGCTCTCGGTTCCGGGATCGCGCACTGACACTGGCCTATACTCGTTTAGAGCCCAGGGTTCGCGATTCTGGAATAATGTCCCCTGCGATGTGAGATATTTTCCGTCCCTATGTGAATTCAAAACAGCGTTGATTAGATATCTCAGACGGCAGAGCGGTAACCAACAGAATTAACATTAAGTGTTGAATGTATGTGTTGCTTTATGTCAAATTTTCTATGTAATGTACCTGTCTTAATGTATTTATTTATTTATTTATTTGTGTACATATTTATTCGTGTATTTATTTGTGTAAATATTTATTCATGTATTTATTTGTGTACATATTTATTCATGTATTTATTTGTGTACATATTTATTCATGTATTTATTTGTGTACATATTTATTCATGTATTTCAGTCGACAAGCTATGGGCCCAAAGGATCGTGGTTCCTTTTAACTCAAATCCAAAAAAACAAGAGATTTAGGCTAGTCACGGACTTCAGAGCACTGAATGAAGTAACAGAGGGCAGCTGTCACCCGTGCCAATCACAAGCGACATTTTAGAGCACTTGGCTTAGGCAAATTACATCTTAGTCATGGAGCTCAAGCATGGGTACCACCAGTTTGAGATACATTCCGACTCAGCGCACCTAACCGCGTTCTACGCACCTGACGGCAAGCATGGAAACCAGCTACTCCAGTACGACAGCATGGCCATGGGGCTAAAGGAGGCAACCATAACCTTCACCAAGGCTATGTCACTGGCCATGGCCGGCCATTATGGTGTTTAGCGAAATCCTAGAACAGCACAGAATTCGCCTACGCAGGGTACTCAGAAGACTGCTACAATCCAACCTAACAGTGGAGCCAAAGAAATGTCAGTTTCTAAAGAAAGAGGCTCTAGTCTTGGGACATATCGTAGGAGGAGGTGAAATGAAGACCAACCTCATGAAGGTAAGGGCAATGTTGGAGTATCCTGCACCAACAGATCAGGCGAAGGTCAAACAGGTCATCGGCTTGTTTAGTTACTACAGGCGTTTTATAGAAAACTTCTCCAAAATCTCACACCCGCTGTTCAGATTACTGCAGATAGGTGTCGAATTTACTTGGGGTCAAGAGAAGCAAAAGGCATTCGACTACCTAAAAAAAATCTTGTGCACCGAGCCAGTCTTAAAGGCCCCAGACTTGTCACAACCGTTTATAGTAACAGCCGATAGCAGCGACTGGGCCCTGGGCGCCATTTGGTCCCAGTGTGTGCTGGATCGTAATCAGCCCAGCACGTATGCGTCGCGTTGCCTCAAAGACAGCGAACTCAGATATCCGTCGTACGATAAGGAATTGTTAGCGGTGGTCTTCGCCAAGGAGCCATTCCGGTATTATAACTACGGTAGGAAATTTACAGTGGTAACAGATCACGAACCACTTAAACATTTTCACACACCAAAAAGCCCGACTTACGCTTCAACCGCCTGAAAGCGGCGCTGCGATCATTGGTGAGTGCGAAATCAATCCCGAATTGCCGCGAGTAGAACTCTATGAGCTTGCCGACAAGCAAAACGAGTTGGATCCGAACGCAGAAGCAAAGATACCACCAGGAAAAATATTTAAAACACGCGCCGTAAGGAAACAGGAACTTGATGGGGATAAGAAGGCCAAACGCCGCGCTTCTGAATCAGATGAATCGGGAAGTCACGAACCCGATCGGAAGAATCAGAAGGGCCAGGCGTTAATCTATAAAACCGGAGAAGTCTTGGCCATAAGAAACGTTGCCGACGGTTTCTACCTAGGACGCGTTTTACACAACGTTTTTCACGGGGACGAGATGCTAGAGATACGGTTGTTTACAGAGTCGGATAACAGAAATGTATTTACCATGAGCCACCACGATCAAGTGCACTTCGCCTACATCCTCACCACCACAACGCTAAAGAAATCAGGTAGCCTGAATAAAAGCGAACGGCAAGGATAGAACGAATTTTAGCCGAGTCGATCCAAGTTAGTAAATATGCATCGATAGCGGCAAACGCCCCGCGGGACTAAAACCAATCAAAATACGACGCGTAAATAAATAAATAAATAAATAAATAAATGAATGATTGAATGAATGAATAAATGAATGAATGTATGAATGAATGAATTAATGAATGAATGGATGGATGGATGGATAGATGGATGGATGGATGGATGGATGGATGGATGGATGGATGGATGGATGGAGGGATGAATGTATGGAGGGAGGGAGGGAGGGATGGATGGACTGATGAATGGATGGATGGATGGATGGATGGATGGATGGATGGATGGATGGATGGATGGATGGGTGGATGGATGGATGGAGGGAGGGAGGGATGGATGGAAGGATGGATGGATGGATGGAGGGAGGGATGGAGGGAGGGATGGATAGATGGATGGATGAATGGATGGATATATAGATAGATAGATAGATAGATATACTTTTTATTCTTCAAAAGACGAAGATCTTGTTATCTTACATTAACGTTCACTTATTGCATCTCTTATTAAATAATATTATTCGCTGTATCTGTTCGTCAGTTTATAAAATTTAAATATAATGAACTAGTCATAGTCAGATATCACAGAAACTCGCTTCGTCAAAAAATAATACATAGAATAAAATAAATACAATAGAGATAACATATTAAAAATAAAAAGAATACATACACATACTTTACTAAATTTTTACGTATAACTATCACGTCAAAATTTAAAACACACTCATTCATGACACTTTAACAATCACGCTAATAAATGCATTCACACCTAACACTAAACATATTTAATAAATAAATAAATTAATAAATAACTAAGTCGAATAAATAAATAAGCCAGATAAATAATTAAATTAAATAAATAAATAAATAAATTTAAATAAATAAATAAATAAATTAAATAAATAAATTTAAATAAATAAATAAATTAAATAAATAAATAAATAAATTTAAATAAATAAATAAATAAATAAATAAATAAATAAATAAATAAATTTAAATAATTAAATAAATAAATTTAAATAAATAAATAAATAAATTTAAATAAATAAATAAATTTAAATAAATAAATAAATAAATAAATAAATAAATAAATAAATAAATAAATAAATAAATAAATAAATAAATAAATAAATTTAAATAAATAAATAAATAAATAAATAAATAAATAAATTTAAATAAATAAATAAATTTAAATAAATAAATAAATTTAAATAAATAAATAAATAAATAAATAAATAAATTTAAATAAATAAATAAATAAATAAATAAATAAATAAATAAATAAATTTAAATAAATAAATAAATAAATAAATAAATAAATTTAAATAAATAAATAAATAAATAAATAAATTTAAATAAATAAATAAATTTAAATAAATAAATAAATAAATAAATAAATAAATTTAAATAAATAAATAAATTTAAATAAATAAATAAATTTAAATAAATAAATAAATTAAATAAATAAATAATTCAAATAAATAAATAGTCTAAATAAATATCCGAGTCAGATTCAGATTGGGAATACACAGAGATGAACAAAAACAATGTATAATGCGATTCTCGAAAAGTTCACCTCTATGCATTCCCTTCACCATCTAATTGCTTAAGGTGCCTGCTAAACGCCGTTTTAAATTTACAAAAAGATGGCAGGCACCTCACACTGCTTGGGAGCGAATTCCAGAGGTGCGCACCTTGAACTCTAAATGAGAATAGGCAGATTCGGATGCAAATCCATTAATGGAACCCACCCTACCTTCACGTCTTTATCCCTGACACGCGCACTAACCACCATTTTTACTCTCGGCGGCACTGTCACTTTCTCGTCCAATAAGAACGGTCCGAATGAGCCGATTAAGCTCTGAGTTGCTGCGTCGACACAGCCTTGGTGCTGGTCGATAATATCCCAGCCGATTATTCCCGCATTTTCCATGGGGAATTCATTCGGTACTACTTGGATATTGCATTGCAACCCTTGCAGTCTGATTGCTGCTTGGCTTAAAGTGAACGAAGTGCCGGGAGTTACTACTTGGATTTCGATTATTTTTTGCCTGTCGATCGGATAACCGGGTGCGAGGTGACCGATTTTTACAACGTATATATCTGCTCCAGAGTCAGCGTAAAATTTGCCTTGCCTCTCTTTTAGCTGAGGGCAGTGTAAAGAAACGATCGGTGGTTGCCTTCCCGTCATAAGGAATGTGATACTTGCTGAGTCATTGGGCTCCTCGATCTTCGGCTCTTGCTCTTGACGCTAGACGCTTGGGGTATACGACGACCGTGCTCCTAGTTTTTTTAATTCTCCTGCCTATCACGCTCGTCCGCGGGTTTGTTGCCCTTTTGCCTGTTATCGCGACTGTTCTAGTGATGTTTTTTATTTCCCCAAACGGTCTTACGTTTTTTATAGTAATTATTACCACTGCTGAATGCCCCACTATCGCGGTTGGCGTAATTATTATTTTTAAAGGCGTGTCGAATTAGGTTTCTCCTTGCGTGATTAACCACGCTTCTACATTCCTCGATCGCATGCCCGTCACGCTCGCAGTACGTACAGAATGCATCGTTACTCGACTGTTTAACTTTGGACTTCTTATCGTTTTTATCACGATTCCTGTGTCCTCCATGATTATCACCATAACCATTGTTTGCTTTGCCCTTAGGATGCTGAGGTTCTGGTATTCGTACCTCGTCCGCGGCTATGCGCCATACCTGCGTCGGGGTTGGCTCTGCCGCCGACAGAAGGCTGGCGGCGGCTCGGCGTGCATTTCATCTGCCCTCGAACTCGCCTTATCGCCTCGCCCAGAGATGGCGGTCTTTCGCCGCATACCTGGTGATCGAGCGGAGTTTCCAGGCCAAATAAAAATTGCTGCAGAACGTCATCGTCTGCTATGCACCTTCTCGCTTTTCTATCAAAAGTCGAAAGACTCGGTGCCGACTCTATCACCGTCAAATAGCGGTTATGCAGTTTTTGCATCCGCACACCGCAATCGCCCGCTGTTTCTCCCGGATTTTGCTTTAATACTTTAACCTGTGCCATGATATCGTCGGCAATGCCTACGTTTCCGTACTGCATAATCAGATCTTTTAGCAGCTATTCGGCTCGCGAGTAAGTAGTTAGCCGCGAAGTGTATCCATCCACGGCTTTACCGGTCAGTTTGGTAGATAAACCTATCATCAATAAATGCTCTTTATCCCTACCGAAGTCGTCCAGTACCTCACCAACTGACAGAACAAATTTAGTCTGTCCGGATTACCGTAAAAATTCGGTATTATGTTCAATGCCTGATTTACGGTCATTTTCTTTTTGCTTCGCTTATGGCTTGTGCCACGATACCGATCCCCGGGTTCGACCCATGCGTCTTCGTTCGAATCGTTTTCGCTGTCCGATGGTTCGCGGCTGCTGTGTCTCAGCGGTTCGCGATCGCTGTATCCGCCGCGCCCGGGGGAACGCTTTGAGTTTCCCCTACTCCGCTGGGAACTCCTGTCCGACGTGTAATCTCCGTGGCTGGGGGGCCGTGTATCTAAGTTATAATGTCCCCGCTGGAACGGTACGGGGCTGGTCGCCCTTGTACAGGGCGTTACCATCTCGAACGGGGCTGCACCTGCGTTTGTGTATCACTGCCGCTTTCTCTCTCCAGCCGCGATCTTCTTCTAATAACGCCCTATCGCCCGATGTAGAGCGCTGCCTGTGGCGCGCACTTCATGGGGCACCGTCTTCACTACCTAATTTATCCCCGCCGCTGCCGTAGCCTGAGCGAACCTCGCGGTTCTCTTTTCTTCCGTTCGTACCCTTTCCTGATTAGCCATTATATAATTGCGCCAGCATCTCGCGGATCCCTTCCAATATTAATTTCGTTTGCCCCGAGCTTTCCTGGGATCTTGCAGAGTTTCGCTCGCTGCAGCGGCTCGACGAGCGCCTATTCTCGCTCAGCGACCCTTCGTTCGCTTTGGGGGAATTGTACGCCGCTTCGCGATTAAGGTTTGAACGCTGGCTTGTTACATCCCCGACCAACCCCGTGGTGCTCGTGGGTAGCGGTGCATTATTGCCTGCTCCCCAAACTTTTTTTGTTTATATCGAGGCAGTTAGAGACGCCGGCGTTGCATTTTTCGTTTGTTGCCCAACGTTCAAGCCTTTCCTTCAACCTCCACGCTTCCAGCATTTCTGATTGCGCGTTTGCTCTTACATCGAAACCAGCTGCTTCCGATAGCGCGGGGCTGGCGTAATTGCGTCTTTGTTCAGCATCGATCTGCCTGACTATCGCACTCAGAGTTTACGCTGCTCGGGCTGCTCCTGTCTAAGCTGCGTGCGCTCCGATACGATATTTTCTGGTTGCTCGATACTAGCTCCCTTAATCCCGATACCACCTCACTTAATTATTTATTTGACCGCAGGTCAACGACTGAATCGCTCTCGCTTCCACCGGCTTTGCGTATTTTCCTACGCACCCCGATCCCTAACGCGCCACTTGCTGCGTTGAATAATCCCGGAGGTGCCATAATCTCACGGTTACTTTGAATTCCGCTTTCGTGGAAATTTTGAAAATTCCAGATTTGTTGAATATTGTTACTTTCTTAAAATTTCCGCGATATTTAAATTTTTTTTACAAATTTGTTAAATTTAATTTTTTTACAAATTTGTTAAATTTAAATTTTTTTACAAATTTGTTAAATTTAAAATTTTCTACAAATTATCAGATTTTTAAAATATCCTAAGATTTGGCAAATCTTTAATTATCGAAATTTTTCAAATTGTCATGATTTGTAGGCCATTTTTAAGATTTTCCAAACTTCCCAAAATTTCTGAACTTATCGAATTATTTATTCACTTTTGACAATTTTTTTTTAAACTTTCGAGTTTTCATTCAGAATAACACCTACCAGTGCTGTGGTTGCCGGGAAGCTGACTGTTCGCTCGCAGTCGCATCGCGACGGCCGCGAGCGGTCCCACGCTCAACGGTGCAAGCTCTGCAACTTTGCATGCGGGAACGCTAAAGCAGCGAGGAGTATTGCCGACTGTGCGTCGAGCGCGCATCCGCTCTGTTCATCGTAGTTGCCTCGGAGAGCCTTAAGCTCGTCCGTGACACAGTATTGAAATTTTAAAAGATATTTAATGATTTTAACCGTAGCGATTAAGTTTTTGAAAATGCAGTATTTAAAACATTTTTTTAAAGATATTTGTTGATTTTAATAGTTAGAAAATTTTAGAATCGCATTATTCTGAAAATGTTGAAAGAGTTTATTAGAGTTGACAGTATAAAATGGCAAAACTTTGGAACTTAAATAAGAATTTACTGGTGGTATTAAACGTTTCAAAATTGCATTTTCTAATCTTACATTATATTTTAGTTCAACTTGGCAGTTTTGAAAAATTCCAAAGTCGTAATTTTGGGAATTTTAAAAGGTCTACTGAGTTTACTATTTTGAATGTTTAAATTTAGTATACGTAGCCTTCGTTCTACTTAGATTTTTCGGACAATAATGTATCCGGTAAAAAAATTAAGAATTCCCACGTGAAAAGTCCCACATGGTTACCACATGGAAATCATATGGATTCCACAAGATTCCCACATGGTTCTCATATGGTATCTTATGGTAACCACGTGGGGTTTTGGAAAGATTTGCCAGTTGGATCCCAGTTGAAAACACATGGTTTCCTTATATATTTTACATGGTTCCAACATGATACCCATATAGTCTACTAAAGCTAATATTTTTTTTTTTTTTAAATAGAATTTTTAAAAATAGGAATTCTTTAGCTTAGTCCCCCAGTTTTGGTATTGTCACAGACACGTCTGCAACGCTTGCAGCGCGAGCATATGAGACGAGTCAGCGATAAGAGGAGCCGGACTACGATGCACTTGGCCTGTATCGTAGACGTTAGCTCCGTGGTATGAGCACGAGACTCGCACACTGGGGACCTGGGTTCTAGTCCCGTCGTCTACTTTTTTCGCTGCCTACCTCGTCTCCCATTCATACGTAACATTCTGGCATCCCTTGTGGGGAGAAGTTAATGTAGAAAACTCTCCTGAGTGTTCGAATCAACGAATTCAAGATTTCCACTTTACCCTCGCATTATTCCGCCGATCTTCCCACAGACATGCACGCGCCTCTGAGTCCACAGGAGACCATGCGCACCAGGCCTCTGAGCTGTGTGGTAAAGGCAGATGACTGCATAAGAAAGCAGCACTGCATCGGTAAGGAAGTTCGGAAGCCGAGGACGGCTTCGCCTCAAAGGGGGAAGTGTCACAGACACGTCTGCAACGCTTGCAGCGCGAGCATATGAGACGAGTCAGCGATAAGAGGAGCCGGACTACGATGCACTTGGCCTGTATCGTAGACGTTAGCTCCGTGGTATGAGCACGAGACTCGCACACTGGGGACCTGGGTTCTAGTCCCGTCGTCTACTTTTTTCGCTGCCTACCTCGTCTCCCATTCATACGTAACAGTATTATCATCTGCATGGTACCACCTATATAGACACTCATTTTATGAATTGTATAGCTTTTAAGAACTTTCTGGAACTTAAAGTTTTCTCCATAAGAACATATTTACAATCTCTATAGACCTACGTGGTTACCACATGGTTTACACATAAATATCATCTAGCTTATTTGATAAAATAAAATTCATATGGGAACCATTTGTTTTCAACTGGGATCCCACTGGGAAATCTTTCCAAAAGCCCACATGGTTCCTACGTGGTTCCCATAAGATACGATATGGGAACCATGTGGGACTTTTCATGTGGGTAATGATAATAAAATAAATTGGTGAAATCCTTGACCCACATGCGCAGATTACAACCCCTTTTTTATTCTATTTATGATAGTTTCATTTTATCTTGGGAAGAGAGTTGCACGGGACGCGGATAATCGCCGAGCCAAGATTTTCTTTTCTATATTGGAAATAATTTTGTGTCATTATGGATAATATATTCTTATTTTACGGCTACAGTTTAGGCTTGGAGGATAAATAATTTTAATTCCTTGCGCATTGAAACATAATTAAGTGCACGTGAACTACAGTCGAGCAACCGAGTCAGGCTGCAGAGGCTGCGAAGCCGTCTTTAACAGTGACGTCAGCCTCCTACGCGAGGTCTCTCGACTCATCCCTTTTGTGCGGCCGTTGTGTGGCGGCTAGTTGGGAGCTTATGCACAGTCGTAGCTTAGCTCTCGGCAGATTAACTTCAAGTGCGAGTGCAGTAAACGATCGTGGCTAATATGATGACCAGCATTGAGTACGTACCCTTGAGGGATTGGATGTGTAGAGTCGCATAGCGCCGCGATTATGAGTCGTTCGAGGGTATTGTTTTGTACCGGAGCATCGGGCAAATACGCCACTTGCAAAGTTTTGCAGGGGAGGAGAGGTTTCAGTGTCATCGCTGTCATGCTGTGAGTATTATGTTATAAATAATTTATGATATCTTGCTATTTATCGTAATGAATTCTTTATTTTTCGTATGCCTCCTATCTTATTTCTGTGTCTTTTCTTGTAGGTAATCTTTATGCGCCATTCAGAGCATTTTTCCTCTGCGATTTGGTGGTCGATTTTACGTCTTCACGGGCGAGAAGGTTCGCATCCCCGTGCATTGTTCGATTCACGAATAAGTGGGTATTGGAATCAGTCGTATCCTGCCTTACTTTTACTACTTAAGCCTTTCTTACCGTTACTGATTCCCTTCCCCTTTTTATTGCAACTGGGATACAAGATTATCGTTGGCTCGGGCTATTTTGATCCTGTGCTCGCACCGTTGCCCAGGCCCCGACACAGTCGGAGATGGTGGTGGCGCTGGAGACTTATGTCTTCGATACACCAGACTTGTATTGCTTCGCTTGCCCTGGCGGCAAGGTAAGGCATTCATCGCCTTTCTGCTTCTCTTTATGTTGAAGCGATCTATCTCGTTACTTTATTAACCATATTTCATCTTCATTTTGTTGAGCCATTTGCAGTACTGGTGTACTCTACGGGTGATACTCCGCGAGTTTCGCCTCATTATCTGCGTGACCCCTTCAGCGAGGAGCAGCCGTTCCTAATGGTCGTGCGTTGTGAGGTGCATCACAACAACGTGCACTACACCGTTTGCCTGGGCTGCGGATGTCACGGCCAGTTTTTACTGATCGTGATAAGGTGCCGCAACAACGAACTTCACTTCGCCAAGTGATTCAGTGTTGTGATTGTGATTGTGCCGGTGCAAAATAATATAATATAATAAGATATGAAGTGTCACCATCTCTTTTTCTCTTTTCTTTCTTCTTTTTTTTATTTTTTTTCCCTGTATTGAATTTGCAGCTAACACCGCTGACTGAAAGTTCATTAAGATTTTACTTTGTACTTTCTTTTGTTACAAATGTTTTTCAGACGAATAATATTACTATTTTGTACTTATTAATATTCCTTTTTTCCTATACTATAAATTAAAATACATTTCTAAAATTTGAGCAGTTCACCAGCTATTGTTATTTTACGACTTGCTAAGTATATTTTGTTGCCGTATTAAACGTAAATGGCCAAGTAAATTTCACATTTCCCTTCTTTTGGATATATGATTTGAGATCATGCTTGTTAATAATAGAAATGTTTTTTTTTGCCAAGTGAATTTGTCTTTTTATGTGAACCATAGGTCAAATACATCAGTATTTTGTTTGTTTTTTGATATTGTATCAAATTTTGATCTGCACATAGAATGCTTTTTCTGAATAGCCTAAAAAATAAAGCTCAGACTTGGGAGATTGAGAACATTACGTTCCAAATCGAGATTTGGGACAAAGAAATTTGACTCTTTTATTTGTTATTTCTCGAAACTCAACGGGTTTTTAATTGTTTGTTTGATAACTTTGAATTTGTATGTTTGAAATGAGGTTTCGGGGACAAGTGAGTTGACTATCTTACTCGTTCATCTTTTCGAAAACTCAATTGGGTTTTGACTATTTAACTGTTTATTTAGCAAATTTTCTCTGAACTTGTATTCTATTAAATGAGATCTTCTGTTGAGACAAGTAAGTTGATTTTGATTAGCCAATTTACTCACTTGTTTTTTTTTTTTTTTTAAGTCAATTTATTTTAATCATTTAATTGTTTGTTCAATAAATTTCCTTTTTGAACTAGTATTTTGAAATGAAATTTCTGGGACCAATTGAATTGACATTTTCACTCGATTTTTTCTTTGAAAACTCAATTAGTCTTAAGTATTTAATTATTTGTTGAATAAATTTTCTTTTTGAACTAGTATTTTGAAATAAGTTTCTGAGGCCAACCAAGTGAATTGACATTTTTATTTTTTTTAAACTGAATAGGTTTTAATCATTTAATTGTTTGTTCAATAAATTTTCTTTTGAACCAGTATTTTAAATTGCGTCTCTGGGGCCAAGTGAATTGACATTTTCACTTGTTTTTGTTTTGAAAAGTCTACTGGTTTTAATTATTTAATTGTTTATTAATAATTTTTCTTTTGAACTAGTATTTTGAAATGAGTTTCTGGGGTGAAATGAATTGAAATTTTCACTTGTTTTTTTTTTATACTCTATTGGTTTTAATTATTTAATTGTTTATTAATACATTTTCTTTTGAACTAATATTTTGAAATGAGTTTCTGGGACCAAGTGAATTGACATTTTCACTTGTTTTGTTTTTGTTGAGAACTCAATTGTCCTAATTTTGAAATTTTACTTGGTTTATAGTGTGAACTTCTAGCGAATTAAATATTGAATTTTCCATTTTTTTTTAAATTCATTTTTCTACTTTTACCATTTTTACTTGACATTTGTGAAGATTATTTGATTAGTTTTTAACAACGAGTTAGGATTTCAATTGCTCTTCCTGCTTTCTAAAGATCAAGCAGAAGTCTATCAATTTATGGCTAAGATTTCAATTTGATAGGGGACCAATATTATGCCTAAGAGTGTTGCTTATTCTCCCTTTTGTCGCTATATTTGGATAACTTGAGGCTGACACCACAATCGTAATACATTTTGCATTTTATAACTAAAATGAAATGAACTTTTCATAATGTCCACGGCATTTGTGGTATTTTTGCGCCTGGATGGGCAATTGACTAGGCGTAATAAAATTATGCCTGCAATCCCTTTTGCGTGGAGAGTGAGTTGGTCGTTTCGACGCGGTAGTGTGATCAGGATATACCACAAGCCTTGAGGCGTCTTGTATAATTCCCAAACTATCGTGTAACGATACGTTCGTGGGATCGCAAAAGAAAATCAAAAAAAGAAAAGAGCTGTTCTTGTCCTTGAATTTATTTCAAACATTGCTTATCTAAGTGTTGAGGTGAGTCCTTGGCGGCCGCATTATGTCAATCACATTTTCATTCATTAGATTGAATTTGATAAGGTGGTAAACTATCTCCTAGGGATACCGATTATATCCTAGGGACCTTCGTAATCTCGGTCATATTTGCCCCTCTGAGGCTCTTCCAACCTGTGTATAATCTTTCCTTCTCGAAAGTGCACCACATTGAGCTTTCGGTCGTAATTCTACTTATATTTAGCTTATACTAAATTTAGTGCAGCCTGAGTCTGCATCGTAGAAAGTTTGTTAATGAGATCCACTATGTAATCTCCATATGTTAAAAGCTGCTCTCTAGGGGGAAAGCTGGATGGTGTTCGAGTTCTTTTTCCAAACATTAACTCATACGGTATATAACTGAAGAATCATGACGTGTGCAATTATAGGCATGCTATCAAATCGGCACCCACTTGCTCCAGTCACTTATCTTGCCTGTATATTTTTTCAATTATTCAGTTAGTATATGATGTATAGGTTCGATACCACCGTTCGAATGAGGGTGATGAGCTGTTTGCAGTACTTATCAATTCTGAAAATATGTGCAAAACCCTTCAGCATTTTGTTCAAAAAGTGCGTACCTTGGTTTGAGAGCAAAGCAGCTGGTGGGTCAAAATAATATATGACCTTATCCGTGAAAGCTCGTATAACTTCCAATGCCGTGGCATTCTTTACTGGCACGAGGACGCAAAATTTTGTTAAGCAATCCTGAATGCTAAGTATGTATTTATGGCCTTGAGATGAGTCTTAAAGGGGGCCATAAAAATCCATACTAAGCTTTTCGAAAGGCCAAAACTGCGTTACTGTAATAACAAGAGGAAGTCTTGTTTTGATGCGCACTAGTTTGTTTGTTTGACAATCAGCACAGCTCAGATCAAATCGTTGCACGTAAAAACGCATATTGCGCCAGTAATAATCTGCCGCAATTTTGCTGCATGTTTTATTTATTACTCTATGCGCTCCCATGATCATCACATGGTACTCTTTGAGCAGCTTGTATAGATCCTCTACTGGGGGAATCAATAAATTATTCAAATATACTACTGCTACCACGAATGATCCTTCGAATATCATATCGAAAAGATCAATAAATGTTGTCCATTCTGGCAATGTGAGAATGACCAAATCTCTCATCACGCCAATACTATTGGCACACATGTGCCTCTTTAGCTGCTTTATGCAATACCGATAAGACAGATTTTACAGGTTTCTCATCTAAATAATTTTTTACGACACGACCAATTATATCAACGTCTTTGCACTTTGTGGCATATATATCACCTATCTTATGCTTAGATTTCGTGATATCAGATGCTTTTATGTATCGCCGATCGATCAAAGATTCCAAAATTTCAGTATTAAGGAAACCGTATGCTGTTAATAAACAAATGATGTTTTTCTTATAATGAAACAGGTGCTCGTTGAGCAATTTAATCCGAGTTAATGCCGGCGGAGTGTGTCCACCGGGAAAAGCTCAATGGGATTTTTCTCGTGGAGGTCTGGCATTCATAACGAGGCATCTATCGAATGCAGTCGTATGCGCTCGAGCTCTTATCTGCCTGACTCGCATGCTGATTATTTCGGCCTGCGCGTCGTCCGGACAAGCCATGCTGACATCAGAAGGATATAAGCTGCTCCTTCTCTTACCAAACTGCCTGCATCTGATAGCTCCGTCGCATGAAGGTGAACTATGGTGGCTCTTCGCTTTTCATTTTGCTTGATTGCAGACCCGAGCTTTTGTTCGATTTCTTGCTTTTGTCTTCATCCTTGCCACTTGCGTCATCGTCTTTTCCTTGTTCTAGGTTTTTGGTATTATTTTAATTGAAATTGAACCCACCGCACACGTAAGGTGTGTAGTGCCGACCAACTAAATGTAATTTTCTGTCGTATTCATAATTATATGACAGAAGTCCACTCTTCCTGATTCATATTTTGACCTTAAAGAAATGATTTCTGTACTTTCTTTCGTGTCTCCATTCGTCGGAAATGTCGGAGACCGAAGCAGTCGCTTACGTAGCTCCATAGTTGTCTTTTTCAGCTTTAGTAGCTTGATAAGTGAGCAAAATAGGCAGTTCGCTGACGGGTATGCGGGCATATTGGTGTCACGAGCCAAAATTGCAGTCGGATTGGCTCACCACTCTCTTGTTTAATAAACCAAAAGATCCCCTTTCGAAAATAATACTGAGGACTTCAGGTCCTCGGTTCTGTTTTCGATTTGATCGACACTGCAGGGGCAAATTCGAAATGGTCTGACCTTCCTTGTTCGTAGGGGTTGGTGTCAGGAAAATCGTATTTATCCTGAGTGTCTACCCCTATTAGATCGGCCTCAGGTGTTCGACTTTTTCGCTTTCTCCTGTTAAATCTATCAACGAGATTTTGATTCGAGAATCCTGATTTGGTAGGTCGATTGTGGATATGTCCATTGGTTCCTCACGTTCCTTTAGGAAGATACTAATTGTAGACAGTTCGTGCTCGGCTGCAGGTTTATTTTGCATCTCGCGTAGGCGAGGCATGCGGTGCTTGCCGCGTTTCAGGTTTCCTCCCGCCAAAGTGTTTGCGCACAATGCGATTGAAGTCTATGGCAGTCCCTGACTCGACTCCTGCTTCCCATAGATTAATCTGCATTGCATTCTTGCCTAACACTTCATGCTCAATGATATTGACAATTAAACAAGTGCGTAGCTTATCTGCTAAATCGTGTAATGCCGATGTCGGCGGCGACTGTTGTTCAGTGCAGTTCCACTGCGCCTGCGTGCACAGCGGCGAGATATCTGTTGGCTCGGGTGTCACAGCACTCGCTTCCTTCTGAGCTGGCGGTGGAGCTTCAGGTGCGAGGTTGTTGCATTGCCTCGAACTACAGCGCAACGATCTCCAGCGACTGTAAACTTTAATCCTGGAGTTCTTCATTTGCCGGTATAAACTGAAACTCCCGTTGCGGCATATTTAATGTTTGATATTTTAGCTGACTTTTGTTTTCGCATCCATAGGCAGGTAGACCGACAATGGACACCGGTGTGCTGGTTATTTTCCCGCCTTATTTACAGCCCTTCCTTTTGTCGCAAATGGGCCAATCCGTCATCCTTTCTCAACTTACTAAGAATTGGGTCGTGAATATCAACCCCAGACACAGGCATATAAGGTTGATGCCGATTGAATTTCTTCTTAAGTTTTATTTTTCTTTTCTCTTTGTTTGACAACCATGGATCGTCTATAATACCCTCTTTAAAAGATCCGAGTCAGAAATCGTAACGGCTTTTTGCTTCTATTTGTCTTTTTAATTCTTAAAGACTATTGAACCCTGCTCGAGCGGCTGCTATTCCGCCTGCATTCTTTCTGCTACAATTGATTCGTCCAGAACTGCCTAAATGGGAGTTCTCTTCAGTGCACAGCTGAAACTTTCCGTGTTCTAAAGTTATCAATTGCACATTTGTCAAAATGCAGGCAGAGAATATGGTGTCTGCGAAATCCAAGAAATGAATATCATTTTTACCTACTTGTTGAGTGAACCAGCGTATATTTATCTGTTTGTCATCATCGTGAACGTCTTGTTTTACTTGATATAAGTAAAAACTGTCTGCCATGTTGCACAACGACAGAAATTCGTCCCTAAAATAAAGCGGCTGTTCGTCAGGGCATTTCTTTTTACAAGGTTTACTAGTTTAGGATTTTTCCGAGTGTGTCTGTATAAATTTCCTGTAGTATCCAACGAATCCAAGCCACTGCTTAACCTTCTTAGCATTCGTTGGCTCTGCGTATTTTTCCACAGCTTCAACTTTCTTGGGGTCTGTACTGATTTTACCTCCCCTACTATGTATCAAAGAACACTCGCTTCGCGTTTCAAAAACTGACACTTTTTTCGTTCTATAGTCCAGTTCACTTTTATCAATCTTTTTGCCACTCTTCCGAATCGCACACCATGCTCTTCAAGAGATTTCGCAAAAATCATGAAGTCTTCTAAATAAATTGCGACTTCGTCACCTTGTCGCCCAGCCATTGCTAACGTCATATATCTTATGAAATAATTTATGGCTTCCTCAAGCTTCATGCTCATACTCGCAAATTCTAGATATTGATCTCAATTGCGTCCTACCGATACCGAAAAATCAGTTTAGGGCGTCGATTTTGGATGTATGGGTATGTGGTGAAAACCTTGTTTTAAATGTGCTACCGTGATTATTTCAGCGAGCGCCAGTTGTTTGATTATGTCACTCGTAAACGGGAATGGCCAACAGCTGCTTACTGTGATCTTGTTTAAGGGTTTGAAATATGTAACCAGACGCCACCTTTTATTTCTCTCAGAATCTGATTTTTTTGGTACGATCCAGAGGTTACTGCAATATGGTGAATTAGAAGGCCGAATTATACCTTGTTTTAACATTCTTTGCACATCTACGTCTATCTGCTCTTTCAGCGTCGGTGGATATTTAAATGCTTGGAGTGCAGAGGCGTATCGGTGGTCAACTTGATCCCCTGCATGAGCAAGTTGGTTGCCGGCAGTGGCTTTCCTTCCAGTCCAAAACGCTAGAAAATTCAATCACGAGCTCTCGCACGTTTTGAAGTTCCTCCGCATTACAGCCCTCTGTATCTATCATTCTCATAATCTTATTTACCCTTTCCTATCGTAACTCAGGCTTACCTTAGACTAATTTATTTTATTCTGCAAAGTCCATCGATTCACTATCTATATATTTCCCAATCAACTGCATAATATTGATACGTTCTTTCATATCGCGCTTATCGTCCTCACCGATGAGAAATTAGTTCGTCGCATTTGATGTTTCGCACTCAATTAATTATACTTGCGGTATTGGTAATTTAATCGCGTTACCGCTAATAGTGATACATTCCGCGTAGATAGCCCCATCATGATTCTTGGCGACAAAGTTTCCAAATAGCACGTCTGTCCCTAAATCTTGGAACATGACCCAACTAATTTTCACGTCTGTATTAATAATTCTGGCATGCAGTATGCATCACGACTTAGCTGGAGTCTCAGAATGCTCTTCCTACGCAAAGGGAATTGTAATCACAATTAAAATTAAACATTTATGAGCGGCATCAACGCGCCCAAGATATTTCTCTATAATCTCCCATGTTGGGACGACGTGCATCTCACATAAAAGTCCATGCACAACTACCATTGTTTCTCCCAACGTTTGGCTTTTGCCGGGGGTAACTCCCGTAATCGCAAGAATTTCACCCTTATCTATTCACTTGCTTTTGCTGATAACACTGCATTTAATAATTGAGACGCCTCGTCCCGTATCCACATGAAAATTGGCTGATCCATTAATTAAATCATCGTCTTTTAGAATCAGGATAGGCGGCTTGCGCTCCGATCCTGCAAACCTAATTGATATAACCCGCAAATGCTCCGGCTCGCCTTACACTGGCGAGCTAGGCCACTCGACGCCTGAGGACTGCGCCGAGCGATCTTTTAGTTTAACGGCTTATCATTTTCTTTCCTGCTCTGATTGCATTGCTGTGACATTATCCTGTCTCGCGTCGCGATTTCTGTCAAAATAATCATGATTATTGCCTTCACATTGGCAATAATCTTCGTGCTGATCATCATCCTGATTATTACTATTAAATCTATAATTATTGCCGTAATTATTATTACGATTGTTGTTGGACTTGAGTTATTGTTGAATCGGCCTCTAGTATTGCCCCCATGGTTATCATTATTATTATTGTAATACTGCCTATTACTATTGTAGTTCTCCCTTCCGGTCCTGATTTGACCTGTCTTTATGTCCGCTTCTAGCTTAAAACAGTCTTTGTGCACGTGTCCTTGTTTTTCGCAATAGTCGCATTTTAATGTTCCGAATCGCTTATTTTTACATTTATCCTCCACCTGCGTGGTGAGACCGCAGTAACAGTAAGATTTTCCGCGGCGCGTGAAGCGAAGTCGCCAATCGCGCTGTTCATTTTTTGCTCGGGATTGAGAGAAAATGCCTGCGCTTTTGCTGTGGCAAGATTTCGGACGAAAGTGTTTACAGGTAGATACATGCATGTCAGGGGCACTAGCCATATTGGGGGCACTGGGGCCACTGGCACCAACAGAGGCGTCAGCCACGTGTGGAACATATTGGCTGCGAAGTGAAGCTGTCGCATCTGCCCTTCGCGCATCGTGCAAGTTCATCACCGCGGGCGCGCTATACTGTTGCCGCGACACTTTTCATACTATTTGCGCTCGTTTTTCCAGAATAAATTATTTACTATATACTATTAATATCCGAGTAAATTAGATAACGACATTCTTCTTTTAATCTAATTTTTCAACATATTAATTGTTAATTAAAAGAAAAATGTATAGGCAATCCAGATGTCAGGGTGGGTACTATCGCTATCCTGACGATATTATCGGAGTGTATGCAGATTTTGAAGCGCGAATTTCCCCACGGAGGATAGTAGTTTTCTTAATTGCACATATACTTACAGAAGGGCGAGTCCAAGAAAGCACGTCAAATGAGCGACAGGAACATCCTTCCTCAAGTTCTGCTATCTGGTGGAAAATGGGCTCGTGTGTCAGCACGGTCTGCTGCAAAGAGCCTCTGTAATTCCATCCTTTCAGCTCTTTATGCTTCAAAGAGCTGCCTTGCTTGCTTGATGGGTGAGTGAGCGTTTGATCACCTCGTCGTATCTCGTGAATGTGTAGAATTGAGTTCGTAAACCATAGTTCAAAACACATGTGTGCCACACACGCGAAGACACAAGGGGTGCCAATTTGTTACGAATAGGAAGATTGCCGTGCGTGGGTGTGGGAAAAGGATGGGAAATTTGCGTTATTTACACGTAGCAATTAAGATATGTGGTTCTTTGGTGGTTGGAGTGGTGGTAAAGGCACAAGACGAGGACTTCGGGTGAAAAAAATTTTTTTTTATCTGTCTTAGAGAGAGAGGTGTGTGTTTGTTCTTAGCTCAAGTCGAAGTGAGGTAGGATGCACTTTTTATGTATCGTGATTATGTCATGCAAACCCCGCGCGTGCAGCGTCAATAAGCCGGGCGCCTCCTCACTGTCATATGACACGTGTGCATACTTAGTACGGACGCTAATTTACTAATATTGATACGTGGTATACAAGGGTCGCAACCTAGCTGCACCTTTTCCACAATACTATACCTTTACGAATCTTTGAGCCACAGGCGAAGTCTGCAAAAGAATAGATTCCTCAAATCTTAGACGTTCAAATCCTATATACTTTCTAATATTTTACGTTCTCTTTAAACACAAATCTCGCGCTCTCAGCCTCGCGCTTTACATCCTCAAAACGTCGAATCCGAAACGTTGCACTGGTGACAGTGGTTTATTTAATCCAAAATCGACATCTAAATATCTTTTGGTTCTCGGTTTGGTAGTGCCATATAAAACAATAAAGTATAGAACTTCAAAGCAGCAATACTCTATGAAAATTGAAAGTTCAACAAAGCAGTAATACTCTATGAAAATTGAAAGTTCAACAAAGCATCTACCTCTTCATAAAAAATCAAGTAAGCCCAGTGGCTAACATTGTAGAGTGACCATGTAAAGTTATATCATTAATTGATATGTAAATAACGGTTTTAACAACTACAAATTTTTAAAACATAAAAAAATATTCAGTTTTACAAATACTAAATCCTTGCATATGAAAAATATTGCTGTTCGAATAGTAATTACACTGAGACGACCTTTCGTTTAATTTAGTTTGCCAAATCCAATAATATGCAATGATCTAAAGCTTTGTATTGATTCTTTTGGGATTACGGGGAGGGCAGAGCAAACTTTAGCAGTTTGACGTTTTCATCTATTTGTAAGCAGACGTCATTCCCTACGTTTAATTATATAACTTACAATTATTTCGAGTTATTTTAGTATAGCGAGCGATTTTTGCTTCGGAGGGTTGACATTCTTCGGATTCTATATCGAAGAAAAACAATTAGAAATTTTAATACATATTCTTCAAAAGTTATTATTTTAACAAATTATAAACATTTTTCGTACATTGTATTATAGATATGCAAAATGCGCATGCATTCTTGAAATGTACCTTATCTAACAACTATTCTGAAACAACTTTTGTCAAACAAAAAATAATATCATTTTTAATTTTATATACATGTTTTACTAGCTATTTTAACAGAGATGTAACGGTGCAATATTTGATTAGAATATTTTGATAACTGCAACCGTTATAATGTATATAATGAATGTTTACTTCTAATCATTTTTGGAGAAACAAATAAGATTTGGAGAAACAAACAAGATTTGGAGAAACAAATAAGATTTGGAATTACTTAAGTTATTATCTAAAGCTCTTTGAGGAAATACGCTGCTACAACCTACAATACCAGCTACAATAGTTAGTAGCAGTTTTATTTATAAACCAGAAGACAATGCATGTTGAGTGATTATTTGTTCAAGTTTAGTGTTTAATTATGTAAATATTTTATAGAGATTTAACTAGCAATTGAAACAGTATTATTGAGCTTTACAGTTGAAATTACGCATTGTATGTGACATAGGTAGAAATTAGACAGTAATACTCACAAGTTTCTGAATATTTCGTGGAACATGTCAGTTCTTTTCATTATGTTTGCGCTAAAAAGAAACCGTCCAAAATGCAAAATTTTTAATTATTAGCTCTTTAGCATTTTTATAAAAAATACCAGCATTATAGCATGGCTGTAGTTAAGAGACATTAAGTAAAATAGAATAATAATAAGCAGTCTTGAATTGAATTGAATTGAGTCGATTTGAATTGTGTATAATAAACCGATCATTAACACTGATTCATTTTAATGAGATTCAACTATTAGTACTATTTATTTCGATTAATTATTTCTGCAATAATATATATATATATATATATATATATATATATATATATATAGCTAATGAAAACTATAGCTGCTTCTAAATTAATATTTTACAGATTATTATTATAATATGCAGTTAATACTTCAAATCTAAATGGTAAAATTCTATTATGTATTTATTCTAAACAGGCCAATCAGCCTAAAATACAATAAACTAGCTATTATAAAGCCAAAGAATATAACCACAACAAAGCAGTAAGACGATATTAATTAAAGTAACAATTTGTATGCAAATTAAAGATATAATTAATAACTAAAAAGATAGACGAATAATTCGTTACAGTACCCGAAAGGACTCATTCTTTGATATTCAATAATTATTAAATACGTATATGTAGCGATTCTCTTTTTATCTTCAGTATCAAGAATATTTTTTAATTTTATACATGACAAATAATTGTAGCATTTGGATTTTAAACTATATTCACAAGTTATTTACAAGCGATGAAAATTAATTTTAATACAGGGTCAACATCTTTTTTCCGTAAGGGATAAGGTACAACGGAACTCGCCATGTTGAATTCTGGGAAATAAAGGCGCGAAATTATAAATGTCAAAATATTATCATCTTCGTTGTATAACAAGGGATTTACAATTTGCATACATGGTCACTCATAACACTAGAACTGGCGAAGACTAAAGAGGACATTAGCCTACAACTGAAACGTTCCTCGAATTTACTTTTTAAGGACCTTCCTTTTCCCAAGTGTATTTATTACCACCGATTGGGATAAAGCTCAGTCTCCCTCAACTTCTCCAGAAACAACAATAATGTCCACCAAATTCTTTACCTTTACTCCTATTGGTCCCTGTTATATAAGGATCGCAACCTAGCTGCACCTTTTCCACAATATTACACCTTTGCGAATCTTTGAGACAGAGGCGATGTCTGCAATAATAGATTCTTTTCAGACTCCTACACGTTCAGATCTTATATACTTTCTAATATTTAACGTTTTCTTTAAACACTTTTAAAGCGGCCATAGCCGGTCTGAAGCCCGGGAAGACGCATAGATAAGATGTAACTTTAAACTTTACTATAAGGTTTAGAACTTTCTCGCATTTATTATATTCAAATCTCATGCTCTCGGCCTCGCGCTTTACGTCCCCAGAACGTCCAATCCAGGACATTACAGAGTAACTGACTGACTGAATGAATGACTGACTGACTGACTCATCAACGCTGAGCCAAAACTATTAATCCTATTGACTTAAAATTTGGATGATATATTGTTTTTATATTGTAGACAACAAATGAGAAAGGATTTTACAAGACTCTAAATCTAAGGGTATAATTTTTATAAATTTTAATGTTTAGGGGGAAAAGAGCTATAAATGGTGTTTTCACGGAATCATTTCAAATCTACAAGGCCTGATGAGATATCTGCTTTTTTATCATTAAAAACGGGTTTTACTACTACTTTAGATAAAGTAATTTCTGGGTTATTCTCTAATCAATCGGTGAATGGGTAAATTTTTCAAATTTCGATTCCATAATTCAAACCCTATCTTCTATATTGGTAATTGTCAAAAAAATAGAGCTGTTGGTGACTTGCTTTTAACGATCCCTTCAAATGTACTTCAGACCATATGACAGAGCTAAAAAAAATTTCGAGTGTTATAGCTTGAAAGTCTACATGGAGAGACATCGTCTAGTAAATATTATAATACATCTAGTAAATTTTACCAAAAAGTATGGTAATTTAGTCATAGACTACCAAAAATGACCTTTTAACTACCATTTTGATGAAGCGTGGCAACGATCCCGGACCGTTACAACCAAGGGCTAGTGTACAGCCAAGCTGATAGCCCAAGCTGAAGGTTCGGAACCCGAAGTGCATCTTCTGTGCCGCTGATTGCGACGACGCGATTCACACGTTTTTCGTCTGCGAAAAGTGGAACGAGAAAAATGTGAGATTATTCATTCTTACACGAATAAAAAAAAAATTTGCAGTCTATAATAATAGAATTGCCAGCAGAATTGTATCATTACGTAATAAAAGTGTAAAGTTTATGATTACCTGAACGTTAAACCTTGTTACAATTGCGGAAGGTTAGGACACAATGGAAAAAAATGTAATAATAGTTCTATGTGTTAAAAGTGTGCAGGGGAGCATAAAACAAAGGATTGCAATAAAACGAAAGGTGTACAAATTGTGTATACAGCAATGTAAAATACAAAACAAAATATAGGATTAAACGCGTGGCTGTGGATAGCGACGAGTGTAAAATTCTGAAAGCTAAAATAAAGAAGTTTATAGATTTTACTGACTATATCATCAAACCTACTATACCGAGATACATCGGGAAGGTAGATTACTTTGAAAACCAGCCGGTTACATCAAGGATATCTAGAATATCAACGGAAGCACTATATGAAATCAACTCCAACATCGTATTCAAAATCGGAAAAAAGAATCCAAACCATATAAACCAGATCCAGAAAAAGATCCGAATAAGGAACTTTATCTTAGTTATGGATCAAGATTTAAATTTCGAAGACATTAATACTAGTGAATGAGAAGTTGAGGGTATGGATACGCTCAATAAAAGTCTTAAAAATAAAAAAAATTTGATTTTATGTGTAAATATAAGAAGTCTTAATGCAAACTTCGAAAAACTGGATACTTTTATTGAGTGTCTATTAAAAAAGCCTTGTATCATAATATGTACAGAAACTTGGAACTTACAATATTCACAATACTATCGTTTAAACGGATACAAAAGTTACTACAATGAAAGTAGAGAAAAAAATGATGAAGTAATAATGTACATTCAAGAAAAAATATTTGAAACTACTAAAATTGAAGTTTATGATAGGTTGAGTATAGTAAGTACTGATGTTAAATTAATGGGCGGAGAGTCATTCAGAATTTCGGCAATTTATAACATCCATGATGTGCAAAAACAAAATTCATGCTTAGCATGAAAACATTTTTGAAAGATCAAGCAAATACGAAAAACCATTGTATACTAGGAGACTTTAACATAAATATTTTGGAAAAAAATTTCAGTAGAAAAGAATTAAGTGATAATATTATTAGCCAAGAATATATAAATAACTTTTTGGACTATAAATATACTCCTTGATTTATAGGCATCAAACGGCCCTCATTATACAACGAAGGGGGTATTTATGCATCGACAACTTTTTTGTTAAAAATAATAATATAAAAGTTGATTCTTTTCATTTAAATAATCGTCTTAACGACCACTATCCTTTGATTTTAAACGTGGATCGCGTCGAATTAAAATAAATAAATAACAATATAACAAAATATATAAATTCCACCCCCTCTTCTTCTGAGGGGGTGGAACTCGATTGCCTGACTAATCCGACCTCGCCTTCGAGTGAGGGGTCATCTGAGCATGCATGAGCGTCCATTTTCCCCGTCGATGCTTCGGCATCGATCGGCGGAGATGCTGCGGGGACCGTGTTCACTTCAGGAATGGCCGCAGTCCTTAGTGGGCACTCCCCGCCTCGTATTCCGAGCACTTGGGGCAATACGTCTTTATATACCCTAATTCTCCGCATCCGAAGCACTTTATCGGTTACGTCGGATCGAACATTAGCTTATTCCCCCTTGGCATCGCGCCAGGGCGGTCCGACCTAAGCTTATCTCGCCCATTCCTGGGTGGGGATTTGCTTTGCTGCCGTATTTCGGTAGACCACCTGGGGCTTCTCTGCACCCCTTTCCCCTGCCCATTCCTGGGCTGGAAGTTCTCGGTTCTATTCGATTGTTGAAGATATTTTAACTTCTCGTATAGCATCTTCGCGAATAGCGTCGTAAGGTCTGCCACGGGAGGCTTCGATTCCTCCTTCGTTGCGGTGAATACCTCCGGCCTGAGCTTTTTCGTTCCCTGAGCCGATTTGTATGCCATTTCTGGCAGTAGAGAGGCCTCGGGTAGTGGTGAAGGACGTATGTTCCTTTCCCGCTCCAGCGTCTGCTCGGCATGCGACGCAGCGTCCAGAAGTGACTCCACGCTGGTAACTTTGCATCTCCGGACCATCTTCTGTAGATCTGCTCACATGTTTCGATGTAGCAGATCTAGCTCTTGGCTGTCTTCTAGCCTTGGCGATAATTTATTCATTATGCCTATTACACACGTCAGATAGTCTAGAGCTAACTCGACAGGTCCTTGCTTTCGCAAATTGGCTTAGTTCAACAGCCTTTGTTGATACAGCCGACTTGTCCTGTACCAGCGTCTGGCAGAAGCGACTCCAACAGCCTTTGTTGATACAGTCGACTTATCCCGTACCAGCGTCTGCCAGAAGCGGTGAAATCGTTCCAGGTTCTCCATTTCGTCCTGTTGTTCCAGTTCCGGTACTGAAAAGGTCGCCGCATTGTCTGTAAAGAGCTCAGACAAAGCTGCCAAGAGTTTGTCGCCTGACAGGTTGCTCAGCGCGTTACAATCCTCAATTCACTCCAGGAATGTGTCTATACTCTGGTCTTTCCTGGCAGAGAACTTGACATTCCAGTTCCTGACTGTGTGGCCTACGTCTTTATTGCTTCCGAACCTAGTTTCGTCTGCTCTCAGTTGGCTGCTCCCTTTGCCGGCGTTCGTCGGCTGTAGTCGCACGACTACCTCCCCCCTCCAAGGTGCTGGATGCCGTGGGCGGTGGTGCTGACTATCTGAGAGATTCATCGAGCCCCGAACCCCCAAATATCGTGAACGTATCCTGGAAGTTCACGTGTCTAGTACGATTAGCGTCCTCGAGCCTTGTGCTGGATAACCACTGTTCGCGCTTCACTTGCTCAACCTGCTGTTAGAGCGCTCTCACTGTGGAAATCAGCTCCACCATCACGAAAGATTCGTCTTTAGGTATTTGGAATTTGTCTCCCTGTGCGGATACTAGAGTGATCAACTCTTCATTCGACTGTTTGCTCAGTTTATGGGTGCCTGACTTGGCTGTGGGCTCGTCCTCATTATTGGCTGTCACGTTGATCTCTGGTGGACCACAGAGTGTCTTTTCCAAGTTCCTGTGCACTTCCGTGTCTGAGTTCAGCCTTGCCAACTTATGTTCGTTTGGCTCACCACTATGTCTGCCGTCCTTAATATCTGCGATTATCATTGCATCGATAAATTGACGCCTGAGTCGAGCTCGGTTGTTGATGTTTTCGGTGTCCTCACCTTGTTCTTCAATGAAGTCATTGGCCGAGTAATTACAGAGTAACCATTTCTGCAAGCGGTACGCTTGTGCGAAATAGTTGCCTTCTGTAGACATCTACCAGCCCAGACAGTGTCTCATTTAGCTGTTGGCAATTCAGTTCTGTCAGCCACTCTTGTAAATTTTACAATTAAATTTTCCTTGTTGTAGCTGTGTGTGAGAATTTCGCAAATCCTATCGTTTTCGATTTCGCAGTTTTCGCAATCTATTGGTCTTGTCAATTCAATCGATCAGGGGTATATTTTCGTAAAAATTTAATAAAAGAAAATTTTTATTCGTCACTAAACTCTTCTGAGTTCAAATCTCATTTTCTAACTCGGAAGTGTGTGTAAAATTTTACGTAAATTGTTCAGAATTAAAAATAAGCTCAGTCTTTGTTTCTCTTAATTTTTCTGTTATGATTATCTTTATCCCGAAAAATATTTGAAAAATTATTTTATATAAAAAATCTAAAGTTGAACCGAGCTACTTCTACAATATGTCTAAAGGCTTTTAACTTTAGGTTACAACGCTTACGAAATCTTATTTCTTAATTTCCAAAAAAGTAAGAATAAAAAAAAAAAGAAAAATTAATTTTCCAAAAGAAATTTAAATTTTCGGAAATATTTGATTTTTTAAACGAAAATTATCGTTTTTTTCTTAAATTATTTGTTTAATAATAAAGAAAAACCGTGCACTTCATTCTCGTTTCGTTTCTCAAAAATTCTGAAAAGGAGCCCTTTATTATTTTATTTTCGAGGAAAATTGGATTTTTATTTCTTAAATGGTATTCAGGAAGAAATTTAGTTTTTTCAAAAATTTTCTAATTTAATAAAAATCCGCCTAACGCTACTTAACCGTGATGATCAGTTGACCACAAAATCACTGAGCGTGGCGTGGGTGTCTCCGCGACTGAACAAAATTTTCACACACTTCACTACTGTTATTAACAGCTTTTTGCTCTGACTTCTTATAACTACTGTTCAACACACTCAGCTTGCCTTCTCGCATATAGGGGTTGATTATGAAAAAACTGAGAAATTACTTTTTAGAAGTTACCGTTCATAAGCATTCTAAACGATAACTAAGTTGATATCTCATTTGCTAAAATCTCATTTTGCTATTTTTGACCAATTTAAGGTTTCAAAATATGAATAATTTTCAAAATTGCATGTAGCGTAGAGAGTACCAAGCAAGAACAAAAAATATTAAAACAGTTCAATAAAAAAAGTTTTTCAAAACAAAAGTAAAAATAAAAATAAATCAAGAAATGCGATTATGTTTTCGTTGCAACAAAAATAATAACACACCTGAAAACTGTTATTACGCTGAATCAATATGCAAATTTTGCATGAAAGTTGGTCATTTAGAACAACTTGGTAATTAAAAAGTCGAATACAAATAAACCGAATGTAAATAAAGGTAACGAATTAAAAAGGCATCAAACACGGCGAGAGTTGAATTCGGACTCAGATTCAAACGACATTGTATGTTATCATTTATCTACATAAATACACAATTGCAATGTAAAATCTAAATACGAAATAAATGTCTAATTAAATAATGAAAGGGTTTCTGTGGAAATTGATAACGGAGCTGAAGAATCTCTAATAAATTTTTAAAATATAAATTATTGTAGCCAGACTCAGACCAATTTGGCAAAATTAACAAACAAATTTACGTGTTCGGGACAAAAGGCCTATATACCCGTGGGTGTTACAACGGTTAAAATCGAATTTAAAGGAAAAATTATCGATTTATCGATTGTAATTAGTACCGAAATAAATGAACCAAACCTGTTCGTAGTAAATTGGTTCCGGCGTTTGATATGAAAGTTACTGGCAAAAATTATGGAAAACTTGTATTAATTCCGAGGATCGACTTAAGTCCCGCAATGGATGAATTACCATTAATATGACTCGACGGCAATTCCCAATATGATTAGGATTGGCTATGTCAATGAATAAATCGCAAGGATAATCTTTTGAAAATTTGACTTCTACCGTCTTTAGCCATGGACAATTGTATGTTTGAGCATCAAGAGTCGGAGACAAAGAAAAATTAAACAGACAGTCGGGAAAAGACTCTAAATTCGTTAAAAGTTTAAATAAAATAATAATACTACAAATAAGATAACAAAATTATATACTAAAAATATAGTTTACTCTAAAATTCTTTAAAAAATAATTAAAAATTTTTTTTTTAAAATTAAGAAAATTTTGTACAACGGCGAGGCGTCGCGGGCCGCCTCAAAGGTAAGAGCTGCGATAAGCCGCGCACACTCGTTGCCTGCAGGTTACTAGCTCGGTTAATAATTACATTGTTATTTTGTGAAACGTTAGAAGCACTATACATAGCATGATCTAATAAACGCAGATAACATTCAATCTTTATTTTTTTTGATAACTACGAAAAAAAAAAATTCTATTACTTTCTATAATAATGATAGCATGTAATGACAACTGTTGGGTCAATCTTCCGTCAAACAACAATAGTCTAAAATTTTGTAAATTAGGTCTATAAGCTAAGCTGTATAAGTAATATTGTAATTTTTTCATCGTCTGGAGCATTAGACCGTTTGCTATAACCAATTCTAAATCTCTTGATGGAAAAGATAATGGAAAAGCCATTGGATCAATTTGATGCTATAGCTTATTCAAATAAGTGTGATTGTTTTTATTATCATTTTTAGGATATAATGCAGACATCGTAATTATCAGGAATTCCAAAATTTGATACTATTTTTACCCCGCATTTCGAAGTCAAAGATTTATTATAACGATGATCCTGTTTATTATTTTTACAAACAAAATATAATTTCTAATTTGGGAAATTTTGCAAGTGAGATATTTCGTATAAATGTTTGTATCATTTAGCATCAGGGTTAATATTCATAATTCCTGTTAATATTTTTATATGTTCTTCAATTAGATTCTCGCTTTTTCAGTGCAGGGTTCTATTAAAAACCATATTAACATATGAGAGGGGTGCAAGGGCCGGCGAGGGGCGACTTTCTGGAAGGGTGGAGGAGGAAAAAGAAATTTGTATACTTTAATTTTCTGTGGCTGTCTAAAGTCTAAAATTCAAGTCTAGAAGTTGAAAAAAAAACGTGAGATATTGTCTCCATTCCCCCTTGCCCCACTCTCCCCTACTACGTATTAATTTTATACTAATAACACTATTCGTATATTAGAACAGGTTTGGCGTCCCTTGTAAACGCAGTATGATTGCCGAGTAGCTCCAAAGTTTCTACCTTTCGGGATTAGCAATTACTCGGGGAAGATATGGCTCCGGACTATCATTTACAAACTCCGTCAAATGTCTTTCGACATAAGTTTCCCTTGTAATCACATCGAATCCAATATTGTTAGGTACAAATGCTACGTCAAAGATTGTCAACGGTAGCAATAGTTAAGTTAGACTTGTTACTTGTCTACTTGAATATTGGATTGAATCATTAAGAAATAATTCTCTAAATTGTTGTTTTGTTAGAGGACAAAAAAATCGTTAGTTAAACTATTTCATCGCCAATCCTTATTATTCTTTTTGGAATCCATTTATTACATCTGTCCTGTTCACAAAATCCAAGTTGAGTAATAAAGGTGCAATACAGAACCTTAATTCTCCAAATGATGTCCATATGATTTGACATATTTGGGAAAATATAAATATTGTTGTGACCGAGCTCGAACGTTGCGCGATTCGAACACCGAGAATCGCGCATAGCAACCCCTCGCAACGAGATCAACGACGTCGCGGATGTTATTGTTTATGTTCAGTCTGATTCTGATAGCTGTTGAGAACAGTTGTGTTTACGTTCGAATAAAGAGTCCGAGTTCAAGTGTGCTTTTCTATAAATACGTGTTGTCATTCTCATTACCTGAACCCGATCATAACATTTTGGGGGCTCGCCCGGGATAGTGTTATCAAAAAAGTGATTTAGGGGAAAGTTTATGCTTTTATGTTCCGGCAAGATGTCAGTGGTATCAAGAACAACAGTTCCATCCCCGATAACTCTTTCAACTGAACAGCCTCAACCATCTCTCACTGAAGCGAATTTGGAGATAACAAGCTTGAAGAGACGTGTAGAGAAAATTACTCAAGAACTCCATCAATGCAACCAGGATGCATTGAATTTACAAAGGGAACTCCATGTTCGAGATTCGAAATTGTTGGATGCTCGTCATCACAATGAGGAACTTGAAGTACAGATTAGGCTACTGAGGGATCAACAAGTTCGAAGAGAACTATTCGGTGACCGAGAGCAGAGGGAGAGGACTGACTTGAACGAAGAGATATCGAGACTTCGGACCCTGAATAACACACTGCTGGTAGAACAGCGAGAACAGCAACGCCAAATTAATCAGCCAAGTCGTTTACAGAATAGAGATATACATTCACATACAACAGAAACAGAGAACGCTAGAATCAATGACACTGGGTTATCTTTAAATCAGAATAGACTTGGGTTAGGAACTTCTGTTATTGATCCTTTGATTACTGATATCCGTGATTTAGGTTCAAATGTAATTCCATTTTACCGAACACTAGACCTATCCACTCGGGAACGGATTTGGTTTTTAAATTGAAAGCTGATGATTATGATGGATCATCACCTCTTCGTGAATGTTTGCTTCAATTTCAAGTCATCGCTAGAGCAAACAATTAGACACCTGCAAATAAATCAGCAGCTCTTATTTCTTGTTTGAAAAGAATAGCAAAATCAATTCTCGCTGAATCTGATTCGACTGCGTCAAATTTTGATGATTTAATTTCTCGTCTTGAATTTCGTTTTGGTGATAAACACTTAGCACCCACTTATTACGTACAATTTCAGAACGGACGTCAACGTTTTGGTGAAGATTTCCCAACATTGGCTGACGATCTTGAGAGACTTTCTGCTTTGGTTTATCCAAAATGTCAATTTGCAGTCCAAGATAAAATCACTTGTGCCCAATTTATAGTTGCTATTTTTGATTCATCGATCAGGGAGATCCTTCGTTTAGAAAGGATAACTTCTCTGAAAGTTGCTCTTGCTCGAACTATGGAAGTGAAGGTTATTGGTGATTTAGATAAGAGATCTCAGACTTCAAAGAGAACGAATGACACATATAAGACTGGAATCAACTCTTCGAATTCACAGTCTAAAGGTCCTCAATCTTCGGACAAACAGAGATCTCAAGATTTCTTTAAGGATATTGAATGTTGGACGTGTGGTAAAAAAGGACATTTTAGATCAAATTGTCCAAATCAGATGAGCGACCAGGGAAACTAGATTATGTTGACCTTTCTGGAGCGAATTTAACAGAACTTGACAAGACTCCAACAAACACACACTCTTGTATGATTGATTATAATGTTGGAAGAATTAATAGGAACTCAAATAAATTTTATTTTGATGGTTTAATAAATGACAAAACTTTTATTTTTAAAGTAGATTCTGGTTCTGATGTGACTATTATAAATCCGAAATTTGTAGAGTCAAAAGATAAAAGAATTCCTCTTACTTTTACAACTCTTAAGTATCCGACTGGAGAAAAGGTACTAGTTGAATTATTGATTTCAGCTTCGATAAAATTGGGTGACCATTCAGCTAATTTAGATGTTTTTGTTGGAAATATTATTGATGATTGTATACTTGGTAGTGATTTCCTTGATACAACTGGTATTACAGATTCGATAACTAAGATTATTTTAAATACTCCAAGTTCAATCATCAATAAACAGATTTCGAGAATAGTTGATTCTAGTCAGGATGTACCAGAGACATTACAAGAAATTTTTGACAAGAACTCAGAGAACTTGGATCAAGATCAACGACGGAAGTTTGCGGATCTTCTTCATGAATTTGAAGAGATTTTTCAAGATGATGACGTTACTGGAAAATGTAATTTGGTTGAACATAGAATTCAATTACTCCATAATCAACCAATTAAACAACCAATTCGAAGACCCCCTATTCATCAAGTTAAGAAATTGCATGAATGTATCGCTGAGATGCATTCTCAAGGAGTTATTGAAGAATCAGACAGCTCATATTGTTCACCTGTAGTTCCCAAGAAGAAAAAGGATGGAAAAATTCGTTTTTGTATTAATTTTCAAAAAATTAATGCAATTACAATTAAGGATTCGTACCCTTTACCAAGAGTTGACGATACTCTTGATAAACTTGCAGGATATTCGTGGTTTTGTACTTTGGACTTGAAGAGTGGATACTAGCAAATCAAGATTCGAGAAGAGGATAGGAAAATCACGGCTTTCTCAATCGGAAAA
Source organism: Gastracanthus pulcherrimus (assembly GCA_949152435.1). Lineage (NCBI taxonomy): Eukaryota > Metazoa > Arthropoda > Insecta > Hymenoptera > Pteromalidae > Gastracanthus > Gastracanthus pulcherrimus. Next base: position 86,696,366 of record OX424576.1, read on the forward strand.
AACTTTGGCAATTTACAGTTATGCCATTTGGTTTATGCAACGCACCTGCGACTTTTCAACGTTTAATGGAAAAATTACTCAGAGACTATCATTCAAAATTTTGTTTAGTCTATTTGGATGACATTATGGTATTGGGAAAGTCATTTGATGAGTTAATAATTAACCTGAAGAAAGTGTTTGTTCGTTTTCAAGAAGCAGGATTACGTCTTAATAAGAAGAAATGTGTTTTTTTGAGCAGACAAGTTGAATATTTAGGATACATCGTTTCAGAAGAAGGAAAAATAGCTAATCCAAAGAAGATTGAATCTGTTGTAAACTGGCCAATTCCTCATAACAAAAAGGCTGTGTAGAGTTTCGTTAATTTCTGTGGTTATTATAGGCGACTTATTAAAGGTTTTGCTGACATAGCTAAACGTTTATATACGTTAACTGAAAAATCGGCTAAGTTCATATGGTCAGAGGAATGTCAAAAAGCTTTTTCAAGATTGAAAGGGGTTCTTACAACACTTCCAATTTTGGCATTTCCTTCCCTTTCTTCTGAATTTATTTTAGATACTGACGCTTCTGACCATGGAATTGGGTCGGTTCTTTCTCAGAAACAAGATGGAATCGAACGTGTCATAGGTTATTATAGTAGAGTCCTTTCAAAATCAGACAGAAATTATTGTGTCACTCGACGTGAACTCCTTGCTATTATAGAATCGTTAAAAAATTTTCATCATTACCTTATCGGCAAACCTTTCATTATTAGGACTGATCATTCTTCTTTAACTTGGTTATTATCGTTTAAGAAATTGGATGGACAATTGGCTCGTTGGTTAGGGAAATTGGATCAGTACAACTACAAAATTATTCACAGGAAAGGCAATTTACATGGAAATGCTGATGGACTTTCAAGACGACCTTGTGAAGCTTTCTCCTGCAAATATTGTTCCAGAGTAGAAGAAAAATTCAATAATGTAAAAACAATTTGCCGTATCATTTTTGAAGAAAACACATCAGAAGAATGGAAGAATAGTCAGACAGAAGATGAAGCTATTTCTTTCATTTGTCAAACGAAAGAATTACAGAAGAAACCAGAATGGCAAGAGATTTCATCGATGGACGAATGCACCAAAATCTATTGTTCTCAATGGGATTCGTTGGTACTAATTGATGGGATTTTATATAGAGAATGGGTTTCAACGAATTTAGATTACAAAATCCGTCAATTAGTTGTTCCTCAACATAAAATTAAAGATATTTTGGAAGAAGCCCATGATTCACCATCTGGAGGAAATTTCGGAGTAAACAAGACTTTAGATAAAATTAGAAAAAGATTTTATTGAGCTACTTGTAAAAGAGATGTAGAAAATTGGTGTAAATCTTGTGAAGTCTGTGTTTCAAAGAAAGATCCTCCAGATAAAGGTCATGGTGAGATGAAAATTTATAATTCAGGAGTTCCATTTCAAAGACTTCAAATGGATATCTTAGGCCCATTTCCACTTTCTTATTTGGGCAATAAATACCTCTTAGTTGTGACAGACTGTTTTTCAAAATGGGTTGAAGCTTTGCCTCTCTCAAATATGAGAACAAAAACCATTGCTGAGATTTTTGTTGATCAGATTGTTTGTAGGTGTGGGATACCGTTAGAGGTAAATACTGATCAAGGAACGAATTTTGATTCGAAATTGATTAAAAATTTATCTGAGTTTTTAGGAATCAAGAAGACAAGAACGACACCATTACACCCACAATCAAATGGACAAGTAGAAAGACAATACCAAACACTTCTACACTATCTCACAAAATACATACATGAAAATCAAAAAGACTGGGATCGCTGGATTTCACTATTTTTGTTAGCTTACACATCCTCCAAACATGCGACGACTGGAACTACTCCGGCTGAGATGTACACCGGTTTCGATTTGAGGCTTCCTTTGGACTTGATTCGAGGATGTCTACCAGAGGAGGTCGAGATTGAAGGAGATGGGGATTACGCACACAAGCTTCGGAGGAAACTCAGCTAGATCCACAAAATGGCACGAGACCGGATTAACTTACAATCGGAAAGAACGAAGTCTTGGTACGATAAACGAGCTCTCAACATTGAATATTCCCAAGGCCAAAAAGTTTGGTTCTTTAACCCTCAAAGAACCAAAGGAAAAGCACCAAAACTCCAGTCAAATTGGGTAGGACCTTGGGAAGTTGTGAGGAAAATTTATGACGTCGTTTATTGTATTCGTCGTTCACCAAGACATAAATCCAAGATAGTCAACATTAATCGTCTTGGGTCTTACACTGAGAGAGACACCCGATAATGAAGACTACTCTGCTCACGGTTCTTTTGTACTGTGGTTTTTCCCGTTGGCGTGAAGATAAATACCGGAGCAGGGACTTGAGGTGAGGTTCCACAGCATGTCAACTTCCTCCCTCTTGTCTGAAGACCGATTTCGACCAAATAAGAAGGATGATTGAAGTAGATTGTTCAAGAGACGGATCCGTCTTAGTCCTGTTAAGTGATGATTGGTATCGCATCTGTTAGCATTGCTCGGTAACTTGATGCCAATGATGGGTCAAGGTAGAAGATGTTGATGTCGGTTCCTGTAAGTCATCATTGGATTGTAAGAGGATCAACCCGCTTGAAGGATGGATGGTTATGATTGTCGGGGCGACAATCTGAAAAGCAGAGGCCAATGTTGTGACCGAGCTCGAACGTTGCGCGATTCGAACACCGAGAATCGCGCATAGCAACCCCTAGCAACGAGATCAACGACGTCGCGGATGTTACTGTTTATGTTCAGTCTGATTCTGATAGCTGTTGAGAACAGTTGTGTTTACGTTCAAATAAAGAGTCCGAGTTCAATTGTGCTTTTCTATAAATACGCGTTGTCATTCTCATTACACGAACCCGATCATAACAATATATATTTCTCTGACAACGTTCATTCAATAATTATTTAATCTTAAGCAAGAGCGATCTTGTTCTATTGCAACAAAATCATTAATAATTCATTAATTGAAATTAATGTGTATTCTAGTGAGATACGTGCCCTCCAAAGACATTTATCGAAACCGTTTCGACGCTCGATAGCGATTATCAATTTGACAACATTTTCCTGTCTATAAATGCGGGCCATCGTTCTAGCAGGGAACCGATTATCGCAGATGTAAGTTCGGTAAAAAGTAAAAAATATTTATATAAATATAAGTTTTCGATAACAAGTCTCGAAAAAATCATTTTTCTGTTTATGTGCGATGGTTATAAAAATAGCATTTATAATAAAAAGACTTATCCTGACAAGTAGATCTCCACACCTCTTACATAGTCAGAAACGATTATCGCAGATGTAAGACTATAATATGTTTCTGCCATCCACAATATTTAGAATATTATAGGATATTGATCAGTATATGTGCGATGGTTATAAAAATACCATTTATAATAAAAAGACTTATCCTGACAAGTAGCTCTCCGCAACTCTTACATAGTCAAAAAGCTTTAGAGAGTCAAGGAAACAGTTAGTTATCGTTCTGAAATAACTGTTTCATTTTATATTAATATTTACACAGACCAAAAGTTTCCTATATTAACAAGAAGTAACTACGGTAAGAAACCTTCCTACAAAATATACGAATGGTGTTATTAGATGAAAGTTAATAGGTAACAGGGGAGAGTGGGGCATGGTGGAATGGATGCAATATCTCACGTTGCGAGTGATACCACCTCTCTAAGAGGTTATGAACTTCCCTATATATGCCCAGAATATAATAAAAATTATGTTCAGGTCAATTTAAAATTCCCCTTTACTGTGCGAGTGTTGTTAGCATTCTGTACACTTTTATAAGTTTTGTTGCTTGTTTCAACACAAATAGAAATTTACCAGGTAGGCTTAGGCGAAAATCTTTCATTTTACCGTAAAGAGCAGCTGAAAACCTTTAAAAATCTCCTATGTTATATATATCAAATATAGACTACTTGCTTTTTACAATATTTGAAAAGTCATGATGGGGCTAAGTGGAATAGGGCAAAATAGAATACCTGGTAAATAATGTGAGACAATCTGCATTTTCGTGATTAAATATTGGCGAGATGCTCTAGTGAAGTGTACTTTACAAAAACGCATGAAAAGTGGCTGATGCGTAAAGTTTCGCGTGTATTGCTGTAAACAACAAAAAATTTAAATTTTGAAATTTTTTAATATTTTGAAATTTTTTTATATTTTGAAATTTGTTTTAATTTTTCATAATTTTTACGAATTTTTAAATTAAATTTTTTTTTTAAATTTAAAATTTTTTTTTACACTTTTTATAATTTTTACAAATTTTTCATAATTTTATTACATTTATCATCATTTTTTTTAAATTTTCATAATTTTTTTATATTCTGAAAATTTTGTTAAATTTTGAAAAGTGTTTAAAATTTGGAGATTTTTTTAATGTAAAATTTTTTTTTAAATGTTTCATAATTATTTTAAATTCCTCATAAATTTATTACATTTTTCATGATTTTTTTAAGTTTTTCATAATTATTTTAAATTTTATCATAAATTTCTTTAACTTTGAAAATTTTTTTAAAAAGGCAAATTCTGATTGCAGAGGAAGATAGAGTGTTTCAACAAATTTTGTGGATCGTCAACTCAGTCATCACAATCTTCAACCTGTGCACGGTTACATATGGTCTTGGCCCTTCTCCATATCAAGTCATTAGAACTCTTCAACAACTGGCTATGATGGCAGATGAGGGTGCTAGATTTCCTCATGCAGCTCAAATGTTACTAAAACAGTCGTACGTAGACGACATCCTTGCTGGAGCAGATACTCTGAAAGAAGCCATAAAAACTAGGCACGAACTAGTGGAACTTCTCAAGGCAGGCGGGTTCCTCCTTAGCAAATGGACTGCTAATCACCCGAGCTTATTGACTGATGTGCCTGAGGATCAGCAAGCCACTACTCAGGACATTTCGTGGCCTCAAGCTTAAAAAATTCCAATTCTAGGTATAGCATGGCAACCTCTCCTCGATGTCTTTTGCTTTGAATTTAATTTATCCGTGTCCGAGAAGGTCACCAAAAGAAATGCCTTATCGGTTATCGCCCAGCTATACGATCCACTGGGATGGATGACACCAGTGACAACATCATTCAAAATATTTATGCAGTGTCTGTGGCTTGATGGAGTGACGTGGGACGATCCCTTGCCGTCGCCCTTGCAAAAGCGTTGGAGCCTGCTTATAGAAGATTTACACTATATTCAAAGCTTCGCAGTGACTCGCTGGATCGCATCCTCAGGTGACCTTGAGCTTGCTGAGTTACATGGGTTTTCGGATGCTTCAGAACGTGCTTTCGCAGCTTGTCTGTATCTACGCACCGTAGATAAAGAGGGTAATGTAAAATGTATTCTCTTAACCTCAAAATCAAAAGTTGCTCCACTCAAGCAGGTCTCATTACCTCGTCTGGAACTCTGTGGCGCCGTAACGCTCGTACGTCTGGCTCATAGAGTCCGCCGGACCTTGTCTGTTGAACATGTACGGTGTTACTGCTGGTCGGATTCCACTATTACTCTTGCCTGGATAAAGGAGCCGCCCACTACTTGGAAGACGTACGTAGCGAACAGAGTTTCTGAAATTCAAACGACGCTTCCCAGTGCCGCATGGCATCATATCTCCGGTACTGGCAATCTAGCTGACTTGGCTTCAAGAGGCATGTCTGCATCAGATTTGACAAAATCATCACTTTGGCTACATGGGCCATCATTCTTAGCCATCACTGCTTCACGCTGGAAATCATCAAGCGATTGCAACATTCACGACCTTCAAGAAGAGGCCCTCGAGCGACGACCTGCTGCGTGCCTTGCAACAGGACCACCATCGGACCCTGCTTTCATTGCAAGATTCAGCTCATTACTTCGACTCGATCGTCAAGTTGGTCGGTGGCTACAGCCCTTACTGCGAGCAAGAGCTCGCATCACATCTCGTCTTACAAACCGTGAGATTACTGACGAGGATCTCACGCAACTTAACGGATTGACACCAGCTCGATTATTGCAAGCCCTCAAGGCGCTAATTCACTGGGTGCAACACATTTACTTTACCAATGAAATCAATTGTTTAGTAAAGCTTGAACCCTTGCCTCGTCCAAGTACTTTAATTCGCCTATATCCTATTTTAGATGAACATGGCCATCTTCGAGTCGGCGGAAGATTGAGGCACTCATTACTACACCCAGATGAGAAACACTCTCTAATCTTGCCTCAACAGTCGAATCTCACAAAACTGCTGGTTCTAGATTCTCACATCAAGACGCTGCATGGAGGTACGCAACTCCCCATCAACTACCTTAGACAGCAGTTTTGGATTCTTCGAGGACGACAACTCGTCAAATCGACCATTTTCAAGTGCCTTCGCTGTTGGCGACAGCGAGCTCAACCTACCACGCAACTCATGGGAGACCTCCCTCTTAAACGAGTTCGACAATTCAGGCCTTTCCTTCACTCAGGAGTCGACTACGCAGGACCAATCTATCTGCGCTTCTCAAAAGGTAGAGGAGCTAAAGCCTACAAAGGTTATATTTGCGTTTTCGTGTGCCTTTCAACACGTGCAGTTCACTTGGAAGCCGTTTCAGGTTACTCAATAGCTGATTTCTTGAGTGCCTATAAGCGCTTTACGACGACTGCGGCCTCAACTTCGTTGGAGCAGATAAGGAGCTCAGGTGCCTGTTTGAGCAAGCCAGTTCTCAGCATGACGAAATTGCCCGTCTCTTGGCTACTGATGGGACTGAGTGGCACTTTAACCCGCCAGGAGCCCCACACTTTGGTGCCATCTGCGAAGCAGCCGTCAAGTCTGTCAAGTATCACCTTAAAAGAGTTATTGGGGAAGCTCTTTTGACCTTCGAGGAAATGACAACGCTGCTCGCCCAGATTTAAGCATGCCTAAACTCACGCCCACTTCAACTCATTTCTGACGACCAAGAAGATCTAAATGCCTTGACTCCCGAACATTTCTTAATCGGTGTGCCTATTCTTACCATCCCTGAGCCATCTGTACTTGACTGTGCAACATCACGTCTAGACAAATGGCAAATGATTCGTCATATGTATGACGATTTTTGGAGTCGATGGTTCGAAGAATATCTTCAGAGCCTACAACCACGACCAAAGTGGCGTAGTAAACAATATCAGGTAAAAATTGGTGACCTTTGCCTGCTGCTCTCAGAGTTGTTCCCACCTTGCAAGTGGCCACTAGCTCGAGTCACTGCAGTTCACCCAGGCTCGGACGGCTTAGTTCGAGTCGTGAAGGTGAAAACTACGACATCCAGCTACACTCGACCGATTTCTAAAATCTGCACCATGCCTCAAGAGGATAACTATTCGCCTGTATTTGGCGATGGCGGGCGGGATGTTCCGAAAACTGCCTAGTTGCCTCTATCGCCGTTGGATTCAGACAGATACAAACACACACACTCTCACACCATCCAACGACACATTTTCTTTCCGATTACAGATCGACCGCGACAGTAACTAGCGAGACCCGAACGCGACCACACGTAATACATACACGACACTATACTTTTATTTGCCTACTTAGGCCTTTGTATATTTGTAAAGTTAGAATATAATTTAAAGAGAAAATCAGTGCCTTATGATTTATTTAAACCTCCCTCCAAAAGATAGTAAAAAACTCGCTCAAAAGTATTGATACCTGTGGTGCTCCCTCCACTGAAATACTAGTTAGTGGGATTCCGAATACCCTTTCGGATATGCCATATACCGAATTAGTTAAGCGTATTTTAACCCATTTAAATATGCTTCACTTAACCCAGGACATACTTCATTGTAGACCATTTGCACCAGCCAAAAATACGCCAAATCCGGCTTCTGGCTCTCAAAGTGCTCAAAATTTAAAAGATGAATCGGTCTCATTTGCTTTTATAATCAAATTTAAAGCGGTGCAAATTAAAGAGTATATTCTGGAGACTAAAGCAAAAATGGGCGAAATTAAAACTTTAATTTTGTTTCCCGAATGTGACATTACTATTTACAAAAACACTAAAGTCTTTTTACGCGAATTATTACCGTCTTATGTGTACAAACTTAAGCGTCAAGCGCAGTCACGGGTAACAAATTCTAAAAAAATTTCTCAAGCTGTTATCCGAAATGGGCGTTAATTTGATCGGAAAGACAAAAATTCTGAGCACGTGCCGATACTTACAGAAGCTTACTTAGCAAAAATAGTTTGACAATCACAGTCGAATATTATATCAAACCAAATGAAGAGTAAATCTTATGTAATAGTAGCACAAATAAATGCAAATTCATTGAAGGGCCATATTGGAGAAATTGAAATTTTTATTAAAAATGAACAAGTAGATATCCTATTCATTTCTGAATCATGGCTGATCCCCTCCGACTCTAATAAATCCTGTAAGCTCCACAATTACTTATTATTACGTAATGACAGAGGTCTTCCCTCAAAAGGCGGTCGCCTGCAACATGTACAGGGTGGAGGTGTTGCTTGTTATATTCGAGATACATTTACGTATAAAATATTAAATTAAACTTAATAAAAACTCGTGTATTTTATTAGCTTCAGTATATCGCCCTCTAAGCGGTCGAATTTTGTCAAATTTATATGATGATCTTTTAAAGTATGCACCAGTCTATTCGAATATTATAATATCAGGTGATTTAAACTCTGACCTATTAAGTGATTCATTCTACTCTAAACATTTAAAAAAATTTATTATAGAAAATCCTTATTTTTTACTTCCATTTGGTGCAACTCACCATAAAGAAAATACAAATTTGTGGCTTGATATAATTCTAACTGACATTGCGGAAAAAGTACTCGCATACAGTAAATCACGAGTTCCATTCATAAACTGTCATGACTCACTAATCATCGACTATGCAACTAGCTCGTTTCAGCCAGGAAATAAAGAAATCACATCCCGAGATTTTAGAAATTGCCCCTTCAATCTTCTAGAAAAAGATGTAACTCGTAGTATTACAAATCTCCTACTCTCGGCTTCTGCGTGTAACGACGTAGATACTATGCTAAGTTCATTTTTAAATTCTACGATCGACATATTAAATAAATATGCTCCGTTTTGCACACGAGTTATAACCAAACAATTAGCATCGTGGCTATTTAAAGATCTCAAAAGTAGATGTAAACTGCGTGATCAAATATATAAAAGGGCAAAAAGAAATCAAAACCAAAGACTAATGTTATAGTGTAAGCAAATGCGGCGTGAGATCAAGACTGAAATAAAAGCTGGCAGAGAATCTTACTACTTAGGTACACTAAAGAAACCTTAAGGATAAGAATAAAATCTGGTCAATTTTACATAAATCAGGGTTAGTTAGAGACAGGAAAAATTCTCCATTGTATATTTTTTCATCTGCAAAGTTAAAAAGTTACTACTCTTCTGTGACTTGCCGCCATTCACTCTGCTTAGACGCAGAACTAAAATCGATATTGGATACTCATAATGAATCGAATATACCTAAGTTCAATTTTCATCAAATTGATAGTACTCACGTTCATCGAGCAGTACTATCGTGCATAAATAAAGCAAAGGGTCGTAGTTAGGATGGTCTCTCGCAGTTATTTTAAACATTTCACAAACATTCTTATATCTTTTCTAACAACACTGTTTAATCTTTCAATAAATACCTCAACTTTCCCCGAAATTTGGAAAAAGTCATTAATACCGTTAAGCAAAGTTCCTCACCCCAGTTCCCCATCGGAAACTAGACCTGTTGCAAATTTATGTCACTTAAGCAAGATATTCGACACCCTTATAAATGAACAACTAAAAGACCATCTAGAATCAAATGTTCTTTTATTACCTTTTCAATCTGGATTCCGTAAAAACTATAGTACCCAATCAGCATTACTAAAAATTTCAGACGATATTCGCCAGGGAATAAATGAGGGAGAGTTTACCTTTATGTTACTTTTTCATAAGAAAACAGCTTGTGACTGTATAAACCATACAAAATTAATTCAAATTCTCAAAGGGTTAAATTTCAGTAATGAATCAATAAAGTGGCTTCACTCTTATCTAACAAATAGATCTCAAGCGGTGATAAATCTCGACGGATCGACTTCAGATTTTTTACCAAATACAGCAAGAGTACCACAGGGCTCGATTCCAGGACCAACCATCTTCTTAGTCTTTAAAAATTCACTTCTGAAAGTATTAAAACCTTGTCTAGGTATGTTATTTTCTGATGATTTGCAAATTTATATCCGATGCAAGCTAAGTGAAATAAATGTAGGTATTGAAAAAATAAATCGTGATGCAGCTGCAGTTGTAAATTGAGCAAAAGAACACGGTTTGCTTTTAAACATCTCCAAAACAAAAACCATTATTTTTGACTCTGTCCAAAATCATATGCGCTTAGATAAATCTAGTAAAGTTTATGGTATATTACATAGACTTAGACATAGGGCAAATTCATTAACCATTCCAGTTAGGAAAATGTTAGTTTCATCCCTTATAATTCCACATTTCGACTATGCCTGTCTAGAATATAATGATGCAGCCGGATATCTAAATATAAAACTCTTGCGAATTTTGAATAGTACTATTTGCTTTATTTATAGGCTAAAACGAGGCGTCGCTTTAAAGCCTTTCTATAAAAAACTAAATTGGCTAAGACCCGAAACTAGACAAGAATATTTCCTAGGATTTACAATGTATAAATTACTCGATATCTCCTCGCCATGTTACCTTCGGAAACTTTTCGAAGATGTAGATGAAGGAACAAGACGATCTGAAGGATTAGATTCCTCGTTATTTAAAATTCCACAATGGGATACTATCACTTTTAAAAATTCATTCCAAATTACCACGTTGTTATTCTGGGAAAAGTTACCAAATGAGGTAAAGTCAGCGTCATCATTTACGACGTTGAAATCAACCCTTTACTCTGTTACTACAAGGCGAGTCTATCTGATTTAAGTGGAATTCGCCCGTAAATTACAAAAATTATAAAAATAATTGTTTATTATAACTATTATTGGTATTATCTACTATAACTATCAAATTTCTGTAAAATATTATTTTATTATAAATACCTCCGTTTAATATAAATTATGTAGATATAAGCTACAAATATACAAAATTGTTACTTTTGCGAACATATTTTACAAATTGTTATTAAATATATTATTACAACTGTATATTGTTATTAATGTAAAATGCAGAAGTGCCATACGGTCAATAGACCCTGACCAAATAAATGGTATCAATCAATCAATTAATCAATCTCTCTCTCTCTCGCTCTCTCCCCCTCTCTCTCTAATCTAGAGCAGACAAATCTTGAGTCACAGACTAAAATTGATAATCTCATATTAAACACTTTTGAAAACGATTTCCTAAATTTAACAAATATAATCAATAGAGTTGAACGTGACAACAAGGAAATAATAACAAAAATAGAAAAAATAATAACAAAAGAAGATTTTACCTCTGTATATACTACTACTACTATTGAGAAAATTGAAAGAAATGTTGAGAACATCCACAAAGAAAACCAACTCATACTAAATAAAATTGAATTCCAAAAAATCGCAGTACTCCCCAGTACACAAAACAATACCGTTTCTCTTATAAGTACAAAAAAATGTAATACTGTTAATAATGCGTCTGCTACGAATAGTACCTTACTCGACAATTATAGTGATATAAGCGAAACAATTGACAATTGTGAAAGCAATAATGACGGGTTTATCCAAATTGTAAATAGTAGAAATAAAATGTCTAGGCGTTTGAATAAGTATAATAACGACAATGCTGGTGCTGCAGCATCACCTGCACGAAGCACGCGGGTGCAAAAGATTGATGGGGGGACAATGCACAGTAAAAACATTAAAAACGGTAATACGGAGCTCATTATTTCAAACATTTTCGACGGTGATGTCTCTAAGCGTGTTGACGTCGCACACGCGATACTCTGCCGTGTCCTTCCATCAATACGAAAAATTGATATAATAGGCACACGCCTGCTTCGGTCAGAAGAATCAACAGCTGCGGCATTAGCAGATACAAACAGCGAACGTAGAAGGTCACCATGGGTTGTTACCCTTTCCAGCAGTGCGTTAGGCGAGAAAATAATGCGAGCCAAAAAGCTTATCACTGGCTTTCATGCTAGAGATGTCGACATTGCAGCTCTTGACCAGGACACAAGGGATGGGATTATAAATGGGAAAATTTTTATAAATGAATTGTTAACAAATGAATTGTTTTATTGAATATAGAAGTCTCAAGGCCCTTGCGATGAGACTTAATTTTAAATATGTTTGGCATAGAGGGGACCGTTTCCTGGTGAAGAGGCGCGATGGCGATGTCTCTCATGAATTTTCATCTGCGGCTGATTTACAGACAATAGTGGCATCATATGCCATTAATCAACCATCTCAAACTGTAAATACTGTAAAAAAAACTGTTGATAATGAAATCGTAATTGATGAAAATGTAATTCCGTCAACTGCTGCAAAAAATTGACTATCCGCAGACACTGCTAGGGGGGTTCACTGTAAGGGACTGAGGGCAGGTTTTGTCAATGTTACCTCACTGAAGGGGCACATTGGCATGATTAAACAACACCTTTCAGCTCGTCCTGCCTACCATCTCTTTGGGGTTGCTGAGTCGCACCTTGACCCTGATGTTGGGAGTGATCTCATTCAGATCGATGACTACTCACTACTTAGACTTGATCGCAACAAACTAGGGGGCGGGCTAGTCCTGTACATTCATAACACTTTCAAGGCCAATTTACTATGCAGCTCTCCAACAACACAGGAGGGCAGGCCATTTATACCTGAATATTTAATGTGCAGTGTTCAGCAGGGCAGCCTACCCCCGTCTTTGTTGCTTTAATATACAGACCACCACACGTACCGTTTTTACAGGGCTCTGACTTAATAGACAAACTGACGATACATACTCAAGACTTTAGTCACAAAATTATTATGGGAGATCTGAATGCGAACCTACTCGGAACGTCAGCCGATGCGAAATTTGTTAGACGGTTGGCTGATGATCTTAACCTTCAAATAATTGATCATGGTGCGACTCATCATCTCACGGATTCTCACACGTGGATTGATGTGATCTTGGCAGATAATAATGACGTTGTACTGAGCAGGGACAATCGGCCGGCGCCTTTTCCCAGTCATCATAACATCATAGAGGTCGAGATTGGGGTCGAAACTGCTGCATCCCCTGTGGTTGAATCTTTCAGCTACAGGCATTTTAAGTCGATCCAGCCAGACGACCTCCTGTCTCACCTAGCTGACTGTGATTGGTCGCGGATCGATGGTCCCGCGGCGGGTGTTGACAGTCAATTAGAGTGCCTCAGTGTCAACCTCATGACTGTGATAGATAAAATTGCACCGTTAAAAGAATTCATGCCGAAAAAGAAAACAAATACACCATGGGTTGATGCTGAACTAATACATCTTTACAAAAAACGTGACTCCGTACGAAGACGCTATTCGCGGACCAATGACGACAGACTGTGGCGGGAGTATCAGGGCCTTGCAGCTGAAGCTGAATTACGAACGAAGGAAACAAGGGAAAGATTTTTACAAAATAAAATTTCTGAAGCGATTGATAATAAGAAAGATATCTGGAAAGAGCTCAAGGCTCTGGGCCTTCTGCCAAGGACAAGAGAGGAGCTTCATGGTTTCTCACCGGAAGAGCTCAATGCCCACTTTGCAGGGGTGTCGATCTCCCAAAATGAGGGTGATGAAGAACTTGACAACGTCCTGACCACTGCCAGTGATGACGGTGTTGTTTTCCGAGAAGTCAGCTTCTCGGACGTGGTTCTGGCTGTTGCCCACTTCTCATCACAAGCCAGAGGGGAAGACGGCATTCCCCAAAGTATGGTAGCTAAGGCTCTTCCGTTTGTGGGAGATCATATTGTTAAGATCTTTAACTCCTCTCTGTCCAGTGGCATTTTTCCGGGAGCTTGGAGCTCAGTTGGTGCCTTTGAAGAAGAAGCCTGTCCTATCTACGGTGTCAGATTTCCGACCAATTGCCCTACTGAGTTTCCTTTCTAAGGTCCTTGAAAAAATCGTACACGACCAAATAACTGACTTCTTACGAGAAAATAATACTTTGGACACGATGCAGACTGGTTTTCGACAGAATCACAGTACACAGACAGCACTACTGAAACTGACGGAGGACATGAGATCAGGCATTAACAACAACAAAAAACTATTGACTATTTTGTTAATGTTTGATTTTAGCAAAGCATTCGACACCATCTCACACACTAAACTGCTGCGTAAGCTGATGTGCATGGGATTCTCCAGGAGTGTTCTCCTGTGGCTTAAGTCATATATTATGGGGAGACGACAGAAAGTCGTCACAATCACAAACGGGGATTCAGGTTGGCTAACCACCAATCTTGGCGTTCCACAGGGCTCAGTCCTGAGACCCCTGCTTTTCAGCCTGTACATAAACGACTTACAAGACGCACTCGACTTAGATGGTGTCGAACACATACTTTACGCTGACGACTTGCAAACCTACACACAAGTGACCCTGAAGGGTCTTCATGATGGTATCGGTCGCAAGTCGGCTGTAGCACAAGCAGTGTCGAACTGGGCAACGTCAGCTGGCCTGCGCCTCAATGTCGGCAAGACAAAGGCGATCATTTTTGGATCTGATCACAACATCAAACAGGTTCAGAACCTTGACTTGCAAGGCATTGAGATACAGACCGGCGTACACGTTCCCTTTGTCGATACAGTCACCAACCTCGGCGTGGTGATGGAGGGAGGGTTGACATGGAAGCCGCAACTGAATGCGGTCAGTAGAAAGGTAAATAGAGCTCTGTATAGCTTAAAACTTTTCCGTTCAAGCACCACAGAGATACTGAGGAAGCAGCTGGCATGTGCACTGGTACTACCTCACTTAGACTATTGCTCAGTGGTTCTTCTTGATGTGTCAGGGGAGCTCCAGACACGACTATAACGTCTACAGAATGCATGTGTGAGATACATATGTGGTGTTAGGCGGGATGAGCATATCACCGCCTACAGGAAAAAACTGGACTGGTTGGATCTGAAGGTGAGGAGGGAGTATTTTATGGGGCTGCTGCTTTACAAAGCGGTTGTCATGCGGCAGCCACCGTATCTTACTGCCCTCTTTGAAAATAACCAGGCCAGGACTTCAAGTAGGGGTGGTATGAAAGAGCTCTCGGTTCCGGGGTCGCGCACCGATAAGGGCCTTTTCTCATTCAGAGTTCAAGGTGCGCACCTCTGGAATTCGCTCCCGAGCAGTGTGAGGTGCCTGCCATCTTTTTGTAAATTTAAAACGGCGTTTAGCAGGCACCTTAAGCAATTACATGGTGAAGAGTATGTACAGAGATGAGTCGAACATTTATTTAAGCTTTTTATTTATTTGAATTATTTATTTATTTAATTTATTTATTTATTTAAACTTATTTATTTATTTATTTAATTTATTTATTTATTTAATTTATTTATCTATTTAAATTTATTTATTTATTTATTTAATTTAATTATTTATCTAGTTTATTTATTTATTCGACGTATTTATTTATTAATTTATTTATTTATTTATTAAATATGTTTAGTGTTAGTTAGGTGTGAATGTATTTATTAGCGTGATTGTTAAAGTGTTATGAATGAGTGTGTTTTAAATTTAGACGTGATAGTATACGCAAAGATTTAGCAAAGTATATGTATGTATTCTTTTATATTTATATGTTATCTCTAATGTATTTATTTTTTATTCTATGTATTATTATTTTTTGACGAAGCGTTTTCTGTGATATCTGACTGTGACTAGTTCATTACATTTAAATTTTATATACTGACGAACTGATAAAGTGAATTATTATTTTAATAAGAAATATGCAATAAGTGAAAGTTAAGATAACAATTATATTAAATCGACTGATATTTTTAATTATAATTATAACTACATGTACATGAAATTGTAAGATTTTGTCTTTTGATGAATAAAAAGTATATCTATCTATCTCTCTCTCTCTCTCTCTCTCTCTCTCTCTCTCTCTCTCTCTCTTTCTCTCTCTCTCTCTTCTCTCTCTCTCTCTCTCTCTCTCTCTCTCTTAGCTCATAAAAATCCAGCGTATTTAGCTTGTAAGTTATTAGTTCTAAATAAGGACGTCGTTAAACGCTCTTCAGTCCGTCTCCCATCCAGGACTCTCCTCTTCACTACGCCTCGAACGGAGACCATTAATCGTTCGTTTCTTATCCAGTCTTCCAACCTCCTAAACCTGCTTCCTTTTCCCACCTTTGATCCTTCCCTTGTTAACCAATTTAAATCATCCCTCTTCGATTTTCTGCTTCGCCGAGAAAAACTGGAGTGAGATCAAAGGGTGACTAGAGAGGGCATCATTCTCAGCTAGGCGTCACTAGCCGAAATCTCAACTGTATTCAAACTATTTCTTTTTATGATACGTGCAATCGTTATTCGCATGTATTTTATTGCATAGTTGTCAAGTTTTATTTTTTATTTATTTCAATTCTTGTTATCTTATAAAGTTTTATTGTAAGTTACTCTAAGCAATTCCATATCTATACTACAAAGCATTTCTCTGTACAACATTCCATTCAATCTATATCAAATAAGTGCCCAATATGGTCATATCCCGCGGCCTAAATCTCTCTCTCTCTCTCGCTCTATCTCTCTCTCTCTCTCACTCTCTCTCTAGTAGTCTCCGATAATTCTCGCAGGCTTTATATTGTATTCACGGCATGAATTCATCGGTACTACTATTCTCAGAGTAACGCATGCTTGTAACATCTTGCGCTTAAGTCTCTTGCGCTTTACATAGCATGAATAGCGTGATTTGTAGCGTGTGTGACCTATCTATCTCATATAAGAAAGGTGTCGTTTCACAGTGCAGTAAATGCAACAAGCTTTACCACTCTAAGTGTTGTGATCTTTATGTTGAATATCTTTATTATACTGCGTTTAATTTAGTACTTTTTCTGTTTTCTCTGGCTTGTTTATTTTACCTTTTTAAGATTTTTCGTTTTTCCTAATGAAAAGGTGTAATAAATGTAATCGTGAGATAGTTCATTCATCGTACACTTGTTCTAGTTGTAAGAGAGATTTTTACCGTGGCTACGCGGATTTATATATAGCAAACAAGCCAGCGGATCATTGCTGCAAACGTTCATTTCCCTATATTATTCGGCGTCCGCAGTCAGCTGATTCAAATAAAGTCAACTCTCCACTAGCCATCCTGCGTAATAATTTACGCTCATCATTACACGATAGTTCGCGAAGTATTCATAACTTAAATACCAATATCAGCTCCGATTCTCTACCGGTTATTAACGATACAACAATGAACAATCTTCCCGAGGGATATGAGACCTTTACATTTGCTCAATAGTTTGCGGCACTTTTGAATGCTATTAAAAGTAGTGAAACGACACTTGGTAAAAAAATTGATGATCTTAAAGAGACTGTGAATGATCTTTCGGAGCAATTAAAGCTCTTACGTGATGAAAATGCAGTTATGCGTAGCGAGATTGAACAGTTAAAGAGTCTCCGCGTCAATGGCTCTTCTACTGCTGAGTTAAAAGTAAGTGGCATACCCAATAGATGCAATTTGGAACTTGTCGATCTATTGCGTGAAATTTTGGATACATTAAATGTCTCTAAAATGTTAGATGAAGTACTCAGCTTCTGGAAATTCAACTATAAAGCTGATCAAGTTTCGAATAATAATGATGTAGCAATGGATACTGATTCGAATAATCCACAAAAAAGTCATATTCAACCTTCTATTATGTTATTAAATTTAAATCTACGCACTGTTGTGACTTTGTTCTTCAAGCTATGCGTGATTACGGTGAATTGGAGTGTAGTACAATTTTTCCGAATTCTGGTGTAACTAAAATTAAAATTGGAATGTTTGAAATGTTGAGCAAATGTCAACATAAATTACGGTTAGCAACTAAAGCTCGTGCTGATTCGTATACATATTTATATGTGTGGGCTCGTGAAGAAAAATATATACGTTCGTAAAAATGACAAATCCGATATATTAAACATCGTTACGGAACAAGACCTCGAAAAAATTATATGACTAAATGATTCGTGCTCGTTATCTCAAGGAGTCAATGCAGAACCTAAAATGTCAATAGCAAAAATTAATGTAACTTCTGTTAAGGAATACTTCTTTTTAATTAAAGATTTTTTGAACTCAAAAAATATTGATGTTTTGTGTATTTCTGAAACGTGGCTAACTCCAAAGCAGATGAGTGATACATTCAAAATCTCTACTTATTTGTTCAATTTATCGTCAACCAAAGGGTGATGCGCTAACTACATTTTTTGTTTCTTTACAACAAACTATGCAGCGCTATAAAAATATTGTTATTGCTGGTGACCTTAATTCAGATTTATTGTCTGAAAATTATTATGGGCAAAGATTACGCAAACTTATCGATGAGAATTCTCTTTATCTTGTATCTTCTGGCGCTTCCCATCATCGTGATACTTCCGATACATGGATAGACGTTATGTTAATTGATTAGGAGAATAAAGTTGTACATTTTGAAAAGTCTGCTAGTCCATTCATTAACTGTCATGATTATCTGATCATTGATTATGAAACCCAAAATATAATTAAAGAAAAAGTCAAAATTACGTCTCGTAATTTTAATAACTTTTGCCCGAATACCTTTGTCAGTAATCTCTAAACCGATATAAATCATTCTCTTTCGATTAATGAAGCAGCCGATGTAAATACTCAATTGGGTATTTTTTAAACTATTGCCATCCCTACTCTTGATAATCATGCTCCCTTTGGGACTCGCCTCGTTAAAAAAGTTTTGTTCCTTGGTTTACGAATAAATTTAAGATAAAATCTAAAGCACGTGATGGTCTATATAAGCTTGCTAAACAGACTCACAGCGCACATCTTCTTGCTGAGTATAAACTATTACATAAGCTTTTGAAAAATGAGTTAAAGGCTACTCGTAATCAATATTTCATGGATCAGCTCTCAAGTATACAAGGACAATCTAGTTGATGGGCAATACTAAAAAAGATGGGTTTCACCAAAGCGAAAAATAACTCGCCATTATGCCTCTTCACTGCGAATGAACTCATTAATCATTACGGTACTTCTACAAATCGACATTCACTTTGTTCGCATGCTATTCTTCAGTCACCGGCTAATGTTAACACTACGTCCTTTGCTTTTCGACCTGTTGAGCAGCAAGAGGTGCTTAAAACAATGCTCTCTTGTTTACCAAAAGCTAGGACCATAAGCTATGATGGTTTATCTCTTTCATTTTTCAAAGAAATTCTTCCATCAATCGTCCCATTTCTTACTGATTTATTTAATCTATCTATTAACACATGTTGCTACCCTGACCTGTGGAAAAAATCTCTTATAGTTCCACTCAGTAAAATTGCTACTCCAAACTCTCTTTCGGACACCAGACGAATCGCCAATCTCTGCCATTTTGCAAAAGTTTTGGACTCACTTATTACGCAACAGCTCATATCGTATCTTGAAAACAATGATATTCTGTCAGCATTCCAGTCAGAGTTTAGCCGTAACGTCAGTACGCAAACAGCTCTCATAAAAATTTCCGAAGATATACGTTATGGTATAGAACATGGACTTGTCACACTGAAGCTCTTATTTGATTTTAAATCTGCATTCGATTGCGTTAACCTTTTACTTGCCAAATTGAAAGAGTTAATTTTCTCAAATAATTCAATCAATTGGCTTCATTCGTATTTACTGGGTCGATCACAAGCTGTGCTTGATATCGATAGTTCAACGTCTGAGTTCGTACCTAATTAATCAGGTGTGCCCCAAGGCTCTACACCTGGCCCGATCATTTTTCTTATTTTATTTAGTTGAAGCGGTAGCTAAGTTAAATGATGATGCAGCTGCTGTTGTAAACTGGGCACGCCAAAATGGTCTGTTACTCGATGTGCGTAAAAATAAAGCAATTCTCTTTGATTCCGTACAAAATCATCTGCGTCTTGACAAATCCGATTTATCACTAATCACTGTTGATAGCAGCGTCACCCCCCTTGAATCAGACATCAAAAATCTAGGTTTATACTTCTCTGATGATCTCAAAAGGAATACTCATGTAGCTCAAATTTGTTCGCGTGTATCTGGTGTGCTACATAAGCTTAGATTCCGTGGTGGTTTTTTATCAAGTAACACAAAAAAATTACTTGTTAACGCTCATGTTTTGCCACACTTTGATTATTTCTGTCTCATCACTTGTGATATGTTGGGCTACCTAAATATAAAGTTGCAGCGACTAAAGAACACCGTTGTTCGTTTTACTGCCACTCAACAGATGTCAACAGTTTCCAAACTTTTTTTATTGCAAGATCCACTCACTTTTCATATTTTATTCTTTTCTACAACTTTTTTCTATCATACATTTTTGCGAGTACCTGTATATACATAATATACTTATACATTAGCTCTGTGCCGCTTAGTTAAGTCAGTATCTAAAATTTTTATAAATTCTGAACGTTCGCTGACTTTTACAGTAGTTTTGTGACACGCCGGAGATCTACTTTACTCATTTCAAAACATTGTCTGCCTTTACAGGAACTCTACTACGTTTCTCACACGATATACCTACCTCATCGTATATCAGTGCAAAAAAGTAACTCGCAGAAATGCCGAGAATTCCTTGCAACTCAATGTCAGCAAGACAAAAGCAATTATTTTTGTGTCTGATCGTAACGTCAATAAGGTACGTCAGTTGCAGCTTCCTGGCATTGAGGTACAGAATAATGTTTTTATTCCCTTCATTGATACCGTTACCAACCTTGGTATTGCTATGGATTCTAAATTGACATAGAAGCCTCAGGTAGATGCCGTTATGAGGAAGGTAAATCGTGCACTATATGGGCTCAGATTCTTTGATCATGCACCACCGAGGCGTTACGCATTCATCTCACAATTGCACTTCTGATCTCTCACGTAGACTACTGTTCTTCAGTGTATCTTGATGTGTCAGGGGAGTTTCAAATGAAACAAAGCTTGAACTAAAACTCTTTTAGTCATCTGTATTATCTTATTACATCATTTATGTAGCAAAAAAACTTGCAGAGTTACGATACGAAGCATATGTACCATTTATACTGAAATAACGCGTATATTGATTACAAAAGGACATATCTTGATCCGAAGGGCTTATGAGACGAAACTACGGATGCTAGGTCTAATTTTCAGGTATCAGAAACCATTTCCTGAAGCCTCAGCAAAAGTCGCTTCCCGCAGGTTGTGGCATCTCCTTGTTAGAGCAATGCTACGGTGATCAACAGCAGTAGTCCGTTTCTAAGTTATGATTTTGTTTTTCCAATGTGACGTGATAGATGTATGTTAATTTATTGAACTATGTGCAATGTATACTATTAATCAGTGACGAGCTGTGATAATGGCTAATACAATACTACAAGACTGTCGCCATATGATTTATTATACTTGAGTATATATAGTATATATATATATATATATGGGACATTCTTAGTTAAAAAAGCCACCCCCTCTGTTCAAAAATCAGAGGCTCAAAACAATTCGCGTCCCGGCTTAAAATTTAGCTTAATATATCTACTTTCCATTACTGAGTGGCCTTTTTGAAAAATTCATAATGGTGGGCTGGTGCAGCTCTAACAATACACCGATATAACCACGGAATATCAGTTAAAAGTTCTTAAAACTTGCAGGGGCAAAGAAAAAATTAGTAAAAAGGTTATTTGCATGTATTTTTTCCCGCTGAACACGAGTCCACCGTTAGTTTTGGTCTATGGGGCCACCTTTCGTCCATAAACTCAAAGAACAGTCAAACAATGCAGTTTTATATGGCTGAGACTCGAAATAGTGGTACAAAAATTAGGGACAAACCTTGTTCGCATGTATTTTTTTCCGCTGAATACGAATCCACCGTTAGTTTTGGTCTCTGGGTCCACCTTTCGTCCATAACCTGAAAGAACAGTCAAATAATGCAGTTTTACGTGGCTGAGACTCGAAATAGTGGTAAAAAAATTAGGGACAAAGCTTATTCGCATTTTTTTCCCGCTGAATACGAATCCACCGTTAGTTTTGGTTTATGGGGCCACCTTTCGTCCATAACCTTAAAGAACAGTCAAAAAATGCAGTTTTCCGTGTCTGAGACTGGAAATAGTGTACAAAAAAAGCTCATCATCATTCTTCGTTGGTTTTTAACAGAGGAATACAATGCTGTTCGCCGTTTTAACCTTGATTCAAAAGCTCATTTTCAAGGTCATTTCAAGGACAACTGTTCAAAGACAAGGTCAAATTGTTTAAATTTGACACTATTTTAGCTATTATTTTGACAGGAATGTCATGTTTATGATGATATTGCGTCCTTCTACAAGAAGCTTTGTAAAAGTAAAATTTTCAATTTCATAAACAACCGCGTTATAATCATGTTTTGAGTGTTTTATTGTTTAGGTGAGTATATAGCTGAGTAAATCTTACTTACAGTGGAGTGAAACATACAGATTCTATATTTCAAAGATTATATTATGCATATTGGAACGATAAACGATTTTAGAGAAGGTACGTGCCAATGCATCGTTATCGGTATTTTCATTAAGATTATTCCGGATTTAAAAGAGTTATTCTTTTCTTAGAAGATTTTTGGATATTATTAGATTTTTCGTATTATAAAATCGTTTAATAACTACCGTTTTTGGTTGTTGAATAGAAAACGAGTGGTTTTTTTAAATTACGGGTACTGCTAATGCCGTTGAGTATCTTTTATTCCAGTGTCGTGTTGATTTATCATGGTCTAAATTACTATAAATAAAAATTTGTATGTTTTCGAAATGTTTGCTTGCCCAATGAAAAAGGGCTTCTGGAGTCGAACTTGCTTCAGATGGTTTAGCTAGAAGACTTGCTCAATAAGCCTCTCTTTTAAATATAGCTCCTAATCCATCATATCCACTTTTACCGTGTGCTGTTACGCAATAATGCCATTCCGCTTCGATTCCAAAATCTTCTTTATGGTTGACGAGATTAGCGATCTGAAATCGGTTTTTGAAATGATGCTTTGCACCATCTGTGACGTATATAAATTTTTTAACATTTTTAATAGTTTTTTTTTATTGCTGGAATCAATTGCTTCTGAATTGTAAAGACGGCAGAAGTATCGTGTTTTAAACTATCTCAGAGGAAAATGGAACTTTTATGTTTTAATTTAGAGTTTTCTTTATAGTAATAGATAATTGGGAATACTGTACGTTGCTGATTGTTGAAGTGAAATGCTTGCGAAGCATCTTGAACTACATATGAATAATTCTCAGAAAAATCGAACATACGAGGGTAGTTCAATAAGTCTTTAGAATGACCAACAGATGGCGCGCGAATCGCTCCAAATCATCTGTTTTCAGTCAGCACCACTCCCGACTAGATATATGGTGCAGTCACAGTCCACATCTTCTGAGTTTACGTGTTTTTATAACCAATTGAAAAAAAAAATTGCTTGTTAAGAAAAATGAAAAAAAACGAGTTCAGAGCGGTAATTAAACATTTTCATTTAAAGGGTTTAACTCCATACGAGATAAAAAATGAATTGGACTCAGTTCATGGCACATCTGCCCCTGCCTTAGCAATGGCTTATAACTGGGTAAATGAATTTAAGCGTGGTCGTACATCAATAAGTGACGAACCACGTTCAGGAAGGCCCGTAGAAGCAACTACTCCCGAAATCATCAATAAAATCCACGATATGGTGTTGAAGGATAGAAGATTAAAAGTGCGTGAGTTAGCTGAGGCCACAAGGATATCTATAGGTGCAGTTGTTTCAATTCTACATGAAAAATTAGGCATGAAAAAGCTATCGGCAAGATGGGTGCCGCGTTTGCTCTCAGCTGCGAATAAACGCAATAGAGTGGTCGCCTCTGAGGCTCTTTTGGCGCGCATAAGTCGGAATCCTGAGGAATTTTTTCGTCGATTTGTGACTGTGGATGAAACATGGATACACCACTACACTCCTGAGACAAAGGAACAATCCAAACAGTGGATTTCCACAGGCGAACCAGCTCCAAAGAAGGCAAAGACCGTAAAGCCAGCTGGTAAGGTTATGGCTACAGTTTTTTGGGATGCACGTGGAATTATACTTATTGACTACTTGGAAAAGGGTAAAACAATTACTGGTGAGTATTAGGCATCATTATTAGAGCAGCTGAAAGAAGAAATTAAAAAAAAACGACCACATTTGGCGAGAAAAAAATTCTCTTTCATCACGACAACGCCCGAGTTCACACATGCTTCGTTTCAATGGCTAAAATTGAAGAACTAAAATTCGAATTGGTCGAACACCCACCGTATTCATCAGATTTAGCCCCCAGTGACTTTTTCTTATTTCCAAACTTGAAAAAATGGCTTGGTGGACAGAGATTTACGGACAACGAAGACGTCATTGCCTCTGTAAGTGCTTATTTTGAGGAACTTCCGAAAACGCACTTTTCTGAAGGATTAAAAAAACTTCAAAAGCGATTGACCAAGTGTATAGAGCTCCAAGGAGATTATGTTGAAAAATAAAAAAAAATTTACCCAAAAAAAATTGTTTTTATACTTTATTCTAAAGACTTATTGAACTACCCTCGTAACAAGTACTTCTCCTTTATTTAAATTCTGTTTTGTTGACGAAATAAATTGAAACTGCTGTTTCGCTACGAATGAATGTGGTTTAAGAGTCTGTAGCTTGTCACAAAATTCATTTACAAAGTCAGAAACTTCACTCGTAACTGTTTTCAAAGTCGACCTAGCAATTGCTATCCATACACTATATTGTACCTGATCGTTAAAGGCACTATTTAAAATTTCAAGTAATGTCGTGAAAAAAAATGATATATCTGGACATTTATTACATTGATCTAGGTAGCAATCGGGCGTAGGTGTCTTGCACACAATTGATTTCAAACAATCATGATAATCACGAATTGGATTTTCAGTTTCTTTTGTTAAGCTGTTAATTTTAATTGCATCAAACATCAATTTACAGTTCTGATGAATCGTACATACACATACTGAGTGAGTTCCTCTTGCTCCAGCCAAAATACAATGTTGCGGTCGGAGTTTTGCAAAAACACTGAAACTAACTGGATGATCTGAGTAAGTCTTCTTGAACAATGTATGCAGTTCTTTGAGATCCATTAACAATAACCGTTTTTGCACTTTAATACGCTCACCATCAACTTTAACTGAACACGTGTCTTTGACTCCTGGCATCATTGTACCAACAGTATCGTCATTATAGAAATCATTAATTAATAGTAGTTTTAATTTATTAATAGTAATTGTAGCATTTGGTATAGTTTTACCAGCTCTTGCTGTAACATCGGCCAGAACACCACTTGCTGATCGTAATTCTTTAGCTTTTTTAGCTAAAGTTCGGGAAGTATCAAACTCTTTTGAAATTCGTCTTATACTCCAAGATTCGGGTTTCAATAGTGAGGATTCTGACCTTCATGGTATCATTACCTTCCAAACTTGTGAATTCATCTTTTAATCCTGGCAGAAGTTCTACCAATTCAAGTAACTTGGTAGATAAGGCATCTTTTTCAGTAGTGAAGGAAATATTTGGACACTCAGTACCTTGGTCTGCCGAGGTATCATCACATTCCATACTACTGATATCATTAGAATCGTCTATATTCATACAGCTATCAGATCGATTCAATGAACGTTTTAATCTACAATAATTACATACCATGGCAGTTACTGGTAAATTAGGCTTCTCCTGCAGTAATGCTTTTGATATTGTTCTTAAATTTGAACCCTTATGATTAGGTACGCCTTCATCGTTATAAGAATTGATGCACCTATCTGTACGGATTTTTTTTGACATGATGTTAAAACTGCTCTTAAAAGGACTGTTGCGCAAGACCGAGAAGGAACTCCCATGAACTGTTCTTAGAAGGACTGTTGAAAAGTTGATTACTACAAATGATTCGAGAGCTTGACAACTATCCTGAAAAGGACTGTTGGGCAAGTCTGTACCCACCTGGAAGAAATTTCCTTCAACTATCCTTAGAAGGACTGTTAAAGAAACAGTGAGTTCGCTACTGTAAGAGCTCGCTATAACTATCCTGAAAAGGACTGTTACGCAAACAGTTACGCAACGAGAAGAAATTTCCTTCAACTATCCTTACAAGGACCGTTGAAGAAACAATGAGTTAGCTAATGTAAGAGCTCGCTAACTATCCTGAAAAGGACTGTTACGCAAATAGTTACGCAACGAGAAGAAATTACCTTCAACTATCCTTAGAAGGACGTTGAAGAAACAATGAGTTCGCTAATGTAAGAGCTCGCTATAACTATCCTGAAAAGGACTGTTACTCAAGCAGTTACGCAACGAGAAGAAATTTCCTTCAACTATCCTTACAAGGACCGTTAAAGAAACAATGAGTTCGCTAATATAAGAGCTCGCTAATTATCCTGAAAAGGACTGTTACGCAAGCAGTTACGCAACGAAAAGAAATTTCCTTCAACTATCGTTACAAGGACCGTTAAAGAAACAATGAGTTCGCTAATGTAAGAGCTCGCTAATTATCCTGAAAAGGACTGTTACGCAAGCAGTTACGAAACGAGAAGAAATTTCCTTCAACTATGCTTAGAAGGACTGTTGAAGAACAATGACTTCAAGGAGGAGTTATGCACTACAAAAGAACGTCGTTTAACTATCCTCGGAAGATTATTTAAAAAAATGAAAGCATAAAACGATAGAGGAAAGTACATATTTTCATTTAACGTACAATATTTTATGCTGTACGATATATTCGATGTTGGTTATAATGAGAAAAAAAAATTTAATTATATCCAAACTAATGAAATCTAGGAAAAGAACATCTCATTCTATTTCGAAAAAGGTGCAATTAAACAAATACGATTGGGACCATAGTATTTAATTAAATATTGATTTTTGTGTTTAATTCATTTTTCGAAAAGTAGCCCCTACATCTAACTGCAAAACTAAAAACACATATGCCCATACAATCATTTTCTAAAAACACGGGATTCGGACTCCATAATCTCAAAACATGATTATAACGTCTTTTTTATGAAATTGAAAATTTTACAATTACAAAGCTTCCTGCAGAAGGACGCAATACCATCATAAACATTACATTCCTGTCAAAATAATAGCTAAAATAGTGTCAAATTTAAACAATTTGACCTTGTTTTGAAGAGTTGTCCTTGAAATGACCTTGAAAATGAGCTTCTGAGTCAAGGTTAAAACCGAGAACAGCATTGTATTCCTCTGTTAAAAACCAACGAAGAATAATGATGAGCTTTTTTTTGTACAGTATTTCCAGTCTCAGCCACTTAACTGCATTTTTTTACTGTTCTTTGAGGTTATGGACGAAAGGTGGCCCCATAAACCAAAACTAACGGTGGATTCGTATTCAGCGGGAAAAAAATGCGAATAAGCTTTGTCCTTAATTTTTTTACCACTATTTCGAGTCTCAGCCACATAAAAATGCATTGTTTGACTGTTCTTTGAGGTTATGGACGAAAGGTGGACCCAGAGACAACAACTAACGGTGGATTCGTATTCAGCGGAAAAAAATACATGCGAATAAACTTTGTCCCTAATTTTTTTACCATATTGCGAGTCTCAGCCACGTAAACTGCAGTTTTTGACTGTTTTTTGAGGTTATGCACGAAAGGTGGCCCCATAGACCAAAACTAACGGTGGATTCGTGTTCAGCGGGAAAAAATACATGCAAATAACCTTTTTACTAATTTTTTCTTTGCCCCTGCAAGTTTTAAGAACATTTAACTGATATTCCATGGTGATATCGGTGTATTATTAGAGCTGCACCAGCCCACCATTTTGAATTTTTCAAAAAGGCCACTCAGTAATGGATAGTAGATACATTAAGCTAAATTTTAAGCCGGGACACGAATTTTTTTGAACTTTTTTAACTAAGAATGTCCCATATATATATTAATCAATGTAATACTGTGATACAATATGCTTTGTTATATCACATACATTAAACGAATTTGTCAACTTCTTAGCGAGAAATTCTATCATCTATTCGGTGTTGCCGAACCGGGGTTGGAGGATAAGAAAGTAGTCTATGATTAATTTAATATCGAGGAATACTGGCCTGTGCATCAGGATATAAATGTAAATGGGGAAGGGCTGCACTTTACGTTCACGACAAACACAGGGTCAAAGTACTGGTTAGATCGAAGGCTGATGGACCGGAGAAGCTTGAAAAGCCTGAGTACATTATGTGTGAGATACAGTATAGAAAACAAGAGCACGTCTTTGCCACGTTTGTTTATAGACGCCCCACCATTGCCTTTCTTAAGTATTCGGATCTTGTCGATAATCTGAGGGAATATTGCGACTTATATAGTCGCAGAATTATCATGAGCGATTTGAATGTGGATCTGTTAACAGACAGTGATGACGCGAAGTTTGTTTGCAAGTTTGCAGCTGAACTATCACTTCAGATCGACCGAAATGGAGCGAACTGTCACACCGATACTTTGCATACATAGATTGAAACCATACTAGGACGCGGCCTAGCAAACATAACATCATTCACGTAACATTTCACATACAGGGATTACAATAACATCAAACCGGAAGAACTACAATCCCATTTGTCGGATAATGATTCGTCAATCTTTATCGAACATCACATCAACCTTGACACGGCGTTGGATGGCGTTTACTCTAACTTACTAGACCCAATCAACAACTTCGAACCATTAAAGCGAGTTAAGCCTCGTAAGGGCATTTTACCCTGGATCGACGCAGAAATTGAACAACTAAACAGAAAACGTGACGCGATTTACAGGCGATACAGCAGGACTGGCGATGCGCGATTTCATAATGAGTTTCTAGAGTTGCGTAAAGAATCCTTAAATTATACTGATAATTACAACTTTCGGAATTTCAACTTACATTCCAATAGCTTGCTCCGGCTGTTGCATGTAATTACACTAATACTCTCGCCCCCCGCGACAAAGATATTTATGTAACATAAACTCTATGCACAGGTTATGCTTTACTTACCAAACACGTATATAATAATATTGTTGGCTCATTCATACCGTGGCACTCTCGGACAACATTATACGCGCACACTTACACGGTTGAAAGCATACACAAAATGAAATATAAATCTATGGGGGGTTATCGCATGTACAGTGCACATACACACTAGGGTGGTTCAAAATCCCCAAATGTTTTCAAATATCAAAAGTAAGACTCTAAAAAGTTGGTATTTGTCAACAAAATAAGTTTCCTGCAAGCTGGGTGCTTAACCTTATCATTTAAATGTGTCTACATCGAATGTAAGGTTTTTTAACGAGCACTTATCTAATTTTTCCGTAAAATAGTGAATTAAATAACTAAAACTTAATTATTCATGCTAAAAGAAGTTATAGCAATTGATTATACTACTAGAATTGAAATCAGTTGCGTCCTAAATGGCAAAAAATGTTTCTTTGTCTTAACAGCCGTATAAGTCAAAATATTTACTTATAACAGACTAGTCTAGGACACTTTTAATAACGTTAGTCTTTGATGATTGTTCAAAAACCAAAATTATTTTGAATCTTTGTTCAAAATAGTATCAACAGAAAAATACTAACACCATAGATTATCAAAATATGGAAGATATAGCAATCGCTGTAATAGTTCGCTTTACTAACATTTTAAATCGGATCTTTTATAGTTTGTTGTAATTTACTTCAGGTAAAATACGTCATAGATAATTTTATGCAATTTTGCATGAAAACTGACATGAAGACCTTTACTTTTCATTGTAGCAAAACGTCTAATAACATTCTGGTCAAAAGTTGCTCAATTAAAATTTATAGAGAAAATTAGGTGGTAAACGGGAGACTGCAAGCACTATCCAAACTTTTTGTAATATTTTGTAATCTCCCGTTCACCACCTAACTTTTTTTAAAAATTTTATTGAGCATAACTTTTGATCACAATGGTCTTAGAAGTGCTGCGACAAGGCAAATTAAAGGTCTTCATATCAGCTTTCAGACAATATTACATACAAGTACCTATGACGTATATTACCTGAATTAATTTACATCAAACTATAACCTAACCCATTTAAAATATTAGTAAAGCGATCCATTACAGAGACTGCTATAACTTCCATATTTTGATATCCTATGGTGTGCCAATTTTTGTGTTGATACTATTTGAAACAAAGATTCAAAATAATTTTGGTATTTGAACAATCATCAAAGATTGATATTATTAAAAATGTCCAAAAATAGCCTCTTTTCGATCATAATTTTGACTAAGAAAATAATTTTTTGCTGGTTAGGACTCAACTGATTTTCAATTATAGTAGTATCATTAATTGCCAAAACTTTTTTTAGCATGAATAATTAAGTTTTAGTTATTTAATTCATGATTTTACGAAAAAATTGCATAATTGATCGTTAAAAAACCTTACATTTGATGTAGCCATCTTGAAATGTTAACATTTAGCACCCAGCTTGCAGGAGACTTATTTTTTGACAAATACCAACTTTTTAGAGGCTTACTTTTAATGTGTACAAATCTTTTAGGAATTTTGAACCACCCTAACACACACTTTTATACACGCAAGCGCGCTGTAATATAGCTCGGCTGTGTTTTGATTTGGTTGATCATGGGCTGCTGTACACACGTACTGTTGTTGAGCTGTGCTCGACGCGTGCACTGTTTATGTTCAGAGTGAGGAAGTGTACGCGTGTTACTTACTCTCTGCGAATCGAACTACTACTGCCGTCGCAAGGCCTTATACACGCCGCTTCGATTCGCTTTTATTGCGCATTGAATATTGGTGGCTCCTGCAAAAATTATTTCATAGTCTCGAAACAATTCTCGAGTATCTCTACTTGCTGCCGATACCAAGCCTCTAGTTCTTTTTTTACTCCCTGCGCTGTACAGCTATAGTCTGAGCCTTTCGCTGCACGGGCTCGACGTCGGCGGAGGTGACATTTTCTATCTGACCACATCATTCACTCGCGCGATCTCTCGCATCTAAGCGCGTCGAAATATTCAACGCTTGAATTGTTTTCACTGCGGCTAACCATGCAGGATTTTATTTAGAAAGTTTTCGCAAATTTGAATTAAAAATCGCATGATTTATTGCTCGCGATTCCTTCCTGAAAGAAACATGCACGTGGGCGACATGTACTCGACGAAAGCGAAGTGTGAGAGTAAGAGTGCTTCGGCTCGAGAGTGTCGGTGTGCTGTAACCTAGACAGGAAATACGAACACCAACTGTCAGATAGAAACTCCTAGCAACCTTTGTCAGCGCCGAGGGCGACACCGTCCAATGTGCGAGGCAATTGGAAGAGTGTGAGATAGAATGCGGAAATGAGAGATAAATCAATAGATAGATAGAAATTTTAGTTTTGCATATACAAAAAACTATAAAATATCAATATCATATAAAGATTATCACAAATGTAATTATATCACATAATGTTCATCACAAAAATATAAATATCACATAAGTTCGTCAAGTACATTTAAAATTGCACTTTTGTCATTGTAAGAATCTATCACGACAAAATTTACATTTATATGCAGTATTTACATTATTACTTCTATTATGCTTAAGTCACTCGTTCATACATTCTTATAAATATAGTCATACATATAAAATATAAAACTTAAATTTATTAAATAACTTAGGAAATTATAATTCAGTCAATAATGACTTAATGTTTTCTGACTGATGCCTTAAATGCTATCAATTATGGTAACGGGCGTATCGCAAAAGGAAGTGAATTTTACAAATGCGCACCCTATACTTGAAAATATTGTTGTATTTGTCTTAATTTATCATTTTAATATTGTTTACTACATTTTAAGTGTATGATTGTGAATGTATTTATAAGCATGAGTGGTTGTTTGTAGGTCTCCGATGAACGCACGAGTAAATTTGAAAATTAGTTTGACGCGATAGATATACTGATTGTGTGAGAAGAGAGGTTGTGTGCACGGTATTTTAATTATATGACAAATGTCTTTTCCTTTATTATATATGACTATATGTAATAGCATAGACTTTTAAGTAAATTGACAAACTGCGATTGCATATAGAATTTTATTTTATATAACAAAATTATTTTATGCCCATCTGAACGACAATGGACACTTTTTTCCCTGAAAAGCAATACCAAAATTACACTTTTTGCCCGCAAATCACATTTGCGGGAAAAAAGTAACTTCACTAGAAAATAGTCAAAATTACTTTATTTCACCAAGTTCTACCAATAACACTGATTTTCGATGGTCTTTTAACAGTCCTTTAGTCCCGCTTTTCAAGTCAGAAAGTGGCCACAGTTGAGATGGACATAAAGTACAATTTTAATTAAAATAGTCATTTAATTCTGGAAGAATGTTTGTAAAATCCCCCTGTTACTACACAGTAGTTCTACTGTGCAAGAACTGCGAGAAATGAAATGGTTCACTAAAGAAAAAAGAGAAACTTGAAAACAGTCATTTTTCTCAAAAAGTCGACTTGAGCTACCTCTAAACATTTATAAAAAAAATTCGAAAAAACTTCCTTTTATATTTTATTATAAGGAATCTATGGTATCGATGAGGTGACTTAAAAATGTTTTGTTATTTGGAACCACCATAATATATAGTATGAATATTGTTATAATAGAAACATTAAACTTACCAGCCATTTATGACCCCTTCAATGTTAAGCATAGGAATAATTTTAAAAACGTAATGTTTTCTTAAATTTGATGCATTGGAAGAATTCTCTAATAAAGCCTGTAGTGTTCCAAACATTATCCACGATGCATTGCTTTCACCAGGATGAACTCTTGCGGTAAGAAAAATTAATTTTCTTTTCTAAATAAAATAATAAAAAACATAAGAAAAAATTTAGGGAAATGTAATAATAATAATAATAATAATAATAATAATAATAATAATAATAATAATAATAATAATAATAATAATTTTTTTTTTTTTTTTTTTTTTTGTAGGGAGGGGGAAATCTTTGATAGACCTCAGGGGGCCGACCCCCCGGTGTGTGAGACTCTCCATTGTTGGCATACCCACTAAAACCCACCCCCTTAGTGCAGACCTGCCGACTGCGCTCCGCGGCCTACAGCCGCAGACCGGAGTCGACGGGAGTCCACCGAGGGGACCTCCTCTCTGACTGGCCATTGCATCCACCCCGGAACCGCCGTGAGGCATTACTTCGGGGTTGAGCCAGTTTTTTTTGCTACGTGGCACCTCGTTATTGCTGGAGATCCTCCCGCTTCGACATTAAGATGTTTTGTACGAAGTGGGCGATCCTCCTCCAGCTGCGCGCGTCATTTAGCATGACGTTGACTATGTTATCGGGAGTTATACGTCCCATCTCTTCTTCCAGAGCAGTCCTAGTGTCCCTCCATCGCTCGCATTCGAAGAACGTGTGGAGGACATCGTCTTGTGGGGATCTGCAGTAGAGGCACTGTGGGTCCGCCGCCTTCCCCATCCTGTGTAGGTACGTACGGAAGTATCCGTGTCCAGTCAGCATCTGCGTTAGGTAAAAATTTACGTCCCCGTGTTTACGACTGATCCACGGCGCTACCTGGCTTATAAGCCTGGCTGTCCACCTTCCGTACTTTTCGCTCTCCCATTGTGTCTGCCAGGAGAGCAGTGATTGCTCCCTGGCGACTTCTCTGGCTGTTCTTCTTCCAAGGGTTTCTTTCTTCTGGTGGACGAATTGTCGCTCCCGGGCTAGTAGGTGGATGGGTATTACCCCGGCAACCACTAATGCCGCAGGTTCAGAGACCGTGCGATACGAACTCACTACGCGAAGCGCGCATCTCCGTTGCACTGCCGCTAGGCGTTTACGATACTTTTCGTAACGCATGGCATCAGCCCAGACCTCAGCACCGTAGAGCATTATGGACTCTGCGGTTCGTAGCAGTAGCCGCCTGATACACGGACGAGGCCCGCCGATATTGGCCATCACCCTGCTCAGTGAGGCCACTATCACGGCCGCCTTGTCTGCTCCCTTTCTAATTTGTTCCCAGAAGGTGAGCTTCGTATGTAGCATCACCCCCAGGTATTTCACAACTGCCTTTATCTGTAGTGCCATCCCACCTATCAGTACCGGTTGTATTCTGGGGACACGCTGCTTCGTGAGGAGCACGATCTCCGTCTTTGCCTCCGCCAGTTCCAGCCCGTGATCGCTCATCCATCGGCGAATTCGGCGCATTGCCTGTTCGAGTCGCATCCTCGCTATCATCATGCATCTCGCGATGATAATGAGCGCTACGTCATCTGCATACCCGATCAGGAAACAGCCCTCAGGCATCTCCATTCGAAGGATTCCGTCGTAGAAGATGTTCCATATATCGGATCCCAGAATGGAGCCCTGAGCGGCACCGGACGTGAGCTCCCGCCTCCGTGGGCCATCCTCCGTGTCGTACAAGATGTAGCGGTCCTTCAGATAGTTTCCGATAATCTGGAGGAGGTGCACGGGCACCTTGAAGTCCCGCTCCATCGCCTGCAGTGCATCCTTCCACCTCACCGAGTTGAAAGCATTTTTAACATCAAGTGTGGCCATTAGACACATTGGACGCGAAAAGTGGTTTCCGCGTTCCGTGCTTCTGGCCGCCTTAACTACCTCCTGGATAGCATCTATGGTCGATCTGCCTCTCCGAAAGCCGTATTGCCTCTCAGAGAGATCGCCAGCTGTTCTTAATGCTGCGTGTAACCGAGGTCTAATCAGCTTCTCCAGGAGTTTCCCGGCAGTGTCCAACATGCAGAGAGGTCTGTACGACGACGGCTCGTTGGTTGGCCCATTACCCTTGCTTATCAGCACAAGTCTCGCCTCCTTCCATCGGGAATAATAATAATAATAATAATAATAATAATAATAATAATAATAATAATAATAATAATAATAATAATAATAATAATAATAATAATAATAATAATAATAATAATAATAATAATAATAATAATAATAATAATAATAATAATAATAATAATAATAATAATAATAATAATAATAATAATAATAATAATGATAGTAATAATAATAATAATAATAATCCCCGCCATGGTTGCCTGGGTTGACGCGTGGCCGGTGCACCACCTTTCTGGCATGAGGAAGGGCAACGGTCCTCCCGGCGGGGCTTGTAGCTGGATGATTTGCTGGTTCGCCTGGCAATCTGAAGGCGACTAAACGGTAACCAAGTACACGACAACATACCACACTAATATACAGACAACATCCAACGAACATGAGAGAACGGAGACCCATCTCCGCGGCGTCCGAAGCATCCTTCTCCCTGATGCGTGATCCTAAACAGTATGATAGAAGAATGACTGTGCAGGGGCCCTATGAACGGATATCGCCTCGAAGCAAGTGTTACGGGGGCCCTATAGACGGGTATCGCCCGGAAGCGAACGAACAAAAAAGTATGATAGAGTCGGGGGCCCTATAGACGGGTATCGCCCAGAAAAAGAAAGAAAGGTTTAGGAAAATGCGAAGGTGCGACGGACAGCGGCGGCAACGTAGCGGCCGGGATACTGCCGCGATCTCACTCGGGAAACATTCACCACACAATATTGCTCACCACTACAAACAGGACACTATTACACATACACTACACCTCAACCGACACTAATACAAGGGTCACGCTGCGTAACGAGCATGTTGACACTGCCCACAAGGGATGTGCTGCATGATGCATGAAACGTGCGTAGCGTGGTATCTCCCGACGTCAACGCGTCGCACCCGCGGGAGTGCCAGGATGCCAATGATTGGGTGTACGTGCGCAGGCTGTTTCGGTTGTAAGTTTCCCGTCACGGGCCCCAAACGGTTATAGCAATGGGGGTAGCTATATCCGCGTTCACACCCCCACCCCATGAGGTAACCGCGTTCGGAGACGGCCTGGTATTCCGGAGCACTTAAAAAACTTATGGATAACCAAAAAAGAAAAGAAACGTAAGGTGAGGCAGGAAAAGAAAATGAAATGGCAATGAATGGGCAGGAAGAGAATGTCCTCCGCGGGCAACAAACACCGCAGGGGACACCCTCATCCGAAAAACGACGAAATGAAAAGCGGGATTGGGAGGAGACGAAAAAGAGGCTCCTTGAGATCCAAGGTAAAGAGAAGAACCTCAATGTAAGAGGTGAGAAAATGGCAGAAGAACTGCAAGGCAACTGCCCAGAACAGATGGGAGCCGCCCTGGAGGGAATGACGATGATGCTGAAAGCATTGTTAGATTATGTCTGCAACCAGCAAAAGGGTGCAGGAGAGGCTATCAAAAAAGGTATACCCCTACTACACGGCATGGTCCAGCTCCTGACTGAGATGTGCAGTGAGGCTCAGGGTAGATCAGAGACCTTGCCTCAGGCAAAAACTGCCTCGGAGCAAGGTCCCGCTGGATCGCAGGGTGGCAAGAAGGCCACAAACAATCGACTCCCTAGATCCGAAAGGAAGAGAGACAGGGTTACTTCACAAGATGAAGAAACCCCAAATAAAAAGACGAAATCTGTCGCCGGCGCATGGCAACAGGTACGGAATAGGCACGTTAAGAGTAAAAATTTGGACGTCCCTAAGGCCTCCACCGGACCCGGTACAGCGCGGGAGTGAGGCTACTCAGAGGCTCGGCCCGCCATCCGGACCCCGGGGTGGCCTCCCCGCTCTCAGAACGAGACGCGACACTCAGAATACAAACAAACACGAGAATACCCTGTCGTGGGTGCCAAGCGACAGTGGTACAGCCGCGATCTGGGTACGCGCGGACCATGTGACCTCGGACAGGGGGGCCGGAGAGGACTTCGCGTGGGCAAGAGTTGGGACAGTTACGTTCGTGAGCGTATACCTCTCACCCAGTTTGACAGCTGACGAATTTACGCGCAAACTTGACACGTTAGAAGACGCGCTACGGGGAATAACTGGCAGTATCGTGGTTGGCGGGGATTTCAACGCCAGAGCGATTGAATGGGGGATGCCCATGACGAACGGACGGGGACAGCTCATACTCGACGCAACGGCAAGGCTTGGACCGACGACGCTAAATGTAGGCTCGACATCAACGTATGTTAGCCTGGATTTGGCCGAACCATACCAGACGTAACGTTTTCAAGCGAAGGGCTGGCTAGGAATATTCGGAACTGGCACGTAACTGACGACGAGAACGGTAGTGACCACCAGTACATCCGATTCGAGATAGGGGGCGCGGACGAAAGGACAAACACGTCAAGACGAAGCGAGCACTTTCCGCGATGGAACGTCAGACGTATGGACCGCGAGAAATTGGTAGAGGTGGTAATGGATGCGGAACCTCCCTCTGCGAGAATTCCGCGTGTACCAGTAGGCGGTGAAAGAGCGGAAGTGCTCGTAGAAAGAACGACGAGAGTGATAGCGAAAGCGTGCAACGCCGCTATGCCACGGACGTGCACGAGAAATAGACGACAACCGGTATACTGGTGGACCGACGAGATCGCGACACTCAGGAAAGAGTGCCATGCGCGCAGACGGGCGGCACAGCGTGCGCGACTCCGGGAAGGAAGCGACGATCTCATGCAGCAGTATAGGGTGGCACGGAAGCAGCTTCGCTACGCGATCAAGCACAGCAAGCTTCGTAGCTGGAGACAACTTTGCGAGGACGTCGAAGGCGACCCTTGGGGGATGGGCTATAAGATAGTAACCCAAAAACTGAAAGCACGAGCGGCCAATTCGGTGATGAGCACGCGAAAAATCGAAACGGTAATTGACGGGCTCTTTCCAACCCATCCACTTAGGGACCACGCGGAATACACCGACATACGCGCGGACGATATCCCGCTGTTCACGGAGGGGGAGCTTTTGGCAGCTACCTCCTCCCTGAAGGGCGGAAAGGCACCAGGACCGGACGGAATACCAGTAGAAGCAATAAAGATAATCGCGAAGTGTAGGCCACAGATACTGCTTGAAATGTACAATACATGTTTGGTAGAGGGGGTATTCAGCTACCGCTGAAAGAGGGCGCGATTGGTTCTCATTGATAAAAATAAAGGGGACCCAAATTCTCCATCCGCTTACAGACCTCTTAGTCTGCTCGATACGATGGGGAAAACAGCTGAGCTGCTTCTTAGGCCAAGGATCCAGGGAGCGATTCGGGAAGCAGGCGATCTTTCCGATAACCAGCACGGTTTCAGGAAGGGTCGATCGGTGATAGGCGCGGTGCGCGAAGTAACAGCGTCGGTCGCTAGAACAGATGAGGCGTGTCATGCGGCTAGACCGATAGTCGTGCTGGCAACGCTTGATGTTAAGAACGCCTTCAATTCCGCGAGATGGGTCGACATCCTGGCGGCTCTTCGAGCCTTTGGGGTGCCAGACTATGCCTTGCGATGGATTGAGGACTATCTGAGTGACAGAAAGCTTTTGTACGAAACGGACGAAGGACTCAAAGTCAGACCTGTCACGGCCGGCGTGGCGCAGGGGTCGATTTTGGGTTCGGATTAGATACTGCCCAGTTCCAGCTGACCGTGGCCATGCGGCGCATACTTCGCTGGATGCGTGAGCACGGACTACGGCTAGCTTTAGATAAGACGGAAGTAGTATTGCTGACTAGGAAACGAATCCAGACAGCAATGGACATAACGGTAGGTGACGCGGTGGTGAGGACGCGTCCGGCGGCTAAGTATCTGGGGTTGACCCTATACAATAAGCTGACCTTCGCTCTTCACCTCCGCGCAGACTGCTCATGTCAACCACGAACTCCATTCTCCTCTACGGAGCGGAGGTCTGGGCCGATGCCATGAGCAAGGAAAAGTATAGAAAGTACAAAGCGGCGGTGCAACGCAAGGGAGCACTTCGAATAGCAAGCGCGTACAGAACGGTTTCAAGGGCAGTGATATTCGTTATCGCCGGAGTTATCCCCGCATATCTGCTTGCGCAAGAGCGAAAGCGGATATACGAGCGGAGCCACGAGTTCGGGAGGGCCCGCGCAGCGATAGAAGAACGGGAACGGACAATGACGGCGTGGCAGGACGAATGGCTGGGTGAGAGGCAACGACCACAACCACGTCGACAGCAACAGGCACTATGGACCTACGAACTAATACCGGAACTGGCTCCGTGGCTGGGCAGGCAATTCGGGGAGGTGAATTTTTACCTCACCCAGTTCTTGTCTGGGCACGGATACTTCAGACAATACTTACACAGAATGGGAAAGGTTAGAACGCCGACGTGTACTTACTGCGGGCACAACAAAGACGACGCGGAACACACGTTTTTCGTGTGCCCACACTGGACCGAAGAACGACGAAGACTGGAGACCATTACGGGGCCGACAGTGCCAGCCAACATTGTTGCAACGATGTTGGAGAGCAAAGACAAGTGGGACGCGGTAGCATTATATATCGAAAAGGTCCTCCGCGCGAAACGGGAAGACGGATGCTTGGCCGACGGGCCAGGCTGACGAAAAGACAAGACAAACGGAACTTGGCAGGACTGACTGAGGACGAAAGAAGAAAAAGACAGGCGGCCCCCCACTCGAAGTAATGCGAAAGCGGTACCGGGTGGGGGGCGTTCGCAGCACACTCGTTTTTAGTGGGTAGGACACGGCGGCGTGCCCGCCTCGGCTGTAATCCGGCATTGAGCACGGACATCAGTTGAGGATGAACAGCGCGCCAGTGGAGTCCCACACTACCACCCCAGAGTGCAGGAGCTCAGGGGATGGTGTCCATGATGATTTTTGCGAGTTAAAAAAAAAACAAAAAAAAAATATTAATAATAATAATAATAATTTTTTTTGTTACGTGGGAAATTTAGCAGTAATCTTGCATCAGCCGAGGTAATCACCAACGCCTGGGCCCGGGTCCATTTCTGTGCCCAGATCCGCGCGCAGGCGACAGCCCCGACAGCCTCGCAGCTAATGTGGCCGCAAGAAGACGTCCGGAAGGGTCCGCACTTCCGGGCCGTGTGAGATTCTTACTCACTAAACCTGCATAACCCTATCATGTGGCGTTTGCGCTCACCCCGGCCCCGCTTTTCGGCATTACTTCGGTGGTGATGCCACCTTTTTTGCCTTCGCAGGCACATCTTTTTTTTTTTTTTATTCTTTTTACTGTGCGCTAATAGCGCTCTAGACTTTTTTTTCCTATTTTAGGAAGGTGGGGGGATTGCACCTTGCGGTAGCGCATCTTCCTCCCTCTTCTTTCTCTCTAGGATGCTGTGGGCGAAGGTAGCTGCCTTTGCCCAGCTCTTCCGTCCTTGCAGCATTCGCTCGATGATGTTGTCTGGTGTGATTCTACCAAGGTCTCTCTCCAAGACTCCCCTTTCTGTGCTCCACTTCTCGCAAGCAAAGAAAGTGTGGAGTGCATCGTCGTAGGGATGCCCGCAGTGGACACAGCCGGGATCGGCGACTTGCCCATTAAGTGTAGGTAGGCCCGAAACAAGCCATGCCCCGTCAATAATTGGGTAAGGTAATAGTTTACCTCGCCCTTCGCTCTATTGAGCCAGGGATCCAGCTGGCCAATGAGTCTTGCTGTCCATCTGCCTCTGGTCTCTACCTCCCATTTATCTTGCCAGGCCTGCATGGTGTTGGCTCTCGCAATGCGGTGAGCTTCTCTGTTGCCCAGGGCAGACTTCTGTTGATAGACAAATTTCTTCTTCTGTGCCAGCAGGTCGATGGGTATGACCCCGGCGATTACCAAGACCGCTGGTTCAGAGACCGTTCGGTACGAGCACGATATCCGAAGAGCCGCTCTCCGTTGTACTGCTACTAACCTCTATTTGTGGCACTCTTTCTTCAGTGCGTCGGCCCAGATCTCCGCTCCGTACAACATTATTGCCTCGACAGTTCGCATGATCAGGCGCCTTTTGCTGGGCTGTGGACCATTTGTGTTGGCCATTAACCTACTCAGTGCTGCCGTCACCTTTGCTTCTTTGTTGGCAGCTATTCTTATATGTTCCCTGAAGGTGAGTTTGTTGTCGAGCGTCACCCCCAGGTACTTTACAGCGTGCTTGGCCTGGACCGCCGCGTCTCCAACTTAAAACAGGCACGTGGTGTTGATGTGCTTCTTAGTTAGAAGGGTGATCTCGGTCTTAGTTGTGGCTATCTCGAGCCCGTGATTTCTCATCCAGGAGAAGATGCGGCGCATGACCTGGTTGAGCAGCATCTGAGCGGCTTCCACTGTTCTGGCGATAATGATGGGCGTTATGTCGTCCACGTACGCTATCAGCAGCGTGCTCTCGGGAAGATCCACGCGTAGGATACTATCATAGAAGACTTTCCAGATGTCGGATCC
The DNA here is from genome assembly GCA_949152435.1 of Gastracanthus pulcherrimus. NCBI lineage: Eukaryota > Metazoa > Arthropoda > Insecta > Hymenoptera > Pteromalidae > Gastracanthus > Gastracanthus pulcherrimus. The sequence goes on from OX424576.1 coordinate 86,737,652, forward strand.
TAGCATGGATCCCTGAGCAGCCCCTGATGTTATCTCTTTTGTTTTTGTGTCATCCTCCGTATCATATATTATTGAGCGGTTCTTTAGGTAGTCCCCAAGTATACGAAGAAGATACTCGGGGATCCGAAATTTTCGCTCGAAAGCTTCTAGCGCTTTATCCCACCGTACAGAATTTAAGGCATTTTTCACATCCAAGGTTGCCACCAGACAAACAGGGCGAGAATAATGGTTGCCCTGCTCCGTCGATGCTGCAGCCTTGACGACCTCCTGGACTGCGTCTATGGTGGACATACCTCGCCTAAAGCCGAACTGACGGGGTGCCAGATCCCCTGCAGCTTTAATGGCTGCCTGTATACGAGGCTTCATTAACTTCTCCAGGAGTTTGCCTGCCGTGTCTAGTATACACAGCGGGCGGTAAGCCGACGGGTTGTCTGTTGGATCCTTGCCCTTGCTGATCAGAACGAGCCTCGCTATCTTCCAGCGGTTGGGAAAGATGCCCGCCTTCAGGCAGGTGTTGTACATATTCAGCAATAGGCTAGGGTGACTCGAGACTATGACTTTCAACAGCTCTACGGGTAGGCCGTCTGGTCCGGGGGCTCTCTTATTCCGCATTAACCTGACTGCGAATGAGAGCTCCTCCTTCGTGAAAACCGGAGTCTCAATTGGGCCAGATGTTGCTGGCGGATCTGGCCTCTTCGGGTGTTCGGGGAAGAGAGCATCGACGATGTTTTGGATCGTTCCCGCGTTACCGGGGCCCTTTGTGGCAAAAGCCGCCAGTTTGCGGGTTACGATCTTGTACCCAAGACCCCACGGATCTTCGTCTACCTCTTTTACCAACTCCCTCCAGCAGCGCTGCTGGCTGGTTTCGATGGCCCGCTTCAGTGCTTTTTTGGCCGTCTTGAATTCGGCGGCCAGTGGGGCTGCATCGTGACCGCCTCTCCGTGTTCTCTGCTCTCTGCGCCGTAGGTATTTACAGCGATTCCGGAGTTCCGCTATCTCATTTGTCCACCAGTATGAAGGGCGTCTCCTCCGACTGGGATACGTCTTGGGCACCGCCTTCGCTGAGGCCTGAAGGATGATCTTCATGGTATCTTCAGTCACCCTGTTGGCCTGTGCTTCTGGCGTCATGTTGTCCGGTATCTCATCTAGGGACTCCTGGCCACGTTTAATCGAATCGGTAAATTTCTCGGTGTTCATTTTGTCAATGTTCCACCGGGGATTAGCGCGCGTCGGGGCCGCCGGTGCAGGTCTAGCATCTCTAACCCGAAAGGTGATGTATTGGTGATCGCTTCCTGTGTAGTCTTCAATCACCCGCCAGTTCTCGATTCGAGCTGCAAGTCGTTCCGCTGCCAGAGAGATATCAATGATAGTCTCTCGGTAGCCCGGTCGCCTAAAGGTTGTCCTATTGCCGTTGTTTAGCACTATTAGGCTAAGACGGCTGGCCGTTTCCATCACCATCTGGCCTCTTGGGTTAGACCCTGTTTCCCCCCATTCTGGAGATTTGGCATTGAAATCTCCTGCGATTATCAGCCCTCCTTTGATGTCCCGAACAGCGTCCTCCAGGCGTTGTAGCTTGTCCTGGTATTCGTTGTTGGATTGGTTTGGTGTGAGGTATACACTGACGTAGGTCACGTCTTTGTGTCTCACCCATACGTATCCTTGGCCGCGCCTATGATCCTCCACGTGAAAATTCCGCGGATCTGGGGCCCAGATGGCTGCAGTGCCCAGTTCGTCGGCGAGCCACGCTGGGACTTTCCTGTCTCGGTATTACTCACTGACAAGGACGATGTCGACCTTTTTCTGAGAGCAGATCTGTTCCAGGAGGTTCTGAGCCGTCTTGCTTATGTGTAAATTACCCTGCAAGACTATAGCCATTTTTGTTTTATTTTCTGGAGGGCTTCTCTGAAGGTGCTGCATATTCCGGATGCTACTACGTGATTGCGGGAGTCAGGCTTATCCGCATCTTCGTGACAAAGGAAGCACTGTGGATATTCTTCCGCGCAGTCCTTGCTCTTATGACCTGCTTTTCCGCACTTGAAGCATAGCTTGCTCCGGTCAGGCCCTTCGCAAGTATGTCTATGATGTCCGTAGCCTTGAAACATCTGGGCACCATCGTCCTTCTGCGGATTCTGCAGATGACCCAGCCAATCCTGATCCGAGCATCCTTCATGAGCGTGACGGAGGCTGATTCCTCCAGCGTCACTATAGCTAAACGCTGACCCCGGTTGCTAGGTTTGGTAACCGAAACCTGCAGGAATCCGCCATAGTCTTTCAGGTCTCTTTTTAGGGCCTCTCCTACCTCATCTTGAGAGGTGCACTCATCAAGGTCTCTAATATCCAGCGTTGCCATAGGGACCAGCTCCTTGATGGTGCCATTGCCTCCCACTACCGCTTCGAGAGCCTTGGAAAAGGCTGTTCTTGTATCGGCTGTGCTCTTTTTCAGCTCTAGGAGAACCTGGCCTGCCCTTGTGCGCCGGACGGACTTTATTTCCACGCCACTGTCTTCAGGCTTGATAGAGTCGCGTATCGTTTTTAAGACATCCGCGTATCTCTTGCCCGTGGCGGGCTTCAGTAGAATCGCATCCGGTCTTGTCCGCGGAGTATTTTTTGTTCTTCGGTTGTCTTGCTGCTGTTGCTGTGGTTGCTGCTGATGTGGTAGCTGCTGCTGTTGTTACCGCTGCTGCTGTGGCTGCTGATACAGCCGCTGAGTAGCACGTTGGTTGGCGGTTTCTGCTGCTGCTTCCTCGGTATTTTTTGTACCTGTGGGTCCCGTTGCTCCCGCCTTACTCTTATCCTTTCGACCCTTTCTGTTGACGGTAGTCCATTCATTTCTGCCTGTCTTTTTCTTCTTCTCTTGCTTATCAGGAAGAGAGGGCAGGCTGTTCGCGGCACGATTTTTACCACCCGCTATCTTCTGCAAGTTTGATCACCGTGCTGGTAGAATTTTTCTCGGTGCGCCTTAAAGCCGAGGAGTATATGTTTTGCAGCTGGATGGAGAACTCAGTCGCCTTCGCCCGTGCCTCAGACGCTTCTCTTCTGCTTCCGCATCAGAAGTTTCCATTTCGGAATCTGCGGTTAACTCACCCCCACATACTCCTTTGGTGAATGCTCTGCATAATGGTGTACAGGGTCTTCTCCGAGCTCTTCTCTTCTTCTTCTACAATGTTTGTGTTGGGTTTGACATTCTGTAACAAAAAGTGGATTATGACGGTTCGCCCATTATGGGAGCCCCACCGCAGGGGGACTACTATCCCCGCCTGAGATATTTTCTAGTTATGGATGACTAAACCGAGAAGCGGCTTGTCGGGAGGTCAGTCCTATCGCCATCAGTGACTCTATTGAAAAAGGTTACGGGATAGGCCCGCGCCATATTGAATCAAAAGGTTTAACGTCACCCCTATCGAGTGGGCGATGCCGGTACCGATCCAGCACCTGGCCCAAACCTCAGGCTAGACGGTGTGCGATTTACCCTACGCATCTTCGGGTATAAGGAAATATTGACCAGATAATCCTTCGTACCTGCACCCAAACTACACTGGTATCAACCCCGTCCTAGGCTCCAATCGGCGATGCCAGAGCGGTCCTCCCACTTTGAACATATGGTTATATGGCGCCGCTGCCCCTCCCGATGCGGTCGGAAGGGGAGTAGCACGCCATCCCCCCACAGAGGTAAGGTACTGACATCTCGCACCTCCCCGGTCAGGAGGCTACTACTCCTCCCTTGATTAGTCTGACGGGAATATCCACCAGCCGCCGGTCGCAGCCCATTCATTCATCGTCATGTTTGTCTGTATGCGTGTATTTATTGTATATGTTTGGATGATGGGTGTGGAGCTCCCCGATCGGTAGAGCCGACCAGAGTCAAGCTTTTCGGCGCTTCGATTGACTTCTGCAGCTAATGGCCGACATATTCCAGAGAAAAGCCCTTTAATGTGGCCCTCGGGAATAAGTCGTCCTCTGTTCCCCCCAGTCGAAACTCGTTTATAGAGCCACTGGGCGAAAGAAATATCATTCGATTAGATTCGCTCGCGTTACTTGTCGGACGATACCCGTTTATAGAGCCTCCGACCAATCATTCCCGAAATTCTGTCGTTCGTCTTTGTCTTATGTTTGTGGTTGTGTGTGTTCGGCGTGGATAGGATGTTACTCAGCCATTTACCTCTATTAATTGACAAAGGTTTTGGTCTACGATTGATTATTCGTCGATTCATAGTGTTTATTTCACAACCATCCAGCTTCTCATAAGCTGACCGTCCCCCTATCCGCCACCTGGGGACGCGTCGGGTAGCAGGGGTCTCAGCCTCCGAAATAATAATAACAACAACAACAACAACAACAACAACAACAACAACAACAACAATAACAATAATAATAATAATAATCTCCGCCAGGGTTACCTGGGTTGACGTGTGGCCGCTGCATGACCTTCCTGGCATGAGGAAGCGCAGCGGTCCTCCCGGCGGGGCTTGTAGCTGGATGATTTGCCGGTTCGTCTGGCAATTGGAAGGTGACTAAATGGTAATCCAACGCGCTCGGCCAGTTAATAGTGGTGGCTGGTCGTGAAACACCTACTCAATGCTCCACAAGTACAAACGCAGACAAAAAAAAACACAATCAGGCATGACATTGAAATACGCTAACACACACTACACGTACAAAAAGAATCTGTCCATCGGCAGTGCCACCCAGACGAGCAGGACAAAGACGAAAGACACAATTTTCCGGGTATGATTGGTCGGAGGCTCTATAAACGGGTATCTTCCGACATGTCTCGCGAGCGAATCGAAACGAAATTTTTCTTTTTTCGCCCGGTGGCTCTATAAGCGAATATCGACCAGGGGGAATACAGACCGACTTCTTCCCGAGGGCTCTATTAAATGGGTACTTCTCTGGAAGATGTCGATCATTAAATTCAGAAGTCGATTAATACAATTTCCTTTATCGATTAATAAAATCGATTAATATAATATGATTGTTTAATATAATTTCCAAAGAAACCACAAACGAGACAGTAACCCCAAGACAAACGCGGACTGACTTAAGACAGGAGACCGAACTAAGGGGAGTTGAGCAGGCAATAAGAGCTCAACTCAAGCGCATAGACGAGACCCTACAGACGATGTACGCATGAAAAATGAAACAGAAAGGAATGGCTGTGATACAATAATGTTCTGAGATCGTATGGTATGAATGCTACCGTCTGACAGCCCTCTGGGAGGCTCCGAAGAAAGACGACGATACAAATGACGCCACTGGAACGCCACAGAACAAGAGGGGACGTGAGGCCACCGGATCAAGCCCTGAGCAGGCGGAAGCCTTCCAAAGAGTGGAAGATGGCTTGGGTTTCGTGAAGGTGGCGAACTGAAAACAGAAGAAAAAGACGACACTACACAAAGCGCAGAACACCCCGAAACAAGACAGGACTGGCGACGTGACTAAAGAAGAGGGAAGAGCCACGCAACAGACCAGGACTAGACTCGGTGACGAACATGGTAGGGGCAGGCATCATCATAGGCCTAACGGCGGTGCTGTCCTCATCAGGCCCAAGGGGGGATGCAGATACAGATACAGAGCTACCGCAAAACTAAAGACGGAGGACTGCTTGTACGACTGCGCAGTGAGGCGGAGAACAGACGCGACTTCCAAAAGAAACTCCAGGAAACCCTAGGAGAGAATGGAGAAGTCAAGGACCTCACCTCCAGGGTAAGACTGGAGATTCTTGACATAGACTGTATAACAACACCGAAGGACGTGACAGATGCACTGTATAGAGAGACAGAGGATAGGTCGGATCCGGGCGTACACATTTTCGGTCCGAATCAATATGACACGTGCATGGCGGTCTGCGAGACAGAGGATAGGGTTGCTCAATCGCTGCTTCGCAAAGGCCGAATAAAAATAGGATGGATGAATTGCCGCATCAGACTGAGAACGGTAGTAACGAGGTGCTACAGGTGCCTTGGATACGGACACAGACGGACAGACTGTAAAGGTACGGACAGAAGTCAGTGTTGTTGGAAGTGCGGCCTGACTGGCCATGTCGGGAAAGGCTGCCCGACCTCAACACTGGCGTGTTTCCTGTGCTCTGAAAACGAGCGCGAAGAGACCGCTCACCTGCCGGGCTCCGGTAAGTGTGCGGTTTACAGAGTCGCGTTGGAGGAGCGCAGGAGGCTGCTTCAGACATGACGACTATACTCCAAGGAAATATGCACAGATGCGAGGCCGCAGACCTTTTACTGACCCAAATCGCAACAGAACGAGACGCTGATATACTAATAATTAGCGAACAATACAGGAACTTACAGAAAGCGTGGTACTCAAACACCTCGGGCACATCGGCCATCTGAATACGGAGTAAGCAGAGGACGAGGGTCACTGACTTTGGCGCGGGGGATGACTACGTTTGGGTCAGGGTCGGCACTGTCACTTACGTCAGCGTCTACCTTACCCCAAACTGCACGGCTAATGCTTTTGACAGTAAAGTAGAGAAATTGGAGGACGCCCTAAGAGATCTCCCGGGAGACTTAGTCGTCGCGGGCGATTTTAACTCCAGAGCGATCGAGTGGGGAATGACAAAGACGAACAAAAGAGGAAGGCTGCTGCTGGAAATAGCCGCAAGGCTGGGACTAGTTGTAGCCAACCTTGGACAGACACCTACATACAGAAGACCGGGCTTCGGAGACTCGATACCAGACGTCACTTTCGTAACGGACCGCCTCCTACCAAAGATCAAGCAATGGCGGGTGATTGAGGACTTTACAGCCAGCGATCACCAGTATATTGCCTTTGATGTGACGAACCATACAGAGACGCCACGGAACGCACCTGAGCGGCCCCCGCGTTGGAACCTGAAGAAACAGGACATGGAACGATTCTTCACACTACTGCGGCAACTACCAGCACCCGCTAAGATCGTTCCGCACCAACTCACAGACAGACACAGGACAGACCGACTCGTGGACGAGACGTTGCGACAGATAGAACAACTACGCAACGTGACCGTGCCCCGAAAAAGTACAGTACGGAACAGACGTGAAGTCGAAGAAAAATGTGCCGCGCGAGAAAAAAACGCAACCCTAATGAGGAGGCCCTCTCGGCGGAATACAAGACAGCACGGAAAACACTAGTAAACGCAATCAAAGACTCAAAAATACGCTGCTGGAAACAGTTATGTGACGACGTGAAGCGGGACCCCTGGGGTCTGGGTTACAAGATAGTAACGCAGAGACTAGGGGCCTTTGGCTCACCAGAACTGAAGGGCAGAACCACAATGGACGCGATCGTAGACGGGCTCTTCCCAACCCACAAGGTAAGGGGAGTACATCGACTCTTGAGAGCCACCTCATCGTTGAAACCTGGGAAGGCACCAGGACCAGACGGCATCCCAGGACAAATTCTTCGGCAAGTGGCTTGCCACAAGCGGGAAATGCTCCTGGACATTTACAACGACAGTTTACGTACAGGGACTTTCAGCAAGCGATGGAAGACGGCTAGGTTGGTTCTTCTGTATAAGGGAAAAGGAGAACCGAATGCGCCGTCTTCCTATAGACCGCTGAGCCTACTAGACACCGTGGACAAGGTTTTCGAATTACTACTTAGTCCACGACTGAAAGACGCGATTGAAGCCGCTGGAGGGTTCTCCGACAACCAGCACGGCTTTCGCAGGGGCTGATCCACGATAGGGGCAATTCGGGAGGTAGTCGAGGCCTCTCGAAAGACAAGACAAACCTGCTACGGGGCTAGACCATTAGTTCTCGCGGGACTGCTAGACGTGAAAAACGCATTCAACTCGGTCAGGTGGGTGGACATCTTAAGAGCCCTAGAAACTTTCAGGGTGCCTCCCTATCTGATGCGGGTTATAAGAGACTATCTACAGGACCGCAAAATAACATACGAAACGACCGAGGGATGGACAACCAGGAACATAACCACGGGAGTCGCTTAGGGATCCATACTAGGACCAGACTTCTGGAACGTGATATACGACAGCCTGCTAAGACTAGGAATGCCAGAAGGCGCCTTTCTGGTAGCCTACGCGGACGACATCGTGGTGGTTATTGTACAACGAAACCCAGAACTAGCCCAACTAACGCTGAACCAGGTCATGAGACGAATACACAGATGGATGACAGAACACGGACTACAACTGGCAATACACAAGACAGAACTGGTTTTGCTCACAGGAAAACGAATACCGACAGTTATTCCGATGAACGTCGGCACCGAACTAACAGAGACGAAGAAATCGGTAAAGTATCTGGGGGTAACCCTGGAGATAAAGCTGACCTTCTGGACATAGAAAAGACTGCCAATAAGGCGGCTGAAAAAGTCACCTCCCTAAGCCGCCTTATGGCAAGCACGTACGGACCAAGGCATGGAAATAGACGGTTACTCATGTCAACGACCCACTCGATCCTGCTATACGGCGCGGAAATTTGGGCCGATACGCTCGGGGTAAAAAAGTACTGCAAGCGACTAATGAACGTACAAAGACGGGGGGCGCTGAGGATTGCGTGCGCCTAAAGGACGGTCTCCCAGGATGCTATCTTGGTCGTGGCGGGCGTGATCCCCATAGATCTTCTCGCAAAAGAACGCAAGAGGATCTATGAACTAAGCGCCGCGACAGGACGGGCTGACGCGGCGATAACCGAAAGAAACAGGACAATGACGAAATGGTACGAACGATGGACGGAAGACAAGACAACAAAATGGATCCGACGCCTGATAGGAGATTTTCAGGAGAAACAAGGTACAAACCCCGAACTGTAAGTACTGCGGGCATGTCAGGGATGACGCAGAACATACATTTTTCATATGCCAAAGATGGACAACGCCCAGACGCAGACTAGGACCAGAAAACATAACGCACAAGAACATTATACCGAGAATGCTACGCGACGCAGACAGCTGGACGGAAGTAGCTACGTTCGTCGAGACAGTACTCAGAGGGAAGAAAGGCGATGGGTGCTTGAAATGAGCGACATAAAATGACAGAGAGAATACAAAAGCAAAAATGCATGAAAGGGAATGAAGAATGAATGTGAGGACACATAAACTGACAAGAATGAAATAGACGGACAGAACATACGAGACGAAAGAAAAGTGGACAGACCCTGCAACGTGAAGTATTACTAAAGTAGTTCCACATTGCAGGTGGACGGAATGGGTTACCGACGCCTGATCCGGCACTGCTGGCTACATGTCAACAGTTCTTGATCAGGGGAAGGCGGGTTTAGTCGGTCCCCCAGTCGTAGATGCTCTAGGTGGAAATTGAGCAAGAATCTTTTGTCTCCTTTCCCAGCCCGAGTAGATGCGAAGCCTGGGAACCCGACACTCCAGTTGGGAATATCCTGCAGGTCGCTGCCTCCAGGGTGATCCCGACTGATGGTTTGGTCACAGCAAATTTACCCGTTTTTTATAGTTAAAAAAAAATAACAATAACAATAACAATAACAATAATAATAACAATAACAATAACAATAACAATAACAATAACAATAACGATAACAATAACAATAACAATAACAATAATAACAATAATAATAATAATAATAATAATATTTTATTTTATTTTTCGGACATCAGAGGGTGGGCTAGCCTCTGAGTGGCCCTAATGAAACTGCATAACGGCCGTCTGGGAACTTTGCGCTTATGAATACTTCCAGACAGCCGCTTTATTTCTTCGCCCGTCTTCAGAGCGCCGACCTTTGTATCATCTCATTACGTCTCCCGCTTGGGAAGTTCAGGAGATGTCTCGCGCATTCGTCTAGGGTATGCCTAATCCCCTCGACGTTTTTCGTGATTCTATACTTGTACCATACGTCCCCCTCATGGGAGGTCGAAGGACGTCGCGCATTTCGTCGTCATGTAGTCAAGGTCGGGTCGCCCCTTCCTCTTCTTTCTTCTTTCTTCTGAGAATTGCTTCCACGGATGTTGCTACTTTTCTTCAATTTTCGTCGCTTGCTAGCATACTTTGAACGATGCTATCTGGCGTGTGCTCTCTCAGAGCTTCTCGTTCCTCCCTCCACATCTCACATTCGAAGAAGGTGTGGAGTGCGTCATCCCTTGCTACACCGCAGAGGCATTTCGGCTCATTGCGTTTCCCCATTTTGTTGAGGTACGCTCCGAACAGTCCATGTCCTGTGAGAAACTGCGTCAGATAGTAGTTGACGTCCCCGTGTTGCCGCTCTATCCAGGGTTGTAGACGAGGTATCAGTCTGCATGTCCATTTAGCGTCTGTGTCACTGGTCCATGATGCTTGTCACGCTGCAATCGTGTTTTCCCTTGACATTCTTCTAGCATCTCTCGCCGAGTACCATTTTATTCAGATACACTGATCTCCTTTCCAGGGCTTGCAGATGGATGGGAATGGTTCCCGACACCACGAAAGCCGCTGATTCCGATATCGTACTGTATGCGCTGGATACCCTGAGTGCCCCTTTCCTTTGTACCGCAGCAATGCATTTCCGGTAGCACGCAAAGCGCAATCAGGAATACACCATCTGGCATTTGCAAGCGGAATATCCCGTTGTACGAAATGTTCCACAGTTAAGGGCCCAGGACTGATCCCTGGGCTACCCCCGCCGTAAGATCTCTTCTAAATTGGCTTTTCTCTGTCTCGTACAACAGGTAGCGATCCTGTAGGTTGTGATCCACGATGGCCAGAAGGTACTTCGGGACTCTGAAGTCATGCTCCAATGCGTGCAAGATGTTCTGCCACCGCACGGAGTTGAACGCGTTCTTGACATCAATACTGGCCATCAGGCAAATGAGGCGAGAGTAATGGTTGCCCTGCTCCATGCCTTTTGCTGCATCGGTCACTTCCCGGACTGCGCTAATTGTTGATCGTCCTCTTCTAAATCCGTACTGGCGCCGCGCTAGGCCTCCTGCTGCCGAAACGGCTGTCTGTAGCCGGGACCGAAGGAGCGATTCCAGGAGCTTTCCTGCGGTGTCTAGCATGCAAAGGAGTCTGTAGGATGATGGAGAAACCGGCTGACCTTTTCTTTTGTTTATGAGCACGAGCCTTGCTTCCTTCCAACGAGAGGGGAAGGATCCTGCTTTCAAACATGTGTTGTACATGTCGAGGAGTACCTGCGGGTGTTTTTCCGCCACTAGCTTTAGTACTTCTGATGGTATTCCGTCGGAGCTTTCCTTTTCTTCAGGCATTGTAGAGAGGCTGCCGTCTCGGCTGCGATGAAAAGCGGGGCGTCGTCATTTTCGGGTGTTGTGTTGCCTGATGTTCTTTTCTCATGGGTTGGGAAGAGACCATCCACTACTTTTTCCATCAAATCCTTACCCATTGGTGAACTCTGCGTGGAGCCTCCTAGTTTACGCGTGACGATCCTATAACCAAGTCCCCTTGGGTCAGAGTTCAGATCGTATGTCAGTGCTCTCCAGTACCTACGCTTGCTCCTTCTGATGGCCAAGCGCAGCTCTTTCTTCTTCTGTACGTAGGTCTGGATCTGTTCCTCAATGGACCTGTCCCTCCGCCTGGCCCTGTGTAGCCCCCTTCTGAGCCTTTGGCATTCTCTGCGGAGCACTGCAATTTCCTCGGTCCACCAGTACACTGGTCTCTTGGACAACTCGCAGGCGTGCCGTAAGGCGTGGATTGTTTTCTCCACCTTGAGTCTGGCTTCTTCTCCGGGGGGCCGCATCCCTAGGTATGACCGCCAAGCCCTTAAGCCCTTCGTCCAGAGTGCAATTGAACAGTCTCTTGTCTTTCCTTGCAATGTTCCACCTAAGCACCTTCTTAGTTTTTGCTGCGGGAGTGCTTGTTGCTGTTTCGGTATGCAGGTCAAACCTGATGTACTGGTGATCGCTGCCGTTCTCATCTTCCAGCACCTGCCAATCCATCACCTTCGTGGCCAAGCCTTCCGAGGCAAACGAGACGTCGACAATGGTGTATCTGCAACTTGTTATTCTGCACGTTGTTGTTCTGCCTCGATTTAAAATGACTAATCCTTGCCTTGACGCTAATTCCGCTAGCATATCTTCTCTGGCATCTGATTGGGTCTCCCCTTAGTCCACCGCCTTGACATTAGAGTCTCCTGCTATTATTTTATCCCCTTCTATGTTTCCGATCGCGTCTTCGAGGTCTTCGAGCACTGCTTGGTGGTCTGCTGCTCTGATGTTCGGTGTGTGGTAGCAACTGAAGTATGTCACGCCCATGCTTCTAGCCCACACATATCCGTTCCCGCCTCCATGCCCGGTACATGGAACTTTTCCCGTGTCTGGAATCAATGTAGCTGCGGTCTTAAGTTTATCCTCGTAAAAGAGGCCTTGTTTTTCTTCGCCGTGCCTATATTGCTCGCTGATAAGAACTATATCGGGGTTGTGCTCTCTCAGGAATACCGGTAGCAAATCATTTGCAGTAGTACTGCGGTGCATATTGCCTTGGAGAATGCGCGTCATTTTTTCTGATTTAAGGGGTAACACCAGTCTAAAATTTTCAAAAAATCGATTTTTTTTTGGCTTAAGCGATACTTTGGACCCTTAAAAATCATATCCAATTGATTTTATACAGAAATAAAATTTGTAAGAAGTCCAATTCTCGATTTTGCTGCAGCGCTTCAGAGCGGGCCGTGACGGATGAATCAGCCACCACGGCGCGCTCTGATTTATCGACTATGTAGTGCTCCTACCTGTACAAATTCTATTGCTTATGGTCATTGTGGTTCCTCAGAAGTCCAGGGTGTACTAACACTGAATAGAAGTGTGTATGTGTGTGTGAACTAGTACAACTGCCAAGCGACGCCGTGCAGACGCTTTATTTTCTTTCCGTACATTTTCGTTCAAATATTAATAACGTATTTAGTTATTGTAAAAGTTTTCGAATAAACAATATGAGTTCGAGAAAAGTCGTGTATTGTGACAAAAAACCGGCCAAGGAGGAAGGAGTAGTGCAAAAAGACCGACAATATCAAATCGACGGCCGTAAAACCGTTACGACTGGAGAAGCCAAGCCTAAAGAACGTTAGTACATCGGCTAAAAAATTATCAGATGTAAACTTCGATGATTTTGAAGTAAATGAAGGTTTCGGTTACCGAATTCCGAATTTTGTATCAGTTGTTAAGAAAATTGCCATTGAAGCAGAAGCTGTTTGTAAGCTCAGTATGAAAACTGCAGCTAAAAAAGAACGAGAAAAAACTGATAATCAAAATGGCAGGTATATCATTATCGGCAGGTATACTGTCGATGTATAGTAGTCGATGTTTTGGTGAAATCTAAATTTTGCAAACCTTGCGAATTTTGGAAAACCAAAACTGACACCATCGAGTTCAAGGAGTGGAGCCAAACTCACAAAGATGAATGTCAAGCGAACCACGTCGGCTCCGCAAGAAAGATGGAACGCCGTCATCGAAATGTTCCAGCGCTCAGAATCTTTGTACAATTTGAAGAACGCTAATTACGTGGGCGACGGAGATTCAAAAACCTTCAAAGGAATCATAGATTCTAAGCCCTACGAAAAGTTCACCGTAAAAAAAGAATGTATCGATCATGTGCAGAAGCGGATGGGTTCTCGTCTCCGTAATTTGAAAAAACAAATAAAAGGACTTGGAGGAAAAGGCAAGCTTACTGGCAAGTTCATAGCCGAGTTCGTAATTTATTATGGTTTAGCAATTCGTAGGAATCATGATTCTGAGAAGGAAATGCGCAATGAAATCTACACAACGCTGGACCACAAATTGTTTACTGATGATCAACCGAGACACGAAAGATGCCCGCGCGGAGAAACTTCATGGTGCTCTTGGCAAAAGGCTCAAGCTACTGGTGAAGATTTTGTACACAAACCACCTCTCTCTGAAGAAGTTTATAAAGCGCTTTCGCCAATTTATAAAGAGTTAAGCAGTGACGATCTACTTACGCGTTGCTTAGGCGGCTTCACACAAAATAGCAACGAAAGTTTCAATGCGACTATCTGGTCTATAGCTCCAAAATCTTTCTCTAGTGGCAAACACGTGCTCGATACCGCAGTATATATTGCTGCAGGTATCTACAATGATGTTTGGCCGGGTGACTCTAGCTTGCAGAGGTCCGTTGTATGCGGGTCGCTCACGTGCCACTGCGGCTTTTACTTCTTCTGGCGTCGTACAGGTGTCCATGTCCCTAATTTCCAATATCATTTTCGGCTGCAAGCTTCTCACCGTCCCTGAGGCGCCCACGGCCATTTTGAAGGCTTCCTCCAACTTTGCCTTGTATTCTGCGTCGGCTCCTGTTATTTGAACAAGCACGTCACCACCTCTGGTCTTCTTGACGTTCACGGTCGTCACCCCAACAACAACAACAACAATAATAATAATAATAATAGTAATAATAATAATAATAAGATTAATAATAATTTTTTAAGAATTAATGAAAACGCTTTTTTAATGAATTTTAATGTATCGGGGATTATCCATTTCTTTCAACATTTATCTACAGAGTTAACGAAAGATGTTTATAAAAGAATATATCTGTGATAAATTGGTTTGTGGATAAGAAATAACCGCGACATTCTATAGATATAAGCATTTAAAATTTAAAAAATATAACCTCAAATATCTTAAAAGATAAAAGACCTCATAGGCAGGTCAAATAATTCAGCCAAGAGATTGTGGTAATCTACATTGTCACTAATTAGCTCAATTTATTTAAAAGATTTTCCATCATATGTTTCTCACCGTTTAAACAACAAATGACATTTTGGTGTATAACAAAAGAAGGGAAATAGCTAAAAAAAATATTGGGTCGGAAAAGATAGGCGTTTTTATTCTCTTATAATACCATTCACATTAAGGCCATCATGTTATTCATAACATACCCAAATAATATACCTTATCGATTTCAGAATATCGTACAATAAAAGAAACGGAAAATTCAAATTAAATACTCTACAGTATTCTCTTATTTTGAAACTATTAAATATATTATTTTTTACAAGTTATTGTAGTAAAATCATATTTTTGGTTTTGGTTTTAAAAAAATGTTCTATACGTACACGTATTAGACAAAATCGATTTTAAATTATTCAAGAAAATTTATAACTATGAATGAATGAAAGATAATATTTTTTACTATGTTTAAACTCAATTTATAGTCTGAAATGAACAAAACATTTTTTGAACCTATGCAAAACTATAACATAAATTATGAAAAAATATTTAAATAGTGTAAAAACTTAATATGTTTGTGCATATCAAGTTACTGTTTTGCAGTTGTCGATAATAAATTTGGCAAAATTATAATTGTTGATTAAATTTTATTTATGAATATAATGTATGCTACTTTTACAAATAAAATTTTTGGTAGTATTGTGACTTAGTTCAATTTTATAAACAACGGATTTATTCACATAAATTACAAAAATAGCATAAAAATTAAAAAGCGGCATAAAATAAAAACAAATTGCTGATTGTTAATTTTCTTTTTATTTCAAACCTTTCATTTCAAAAAAATGATCTTTAAATGACCAAAAAATACCGCATAATACTCAAGAAAAAAACAATTAATTATTTATTTTTTGAAGAAACACGAATATCATAAAAATGAAAAATGCTATAAAACAAAAACGATTCGATAAATCTTGAAAATACTTTTTTATTTAAAATCTTCGTTAAAATACAAAACAAACATTCATAGGTAAAAAATTACGGTATAATACTCGAGGATTAAGCAATCAAAATTTTTTTGAAAAAAAATATTACCTTAAATAACCTGAAAACTAAAACTCCTCATGCTCTGGACAAAGACCTTAGCCGAGAGATAGCAAAAAGCTACCTTTTTGGAAAAGTTCAGAAGGAATAATGACGTTTTACTCAAGTTATCGTTTGCCATAGAAAATGTAACTCTCTTTATTTCTCTCACTCTCTCTCTCTCTATCTCGCTCTCATTCTCTCTCTCTCTATCTCTCTCTCTCACTCTCTCTCTCTATAGCTCTCTCTCTCATTTATTTATTTATTTATTTATTTATTTATTTATATATATACACTCCGCAACAAAATTAACGCAACACCTAATTCCGACTAAAAAAGGGCGCAAATTCGAAGATCGATATCTCAGGTAAAAAATGTCGTAAGGGGGTCAATTTTTTTTTAAATTAAAGGTTGAAGTCTCTACTTTAAGATGATTGTACTCGATTTTCAATTTGACGACCCCTACTTACGTGACCTTGAAATTCAAGGTCATTTTTTAAAGCTCAAAAATCGTAAACTTTCGCAGTGCGCCCGCGCGTGGGTGATTTTTTTCGATAATTCTGATCATTGCATCTTAAAGTACAACTTTTTTCCTTTAATGTAAAACAAAATTGACCCGCTACGATTTTTTTTACAATTTTACAGCGTTTTAAAAATTGTACAAAAAAAACACGTTTTTTCGTGAAAAATTTGATAATTTTGATCCACCTTACGATTGAATCAGCGGTGTAGAATGACTCGACTTCATAGATCGATATCTCAAGTTGAAAATGCCATATGCACGGGTTCTAATGTTATTTCTTGGTTGATTCTGATCAAATCGAAATGGAAAACTCGTATCCGAGCGAAACAAATATTACCGTCGACTTTAGCGTTATCCGATAAGCACCACGAGGAGGTAGTCGATCGGGTTTAGCTTATCATATCTGTGTGTATTTGTGTGTGTGGGTGTGTGTGTATTTGTGTGTGAGTGTGTGTGTGTGTGTGTGTGTGTGTGTATGTGTATGTGTATTTGTGCGTGTGCGTGTACGTGTGTGTGTGGGGGGGGGGGGGGTGGAGCCTTAAAAGGGCCGATTACTAATTGTACAGAAAGCCCTTAATATCTTGTGTTGCCACCTCGACGTCGAATAACCTCAGCTAACCTTGCAGGCATATTAATCCAAGCTCCTATCATGTCTTGAGGTATCTCGTGCCATATCTCATTTAGAGCTAGCCCCGGTTCCTCAAGATTCTTTGGCTGTCTCTGCCTACTACGCAATCGTCTACCCATCATGTCCCATACATGTTCAATTGGATTAAGATCCGAACTATTCGATGGATGCGGCAGTATCTCCAAGTGGTGCTCTCGGATGTAAGCCTGAGTAATTCTTGCGGAATGGGGAGGTGCATTATCTTGCATGAAAATGAAATTTGGACCTATGCGGCGACTTATTGGAAGCACGTGAGGCTCCAAAATTTCATCGATGTAGCGTCTAACTGTTAACCCGGGAGGTGGAACCGCAATAACATCAGTGCGATCGTTTAAAGAGATTCCTCCCCATATCATGACGGATCCACCGGAAAAAATTCTGGTCGAATGAATATGGTTTGGCTCAAAACGCTCCCTTCTACGAGGCCAAATTCGTAATCGAGCATCATTACCATACAGGCAAACACCGCTTTTACACCGCTGATTCAATCGTAGGGTGGATCGAAATTATCAAATTTTTCACGAAAAAACACGTTTTTTAATACAATTTTTAAAACGCTGTAAAATTGTAAAAAAAATCGTATCGGGTCAATTTTGTTTTAAATTAAAGGGAAAGAGTTGTACTTTAAGATGCAATGATCAGAATTATCGAAAAAAATCACCCACGCGCGGGCGCACTACGAAAGTTTACGATTTTTGAGCTTTATAAAATGACCATGAATTTCAAGGTCACGTATGTAGGGGTTGCATCAAATTGAAAATCGAGTACAAACATCTTAAAGTAGAGACATCAACCTTTAATTTAAAAAAAAATTGACCCCCTTACGACATTTTTTACCTGAGATATCGATCTTCGAATTTGCGCCCTTTTTTAGTCGGAATTAGGTGTTGCGTTAATTTTGTTGCGGAGTATATATATATATATATATATATATATATATATATATATATATATATATATATATATATATATATATATATATATATATATATTTATTTATTTAAACCAGAAAGAATTACAAAGTATTGTCTACCCCGTAATTCCCTGTAGAGGTAAACAAAGTTACCAATGCACAGGTCCGGTATAAGTACATCTAACTTAAGTACTACTTAAAACTATAATTCTAAACTTAAAACTACAATTCTAATTCTAAACTTAAAACTAAATATTACAACTGTGACTTTGTACATTTGTTTTAACTTAAATACTATTTCAACAGTGTTGTAAAATTTGTTATATAAAATTTAACATTAATTTAGGCGATTATTATATCTTTAACATATCATCAGTTCCTATAGTACTCTCCTTGAGTACGTTTCAATAATATTATTTCTATCGGATTTAATCCATTTCTTTAGTTTGTTTTTTTGGTATAAATTACTAATTTCTAGTTCTTTTAAATCATTTGGTAAACTATTGTAACTTACTATTGCCTTTGTATAACTGTTTTTGTTACTGACTTTTTTCTGACTTTTTGGTATGGCTAAACTTTTATTTCTTGTTATACTGTTAGAATGTATGTACTTATCTTTAAGAGTGTTGTAATGAAATTTTAGAGATTCAAATGTAAATATTTGTTCTATATTCATTGGGTAATCTAAAGTTATAGGATAATTTTTATTCACAATTTTTAGAATTTTATTTTGTAACCTTTGTAGACAGGTTATATGGGATTTGTAAGCTCCGCCCCAAGCTATTACACCATAGCTAATTATACTATGAAAAAATGCATAGTATATCATTTTTAAAACTTCTTTAGGCATTGATTTGGAGATTTTATAAAATATATAAACTAGGTATTTCGTATTTTTAATAATGTATTGTATGTGTTTATTCCACTTTAGATTATAATCAAAAATAATGCCCAGATATTTACATTCTTCAACTCTACTAAGGTTTTTATTTTTTATCTTAATATTTATATATTCAGGAACACTATCCTTGTAGAGACCGAAAGTCATGTATACTGTCTTTTCAATATTTAAGGGCAATTTATTTAATGCTAGCCACTTTTCAATTTTATTCAAATAACTATTCATACTTTCTTGAGCCTCGCTCCAGGTATTTCCAGTTGCTATAATTGTCGTGTCATCAGCATATGACGATATTGCTTCAGGCGGGATTTCTTTCAAGATATCATTGATATAGAGTATGAAAAGCAATGGGCCCAATATTGTACCTTGGGGAACTCCCGTTATTATTACCCATTAATTACTTAGATTATCATCTATTTTCACTGCTTGATACCTATTATTTAGATAACTTGTAAGCAAATCCAACGCTTGTCCTCTAATTCCATAACAATATAATTTTGCTAATAGTATTTCATGATCGACAGTATCAAACGCTTTTGCTAAATCCAGGAATGTTATAATTGTGGGTTTGCTATGATCCAAGTTATTGTGAAGTATATTTGTCACATAATTCAAGGCATCTGTTGTACCAATTTTTTTCATAAATCCAAATTGATGTTCGGATATTATATTGCTTTTATTAATGAAGTCAAAAATTCTGTTATATAAAATTCTCTCAAAAATTTTAGCTACGTTAGAAATTAAAGAAATTGGTCTGTAGTTAGAAATACTATGTTTAACACCAGATTTGTATATCGGTACTACTTCAGCATTTTTTAAAGCATCAGGCCAGGTTGCTTTTTCGATGCATAAATTAAATAAATATGTTAGAGGTATAGCTATATGATTACATAATACTTTTAATGTTTTGGCATGAATTTTGTCTACACCACCTTTCTTTAATTTTAAAGAATTAATTATGCTTGCAATTTCATATTCACTTGTTGGTTTGATAAAAATAGAATTATTATTCATATTCGGCATTTTTAAGGTAGTATCAGATGGTTTATCAATTTTTTCACTTAGTTTCAGTCCTATCTCGCAGAGGTACTTATTCATTTCATTGGCTATTTCTTTTTCATCAGTTATTTTGTTATCATCTATTTTAATATGATTAATAGTATCATTCGATTTTTGGTTTTTTCCAATTTTTGAATTAATAATCTCCCATAATTTTCTGGGATTATTTGCGTTATTCTCTATTAGACTCTTATCATATTTAACTTTAGCATCTATTATTACTTTGTCTAGTATTTTAGCATAACTTTTGTACTGTGACTCAAGTTGTTTATTGCCTGGATTTAATTTCCATAAATCGTATAGCAATTGTTTTGTTTCACATTGCTTAATAATAGCTTTAGTTATCCAATTTTTCCTGTACCTTTGTTCGTTACTTTTCTTTTTTATTTTTGATAGTTCTGGACATGTTTTAATTTCATTAATTAGATCAGTAGCTAAATTAGGATCTTGTATTGACAACATTTCATACCAGTTCCTATTATTAGCAATATTTATTATTTTTTTATAATTTATTATTGTTATAGACTCTTCATTTACTTTTTTAACTTTGTTTATGGCAATAAATAGAGGGTAATGATCTGTTTTGGAGCTTTTCAGTTTATAAGTTGTTGCATTTAAACATGTTAATTTAATAAACATATTGTCAATACATGACCCTTTACTATTTCCAATAGGTGGTCTTGTGATTCCTACATAACCAGGAAACTGGACTGGATATAGCCTTTTTCTAAAAAGTTACAAATAAAATCTTGATTCAAAGTGTCTTGCTCTAGTAGATCTATATTAAAGTCACCTATAACCAGATGGTTTTTAATATTCTTCTTTTTAATTAAGTATTTGTTTATTTCTAGTATAAATTCAGTCTTGTTTATATCATGAGATCTATAAACAGCTGAGATTTCCATGATACTGTCAGAATCGTTTTTGTTGTTCAAAGAAATACGTGTGTTAATATATGTATATATATTTATTTATTTATATATATATATATATATATATATATATATATATATATATATATATATATATATATATATATATATATATATATATTAACACACGATATATATAAATATATATATATATTTATTTACTTATTTATTTATTTATTAATTTTATTTTTTTTATTTTTATTTTAATTTATCCGTTCTCCCGTGTTTTATATTCCCAGTCGTGAAATATGTTGTAATATATAAAATATAAAGAGTATATATTAATAAAGAGTGAGTGAGTTTATCTGCATGTGTGATGAGTGTACGTATTTGCTGAATTGTAATTGTTTTTAAATTGTGACGTGATGGATGTACGGGTATGCAAGAATGAATGAACCTCCAGAAATTATTATAAAACTGTGATATTGACATGCTGTGATATATTAAATAATGACAAATTGTGCAACAATTATTCTTATACTTATATACTGACGACCTGTGATAGTGATTAAAGATTTTAATGTAAAGACAAAATAACAATTTATGTAATGTATTTTTGCCAAATGACAAAATAAATCGTATCTCTCTCTCTCTCTCGCTCTCTCTCTCTCTCTTTCTATCTCTCTCTCTCACTCTCTCTCTCTCTATAGCTCTCTCTCTCATTTATTTATTTATTTATTTATTTATTTATTTATATATATACACTCCGCAACAAAATTAACGCAACACCTAATTCCGACTAAAAAAGGGCGCAAATTCGAAGATCGATATCTCAGGTAAAAAATGTCGTAAGGGGGTCAATTTTTTTTTAAATTAAAGGTTGAAGTCTCTACTTTAAGATGATTGTACTCGATTTTCAATTTGACGACCCCTACTTACGTGACCTTGAAATTCAAGGTCATTTTTTAAAGCTCAAAAATCGTAAACTTTCGCAGTGCGCCCCCGCGTGGGTGATTTTTTTCGATAATTCTGATCATTGCATCTTAAAGTACAACTTTTTTCCTTTAATGTAAAACAAAATTGACCCGCTACGATTTTTTTTACAATTTTACAGCGTTTTAAAAATTGTATAAAAAAAACACGTTTTTTCGTGAAAAATTTGATAATTTTGATCCACCTTACGATTGAATCAGCGGTGTAGAATGACTCGACTTCATAGATCGATATCTCAAGTTGAAAATGCCATATGCACGGGTTCTAATGTTATTTCTTGGTTGATTCTGATCAAATCGAAATGGAAAACTCGTATCCGAGCGAAACAAATATTACCGTCGACTTTAGCGTTATCCGATAAGCACCACGAGGAGGTAGTCGATCGGGTTTAGCTTATCATATCTGTGTGTATTTGTGTGTGTGCGTGTGTGTGTATTTGTGTGTGAGTGTGTGTGTGTGTGTGTGTGTGTGTGTGTGTGTATGTGTATGTGTATTTGTGCGTGTGCGTGTACGTGTGTGTGTGGGGGGGGGGGGGGTGGAGCCTTAAAAGGGCCGATTACTAATTGTACAGAAAGCCCTTAATATCTTGTGTTGCCACCTCGACGTCGAATAACCTCAGCTAACCTTGCAGGCATATTAATCCAAGCTCCTATCATGTCTTGAGGTATCTCGTGCCATATCTCATTTAGAGCTAGCCCCGGTTCCTCAAGATTCTTTGGCTGTCTCTGCCTACTACGCAATCGTCTACCCATCATGTCCCATACATGTTCAATTGGATTAAGATCCGAACTATTCGATGGATGCGGCAGTATCTCCAAGTGGTGCTCTCGGATGTAAGCCTGAGTAATTCTTGCGGAATGGGGAGGTGCATTATCTTGCATGAAAATGAAATTTGGACCTATGCGGCGACTTATTGGAAGCACGTGAGGCTCCAAAATTTCATCGATGTAGCGTCTAACTGTTAACCCGGGAGGTGGAACCGCAATAACATCAGTGCGATCGTTTAAAGAGATTCCTCCCCATATCATGACGGATCCACCGGAAAAAATTCTGGTCGAATGAATATGGTTTGGCTCAAAACGCTCCCTTCTACGAGGCCAAATTCGTAATCGAGCATCATTACCATACAGGCAAACACCGCTTTTACACCGCTGATTCAATCGTAGGGTGGATCGAAATTATCAAATTTTTCACGAAAAAACACGTTTTTTAATACAATTTTTAAAACGCTGTAAAATTGTAAAAAAAATCGTATCGGGTCAATTTTGTTTTAAATTAAAGGGAAAGAGTTGTACTTTAAGATGCAATGATCAGAATTATCGAAAAAAATCACCCACGCGCGGGCGCACTACGAAAGTTTACGATTTTTGAGCTTTATAAAATGACCATGAATTTCAAGGTCACGTATGTAGGGGTTGCATCAAATTGAAAATCGAGTACAAACATCTTAAAGTAGAGACATCAACCTTTAATTTAAAAAAAAATTGACCCCCTTACGACATTTTTTACCTGAGATATCGATCTTCGAATTTGCGCCCTTTTTTAGTCGGAATTAGGTGTTGCGTTAATTTTGTTGCGGAGTATATATATATATATATATATATATATATATATATATATATATATATATATATATATATATATATATATATATATATATATATATATATATATATTTATTTATTTAAACCAGAAAGAATTACAAAGTATTGTCTACCCCGTAATTCCCTGTAGAGGTAAACAAAGTTACCAATGCACAGGTCCGGTATAAGTACATCTAACTTAAGTACTACTTAAAACTATAATTCTAAACTTAAAACTACAATTCTAATTCTAAACTTAAAACTAAATATTACAACTGTGACTTTGTACATTTGTTTTAACTTAAATACTATTTCAACAGTGTTGTAAAATTTGTTATATAAAATTTAACATTAATTTAGGCGATTATTATATCTTTAACATATCATCAGTTCCTATAGTACTCTCCTTGAGTACGTTTCAATAATATTATTTCTATCGGATTTAATCCATTTCTTTAGTTTGTTTTTTTGGTATAAATTACTAATTTCTAGTTCTTTTAAATCATTTGGTAAACTATTGTAACTTACTATTGCCTTTGTATAACTGTTTTTGTTACTGACTTTTTTCTGACTTTTTGGTATGGCTAAACTTTTATTTCTTGTTATACTGTTAGAATGTATGTACTTATCTTTAAGAGTGTTGTAATGAAATTTTAGAGATTCAAATGTAAATATTTGTTCTATATTCATTGGGTAATCTAAAGTTATAGGATAATTTTTATTCACAATTTTTAGAATTTTATTTTGTAACCTTTGTAGACAGGTTATATGGGATTTGTAAGCTCCGCCCCAAGCTATTACACCATAGCTAATTATACTATGAAAAAATGCATAGTATATCATTTTTAAAACTTCTTTAGGCATTGATTTGGAGATTTTATAAAATATATAAACTAGGTATTTCGTATTTTTAATAATGTATTGTATGTGTTTATTCCACTTTAGATTATAATCAAAAATAATGCCCAGATATTTACATTCTTCAACTCTACTAAGGTTTTTATTTTTTATCTTAATATTTATATATTCAGGAACACTATCCTTGTAGAGACCGAAAGTCATGTATACTGTCTTTTCAATATTTAAGGGCAATTTATTTAATGCTAGCCACTTTTCAATTTTATTCAAATAACTATTCATACTTTCTTGAGCCTCGCTCCAGGTATTTCCAGTTGCTATAATTGTCGTGTCATCAGCATATGACGATATTGCTTCAGGCGGGATTTCTTTCAAGATATCATTGATATAGAGTATGAAAAGCAATGGGCCCAATATTGTACCTTGGGGAACTCCCGTTATTATTACCCATTAATTACTTAGATTATCATCTATTTTCACTGCTTGATACCTATTATTTAGATAACTTGTAAGCAAATCCAACGCTTGTCCTCTAATTCCATAACAATATAATTTTGCTAATAGTATTTCATGATCGACAGTATCAAACGCTTTTGCTAAATCCAGGAATGTTATAATTGTGGGTTTGCTATGATCCAAGTTATTGTGAAGTATATTTGTCACATAATTCAAGGCATCTGTTGTACCAATTTTTTTCATAAATCCAAATTGATGTTCGGATATTATATTGCTTTTATTAATGAAGTCAAAAATTCTGTTATATAAAATTCTCTCAAAAATTTTAGCTACGTTAGAAATTAAAGAAATTGGTCTGTAGTTAGAAATACTATGTTTAACACCAGATTTGTATATCGGTACTACTTCAGCATTTTTTAAAGCATCAGGCCAGGTTGCTTTTTCGATGCATAAATTAAATAAATATGTTAGAGGTATAGCTATATGATTACATAATACTTTTAATGTTTTGGCATGAATTTTGTCTACACCACCTTTCTTTAATTTTAAAGAATTAATTATGCTTGCAATTTCATATTCACTTGTTGGTTTGATAAAAATAGAATTATTATTCATATTCGGCATTTTTAAGGTAGTATCAGATGGTTTATCAATTTTTTCACTTAGTTTCAGTCCTATCTCGCAGAGGTACTTATTCATTTCATTGGCTATTTCTTTTTCATCAGTTATTTTGTTATCATCTATTTTAATATGATTAATAGTATCAATTCGATTTTTGGTTTTTTCCAATTTTTGAATTAATAATCTCCCATAATTTTCTGGGATTATTTGCGTTATTCTCTATTAGACTCTTATCATATTTAACTTTAGCATCTATTATTACTTTGTCTAGTATTTTAGCATAACTTTTGTACTGTGACTCAAGTTGTTTATTGCCTGGATTTAATTTCCATAAATCGTATAGCAATTGTTTTGTTTCACATTGCTTAATAATAGCTTTAGTTATCCAATTTTTCCTGTACCTTTGTTCGTTACTTTTCTTTTTTATTTTTGATAGTTCTGGACATGTTTTAATTTCATTAATTAGATCAGTAGCTAAATTAGGATCTTGTATTGACAACATTTCATACCAGTTCCTATTATTAGCAATATTTATTATTTTTTTATAATTTATTATTGTTATAGACTCTTCATTTACTTTTTTAACTTTGTTTATGGCAATAAATAGAGGGTAATGATCTGTTTTGGAGCTTTTCAGTTTATAAGTTGTTGCATTTAAACATGTTAATTTAATAAACATATTGTCAATACATGACCCTTTACTATTTCCAATAGGTGGTCTTGTGATTCCTACATAACCAGGAAACTGGACTGGATATAGCCTTTTTCTAAAAAGTTACAAATAAAATCTTGATTCAAAGTGTCTTGCTCTAGTAGATCTATATTAAAGTCACCTATAACCAGATGGTTTTTAATATTCTTCTTTTTAATTAAGTATTTGTTTATTTCTAGTATAAATTCAGTCTTGTTTATATCATGAGATCTATAAACAGCTGAGATTTCCATGATACTGTCAGAATCGTTTTTGTTGTTCAAAGAAATACGTGTGTTAATATATGTATATATATTTATTTATTTATATATATATATATATATATATATATATATATATATATATATATATATATATATATATATATATATATATATATATATATATATATATATATATATATATATATATATATATATATATATATATATATATATATATATATATTAACACACGATATATATAAATATATATATATTTATTTACTTATTTATTTATTTATTAATTTTATTTTTTTTATTTTTATTTTAATTTATCCGTTCTCCCGTGTTTTATATTCCCAGTCGTGAAATATGTTGTAATATATAAAATATAAAGAGTATATATTAATAAAGAGTGAGTGAGTTTATCTGCATGTGTGATGAGTGTACGTATTTGCTGAATTGTAATTGTTTTTAAATTGTGACGTGATGGATGTACGGGTATGCAAGAATGAATGAACCTCCAGAAATTATTATAAAACTGTGATATTGACATGCTGTGATATATTAAATAATGACAAATTGTGCAACAATTATTCTTATACTTATATACTGACGACCTGTGATAGTGATTAAAGATTTTAATGTAAAGACAAAATAACAATTTATGTAATGTATTTTTGCCAAATGACAAAATAAATCGTATCTCTCTCTCTCTCTCGCTCTCTCTCTCTCTCTTTCTATCTCTCTCTCTCACTCTCTCTCTCTATAGCTCTCTCTCTCATTTATTTATTTATTTATTTATTTATTTATTTATATATATACACTCCGCAACAAAATTAACGCAACACCTAATTCCGACTAAAAAAGGGCGCAAATTCGAAGATCGATATCTCAGGTAAAAAATGTCGTAAGGGGGTCAATTTTTTTTTAAATTAAAGGTTGAAGTCTCTACTTTAAGATGATTGTACTCGATTTTCAATTTGACGACCCCTACTTACGTGACCTTGAAATTCAAGGTCATTTTTTAAAGCTCAAAAATCGTAAACTTTCGCAGTGCGCCCCCGCGTGGGTGATTTTTTTCGATAATTCTGATCATTGCATCTTAAAGTACAACTTTTTTCCTTTAATGTAAAACAAAATTGACCCGCTACGATTTTTTTTACAATTTTACAGCGTTTTAAAAATTGTATAAAAAAAACACGTTTTTTCGTGAAAAATTTGATAATTTTGATCCACCTTACGATTGAATCAGCGGTGTAGAATGACTCGACTTCATAGATCGATATCTCAAGTTGAAAATGCCATATGCACGGGTTCTAATGTTATTTCTTGGTTGATTCTGATCAAATCGAAATGGAAAACTCGTATCCGAGCGAAACAAATATTACCGTCGACTTTAGCGTTATCCGATAAGCACCACGAGGAGGTAGTCGATCGGGTTTAGCTTATCATATCTGTGTGTATTTGTGTGTGTGCGTGTGTGTGTATTTGTGTGTGAGTGTGTGTGTGTGTGTGTGTGTGTGTGTGTGTGTATGTGTATGTGTATTTGTGCGTGTGCGTGTACGTGTGTGTGTGGGGGGGGGGGGGGGGTGGAGCCTTAAAAGGGCCGATTACTAATTGTACAGAAAGCCCTTAATATCTTGTGTTGCCACCTCGACGTCGAATAACCTCAGCTAACCTTGCAGGCATATTAATCCAAGCTCCTATCATGTCTTGAGGTATCTCGTGCCATATCTCATTTAGAGCTAGCCCCGGTTCCTCAAGATTCTTTGGCTGTCTCTGCCTACTACGCAATCGTCTACCCATCATGTCCCATACATGTTCAATTGGATTAAGATCCGAACTATTCGATGGATGCGGCAGTATCTCCAAGTGGTGCTCTCGGATGTAAGCCTGAGTAATTCTTGCGGAATGGGGAGGTGCATTATCTTGCATGAAAATGAAATTTGGACCTATGCGGCGACTTATTGGAAGCACGTGAGGCTCCAAAATTTCATCGATGTAGCGTCTAACTGTTAACCCGGGAGGTGGAACCGCAATAACATCAGTGCGATCGTTTAAAGAGATTCCTCCCCATATCATGACGGATCCACCGGAAAAAATTCTGGTCGAATGAATATGGTTGGTTTGGCTCAAAACGCTCCCTTCTACGAGGCCAAATTCGTAATCGAGCATCATTACCATACAGGCAAACACCGCTTTTACACCGCTGATTCAATCGTAGGGTGGATCGAAATTATCAAATTTTTCACGAAAAAACACGTTTTTAAATACAATTTTTAAAACGCTGTAAAATTGTAAAAAAAATCGTATCGGGTCAATTTTGTTTTAAATTAAAGGGAAAGAGTTGTACTTTAAGATGCAATGATCAGAATTATCGAAAAAAATCACCCACGCGCGGGCGCACTACGAAAGTTTACGATTTTTGAGCTTTATAAAATGACCATGAATTTCAAGGTCACGTATGTAGGGGTTGCATCAAATTGAAAATCGAGTACAAAACATCTTAAAGTAGAGACATCAACCTTTAATTTAAAAAAAAATTGACCCCCTTACGACATTTTTTACCTGAGATATCGATCTTCGAATTTGCGCCCTTTTTTAGTCGGAATTAGTGTTGCGTTAATTTTGTTGCGGAGTATATATATATATATATATATATATATATATATATATATATATATTTATTTATTTAAACCAGAAAGAATTACAAAGTATTGTCTACCCCGTAATTCCCTGTAGAGGTAAACAAAGTTACCAATGCACAGGTCCGGTATAAGTACATCTAACTTAAGTACTACTTAAAACTATAATTCTAAACTTAAAACTACAATTCTAATTCTAAACTTAAAACTAAATATTACAACTGTGACTTTGTACATTTGTTTAAACTTAAATACTATTTCAACAGTGTTGTAAAATTTGTTATATAAAATTTAACATTAATTTAGGCGATTATTATATCTTTAACATATCATCAGTTCCTATAGTACTCTCCTTGAGTACGTTTCAATAATATTATTTCTATCGGATTTAATCCATTTCTTTAGTTTGTTTTTTTGGTATAAATTACTAATTTCTAGTTCTTTTAAATCATTTGGTAAACTATTGTAACTTACTATTGCCCTTTGTATAACTGTTTTTGTTACTGACTTTTTTCTGACTTTTTGGTATGGCTAAACTTTTATTTCTTGTTATACTGTTAGAATGTAGTGTACTTATCTTTAAGAGTGTTGTAATGAAATTTAGAGATTCAAATGTAAATATTTGTTCTATATTCATTGGGTAATCTAAAGTTATAGGATAATTTTATTCACAATTTTTAGAATTTTATTTTGTAACCTTTGTAGACAGGTTATATGGGATTTGTAAGCTCCGCCCAAGCTATTACACCATAGCTAATTATACTATGAAAAAATGCATAGTATATCATTTTAAACTTCTTTAGGCATTGATTGGAGATTTTAAAAATATATAAACTAGGTATTTCGTATTTTTAATAATGTATTGTATGTGTTTATTCCACTTTAGATTATAATCAAAAATAATGCCCAGATATTTAACATTCTTCAACTCTACTAAGGTTTTTATTTTTTATCTTAATATTTATATATTCAGGAACACTATCCTTGTAGAGACCGAAAGTCATGTATACTGTCTTTTCAATATTTAAGGGCAATTTATTTAATGCTAGCCACTTTTCAATTTTATTCAAATAACTATTCATACTTTCTTGAGCCTCGCTCCAGGTATTTCCAGTTGCTATAATTGTCGTGTCATCAGCATATGACGATATTGCTTCAGGCGGGATTTCTTTCAAGATATCATTGATATACAGTATGAAAAGCAATGGGCCCAATATTGTACCTTGGGGAACTCCCGTTATTATTACCCATTAATTACTTAGATTATCATCTATTTTCACTGCTTGATACCTATTATTTAGATAACTTGTAAGCAAATCCAACGCTTGTCCTCTAATTCCATAACAATATAATTTTGCTAATAGTATTTCATGATCGACAGTATCAAACGCTTTTGCTAAATCCAGGAATGTTATAATTGTGGGTTTGCTATGATCCAAGTTATTGTGAAGTATATTTGTCACATAATTCAAGGCATCTGTTGTACCAATTTTTTTCATAAATCCAAATTGATGTTCGGATATTATATTGCTTTTATTAATGAAGTCAAAAATTCTGTTATATAAAATTCTCTCAAAAATTTTAGCTACGTTAGAAATTAAAGAAATTGGTCTGTAGTTAGAAATACTATGTTTAACACCAGATTTGTATATCGGTACTACTTCAGCATTTTTTAAAGCATCAGGCCAGGTTGCTTTTTCGATGCATAAATTAAATAAATATGTTAGAGGTATAGCTATATGATTACATAATACTTTTAATGTTTTGGCATGAATTTTGTCTACACCACCTTTCTTTAATTTTAAAGAATTAATTATGCTTGCAATTTCATATTCACTTGTTGGTTTGATAAAAATAGAATTATTATTCATATTCGGCATTTTTAAGGTAGTATCAGATGGTTTATCAATTTTTTCACTTAGTTTCAGTCCTATCTCGCAGAGGTACTTATTCATTTCATTGGCTATTTCTTTTTCATCAGTTATTTTGTTATCATCTATTTTAATATGATTAATAGTATCATTCGATTTTTGGTTTTTTCCAATTTTTGAATTAATAATCTCCCATAATTTTCTGGGATTATTTGCGTTATTCTCTATTAGACTCTTATCATATTTAACTTTAGCATCTATTATTACTTTGTCTAGTATTTTAGCATAACTTTTGTACTGTGACTCAAGTTGTTTATTGCCTGGATTTAATTTCCATAAATCGTATAGCAATTGTTTTGTTTCACATTGCTTAATAATAGCTTTAGTTATCCAATTTTTCCCGTACCTTTGTTCGTTACTTTTCTTTTTTATTTTTGATAGTTCTGGACATGTTTTAATTTCATTAATTAGATCAGTAGCTAAATTAGGATCTTGTATTGACAACATTTCATACCAGTTCCTATTATTAGCAATATTTATTAGTTTTTTATAATTTATTATTGTTATAGACTCTTCATTTACTTTTTTAACTTTGTTTATGGCAATAAATAGAGGGTAATGATCTGTTTTGGAGCTTTTCAGTTTATAAGTTGTTGCATTTAAACATGTTAATTTAATAAACATATTGTCAATACATGACCCTTTACTATTTCCAATAGGTGGTCTTGTGATTCCTACATAACCAGGAAACTGGACTGGATATAGCCTTTTTCTAAAAAGTTACAAATAAAATCTTGATTCAAAGTGTCTTGCTCTAGTAGATCTATATTAAAGTCACCTATAACCAGATGGTTTTTAATATTCTTCTTTTTAATTAAGTATTTGTTTATTTCTAGTATAAATTCAGTCTTGTTTATATCATGAGATCTATAAACAGCTGAGATTTCCATGATACTGTCAGAATCGTTTTTGTTGTTTAAAGAAATACGTGTGTTAATATATGTATATATATTTATTTATTTATATATATATATATATATATTAAACCAGAAAGAATTACAAAGTATTGTCTACCCCGTAATTCCCTGTAGAGGTAAAATAAATTCAGTCTTGTTTATATCATGAGATCTATAAACAGCTGAGATTCCCATGATACTGTCAGAATCGTTTTTGTTGTTTAAAGAAATACGTGTGTTAATATATATATATATATATATATATATATATATATATATATATATATATATATATATATATATATATAAATAAATAAATAAATATATATAATATAATATATATATTAACACACGTATTTCTTTAAACAACAAAAACGATTCTGACAGTATCATGGGAATCTCAGCTGTTTATAGATCTCATGATATAAACAAGACTGAATTTATACTAGAAATAAACAAATACTTAATTAAATAAACAAATACTTTACACTTAATTATATATATATATATATATATATATATATATATATATATATATATATATATATATATATATATATATATATATATAAATATATATATATTTATTTACTTATTTATTTATTTATTAATTTTGTTTTTTATATTTTTATTTTAATTTATCCGTTCTCCCGTGTTTTATATTCCCAGTCGTGAAATATGTTGTAATATATAAAATATAAAGAGTATATATTAATAAAGAGTGAGTGAGTTTATCTGCATGTGTGATGAGTGTACGTATTTGCTGAATTGTAATTGTTTTTAAATTGTGACGTGATGGATGTACGGGTATGCAAGAATGAATGAACCTCCAGAAATTATTATAAAACTGTGATATTGACATGCTGTGATATATTAAATAATGACAAATTGTGCAACAATTATTCTTATACTTATATACTGACGACCTGTGATAGTGATTAAAGATTTTAATGTAAAGACAAAATAACAATTTATGTAATGTATTTTTGCCAAATGACAAAATAAATCGTATCTCTCTCTCTCTCTCGCTCTCTCTCTCTCTCTTTCTCTCGCTCTCTCTTCGGGAGACGCTTCGTCGCGCGTCTGCTAGGTGCACCTGTTCATGTTTTGGCTCCTGCATTTACACCCCACTCTGCTGCCTCCTGCGTCCGTGAGCCGGTCTGTTGTGGTGCCTGCACAGTGGAGCATACTAACTATAGCTGTGATAATAAATCACAGTTTCCACTGGTCCATCGGCACGGCTTTTCAACACCCAAGCAGCAACACCCGGCCAGGTGTTTTGAGGTTAAGTGAAGTGAATACGACAGAGTGGCGGGAGCCAAGCGCGAAGCATAATAAACTCAGAGGTACCACTTCAATCTGGACACACAGTACGCAGCGTCATACTACCAAGGCGCCACCTGCCGACTCTAACTGCAACTACGTGACTACTGAGGCGACACCTGCTGCATCCTAGACAAACCACCATTACCTTCCACGAATCATCTTTGTCGCCACTAACATCATGGTCCACAACTGCGCCATCTGCGGGGAGGTTCCTAGGAGCAGCAACTCGCTACGTAAGTGCTGCATATGCAATATAACTTATCATCTGGCAGTGCTTACCCGTATGCAACGAAGTGCACTACAGCTACAAACCAAAGCGGTAGCGTGCCAGGCATGCATCGACTCGAAGAGGTCGATGTTCGAGTCGGCAGTCACGCGCGCGACGAACGCTAACAACATGAGTGGGAAAGAGAAAGAGCTAGCCGCGTCCACTCCGGCCAATAAAAAGCCTGCAACAGCTGCGCGTACCAATCAGGCCAATCAGGCCACCAACTCCTCACTCTCTCCGTTGCAGGGGCTAGGCCCCGCCCCCAGCAGCAGCCTACTTCGGTTGGCTGCGCAGTCTCCTGTGACGTCACTAGGCCCGCCCACTTCCAGCACGGGAGCAAAGCACAGCGGGGAATCCCCGAGTGACGTCACGGCCAAGAGTACGGATTCAAACCGAGCTTATAATACTTCGCAGTCTTCCTTTTCCAAGAACAACAGTAGCAGTAGTATATTAATGACGTGAATGCGTCCGTCATTCGTATGTTAGACAGCACTGCGTTAAAAAAGGGAACAACGGTCTCCTGCCTGGTGGAGTACGCGAATTCAGCTTCAAAAAACATTGACAATGCACTTGCTAGACTTTGCACCTCTATTGAAGGCAGATTGGAGGCAATTGTAAATAGGCTAAATACGTTACCAGCAGTACATACTTTGGCACTTTCAATTGAATCCAAGCTGCAAAAAATTGAGAAAAAACTGTCGAAACAACACTTCCAGCTGGAGGAGATGAAAAAGGAGAAGCAAGTGCTTTGTCAAGAAATAGACAACTTAAAAATCAAAAATCAAAAATTACACGATAGTAACGTCGACACGAACAATTTGTTGAACAAAACAGAGGTAACTTATAATACGTTGCTTGAAAAAATTGATAATTTAGAGCAGACTAATTTTAACTCACAAACAAAAATTGATAATTTTATAATAAATACTTTTGAAAATAATTTCCAGAACCTAACCAATAAAATCAATAGAGTTGAAAGTGACAACAAAGAAATAATAACGAATATAGGAAAAATAATAACAAAAGAAGACTTTACCTCTGCATATACTACTACTATCAATAAAATTGAGAGAAACGTAGAAAACATCCAAACAAATAACCAACTGATATTAAACAAAATTGAATACCAACAAATCGCAGTGCACCCCAGTACACAGAACAATACCGTTTCTCTGACAAGTACAAATAAATGTAATAATAATAATAATAATACGTCTACTACAAATAGTAATCTACTCGACAACTATAGTAATATAAGCGACACAAATGACAATTGTAATATCAATAATGACGGGTTCATCCAAGTTGTAAATAGCAGAAAAAAAACATCTAGTCGATTGAATAAGAACAATATTGAGAATGATGATGTTGCAGCATCACCTGCACGAAGCACGAGGGTGAAAACGATTGAAGGAGGGACAATGCACAGTAAAAACATTAAAAGCGGTAACACGGAGCTAATTATTTCTAACATTTTCGACGGTGATGTCTTTAAGCGTGTGGACGTTGCACACGCGATACTGTGCCGTGTCCTTCCATCAACACGAAAATCAGATATAATAGGCACTCGCCTGCTTCGGTCAGAGGAAGCAACAGCTGCGGCATCAGCAGATATAAGTGGCGAACGTAGACGGTCACCATGGGTTGTTACCCTTTCCAGCAGTGCGTTAGGCGAGAAAATAATGCGAGCCAAAAAGCTAATCACTGGCTTTCATGCTAGAGATGTCGACATTGCAGCTCTTGACCAGGACACAAGGGATGGGATTATCAATGGGAAAATTTTTATAAATGAATTATTAACAAAAGAATGTTTTATTAAATATAGAAGTCTCAAGGCCCTTGTGATGAGCCTCAATTTTAAATATGTTTGGCATAGATGGGGCCGTTTCCTGGTGAAGAGGCGCGATGGCGACGTCTCTCATGAAGTTTCATCTGTTGCTGATTTATAAACAATAGTGGCATCATATGCCACTAATCAACCATCACAAACCGTAGATAATATAACAAAAAACGTTGATAAAGAAAGCGAAATTGATAAAACTGTTATTCCGTCAACTGCTGCAAAAAATTGACTATCCGCGGACACTGCTGGGAGGGTTCACTGTAAGGGACTGAGAGCAGGTTTTATCAATGTTACCTCTCTGATGGGGCACATTGGCATGATTAAACAACACCTTTCAGCTCGTCCTCCCTACCATCTCTTTGGGATTGCTGAGTCGCATCTTGACCCTGATGGGAGTGATCTCATTCAGATCGACGACTATTCACTACTTAGACTTGATCGCAACAAACTAGGGGGTGGGCTGGTCCTGTACATTCATAACACTTTCAAGATCAATTTACTATGCAGCTCTCGAACAACACAGGAGGGCAGGCCATTTATAGCTGAATATTTAATGTGCAGTGTTCAGTAGGGCAGCCTCCCCCCTGTCTTTGTTGCTTTAATATACAGACACATACGCAAGACTTTAGTCATAAAATTATTATGGGAGATCTGAATGCGAACCTACTCGGAACGTCAGCCGATGCAAAATTTGTTAGGCGGTTGGCTGATGATCTTAACCTTCAAATAGTTTATCATGGTGCGACTCATCATCTCACAGATTCTCACACGTGGATTGATGTGATCATAACATCATAGAGGTCGAGATTGGGGTCGAAACTGCTGTATCCCCTGTGGATGAATCTTTCAGCTACAGGGATTTCAAATCGATCCAGCAAGACGACCTCCTGTCTCACCTAGCTGACTGTGATTGGTCGCAGATCGATGGTCCCGCGGCGGGTATTGACAGTCAATTAGAGTGCCTCAGTGTCAATCTCATGGCTGTGATAGATAAAATTGCGCCGTTAAAAGAATTCACACCGAAAAAGAAAACGAATCCATCATGGGTTGATGCTGAACTTATACAATTATACAAAAAACGTGACTCTGTACGACGACGTTATGCGCGGACCAAAGACGACAGACTGTGGCGGGAGTATCAGAGCCTTGCAGCTCAAGCTGAATTACGAACGAAGGAAACAAGGGAAAGATTTTTACAAAATAGAATTTTTGAAGCAATTGATAATAAGAAAGATATCTGGAAAGAGCTCAAGGCTCTGGGCCTTCTGCCAAGCACAAGAGAGGAGCTTCATGGTTTCTCGCCGGAAGAGCTCAATGCCCACTTTACAGGGGTGTCGATCTCCCAAAATGAGGGTGCTGAAGAACTTGACAACGTCTTGACCACTGCCAGTGATGACGGCTTTGTTTTCCGAGAAGTCAGATTCTCGGACGTGGTCCTGGCTGTTACCCACTTCTCATCACAGGCCAGAGGGGAAGACGGCATTCCCCAAAGTATAGTGGCTAAGGCTCTTCCGTTTGTGGGAGATCATATTGTTAAGATCTTTAACTCCTCTCCGTCCAGTGGCATTTTTCCGGGAACTTCGAAGGGAGCTCAATTGGTGCCTTTGAAGAAGAAGCCTGTCCCATCTACGGTGTCAGATTTCCGACCAATTGCCCTACTGAGTTTCCTTTCTAAGGTCCTAGAAAAAATAGTACACTACTAAATAACTGGCTTTTTACGAGAAAACAATACTTTGGACCCGATACAGACTAGTTTTCGACAGAATCACAGTATACAGACAGTACTACTAAAACTGACGGAAGACATAAGATCAGGCATTAACAACAACAAAAAACTATTGACTATTTTGTTGATGTTTGATTTTAGCAAAGCATTCGACACTATCTCACACACTAAACTGCTGCGTATGCTGATGCGCATGGGATTCTCCAGGAGTGTTCTCCTGTGACTTAAGTCATATATTATGGGGAGACTACAGAAAGTCGTCACAAACACAAACACTCACGATATTTCTATCCACAGATCCAGAAGTAAGAAGAGGAGGTTCTCGGGAAATACGAGCAATCCACCGCAAATACCAGTACAGCCGTTGAAAAACTCCTCCATACCGAAAATGATGAAATTATAGTTGATGTTACTCATGGATACCATTTCATTCAGTCCATCTCTGTTTTCAGTGCTTTTAGCAGTTTAATTGTGTGTAAAGATTGCAAAAAAATGTGAAGTTTAATGAATCAAGTTCACGGGGTTAAGGATTTAAAATTGCTCTGATATGCGAGTGCGGTGTTCCATATGTGAATTCTGGTCCGATGATTAGTAATGCTTAAAAATAAATAAATCGACGTATAGTGTTTGTGATGCGACTTCTAGGCGTCGGAATTAATGGACTAAATATATTTTGCGGCTTGATGGATCTTGCTGAAAAATTTCATAACAACACTTTCGCTAGATGCTTCAAAAACGTAACCAAAGCAGCTGAAGCTATTTATAAATGGAGTACAATAAACTCCGTGACTGAAGAGAGCGCTAAAATGTTTGAAATAGAAGGTTCAGATACTAATTTGACAGTTTCCGGAGATGGCACATGGAAAAACCTCGGCCATAATTCGCGTTTTGGTGTTATAACTCTTGCAGGTAAATTTTCCAAAAAAATTATCGATTCAATCGTAAAATCGAGTTACTGTAAGAGTTATGAAGCGTGGGAAAAGAAAAGACATACTAATCCTGAAGAATACGAAGAATGGCTTGAAGGGCATGACGACTGCAATGTTAATCATATAGGATCAGCTGGAAAAATGGAGGTTGATAGCGTAAAGTCAATGTTTAATTGCTCGATCGACAAATATGGAGTAAAATAAACGCGTTATATTGGCCATGGTGATAGTGTCACATACAAATGTATATTAAATTTTAATCCATACGATGTGGATGTACAAAAATTAGAGTGCTACTTACATGTAAAAAAAGAATGGGAACGCGATGCCGGAATCTCAAAAAGCAAACCAAAGGTTTAGGAGGAAGGAGTAAGAATACAGTACAGTTTACTACTGCAGGAGAATATGCCAAAGAGAGAGATGCGAACCGAATTTACTTAGCGGAGTTACGACACCAAGCGGCTTCAAACGAGGATCGGACAGCTCGTATGGGCCAGGTATAGCAGATTAGCATTTCTTATGGTAAATATCATTTTATTATGGAGAAATCAATAGTTAAAACTTTGAACGCGTTTTTCTCATAACGGTATTTTTCAAATTTGCTGATATTCTAATTCAAAGAGCAATTATCCGATTGACTTTAAATTCTAACTGAGTGTTCTGAAATATATTTATTCTATAATGACGTAGGATATTTTTGATTGGATAAAAACTGTCAATTTGGCATCGGAGAAACGACCATTGTTTTAGGCATAAAATGTGTTTCTTTCAAAACTCTGCCATTTTGTCACATTTTAATATTTTTGAAAAATTCTGCGTCATTGTACGGAGAATATCTTCTAGTTTAACGTCATTTCAGCCACTCTAGCGACCGTAATCATGTTAGCAGTTGAGGAACTTGTTTTTGCGTCTCTGAAGACAACGCATAAGTTGCTCGCATTTCAGTATTTTTGTAAAAAAAAATTGTATGATACAGTTCAGTTATAGGCAAATATATCCTCAAAGTTTCAAAACAGTCGATGAAATACTTTTCTTTAAAAAAGTTCCCAAAAATTACCTAAATTTTGAGCGTTCACACTGGTATAGCCCCTTAATATTTCACAATTGTCATAAATATAACGCTAGTATTTTTTCAATATCGATTTCTTAATTGTATTGTCGCTGTAATAGCAGACAAATATTCGTCGTGACATTGTCGCTGGAATAGCAGACAAATCTTTGCAGTTATATTATCCAGTATGGTAACTACCAAGTTATCAAAATGAAATGGTCAATTATTAACAAACTTACTTAATACGTAGGAAATTCAACTCATTTATTTTCTATTAATATTTTTATATAATGTATCTCATAACAAACATGTTATTTGAATATATTGTATTACTAGCATTTTTATTTAATAATATATTTACAGTACGTGCTGCAGCGAAAATTCCGCATGAGCAATAACTTGACTGCTGCTGTACTTTT
This sequence comes from Gastracanthus pulcherrimus, assembly GCA_949152435.1. Lineage (NCBI taxonomy): Eukaryota > Metazoa > Arthropoda > Insecta > Hymenoptera > Pteromalidae > Gastracanthus > Gastracanthus pulcherrimus. The sequence continues at coordinate 86,776,719 of OX424576.1, forward strand.
AGAAAAATTATGTTTTTGGTTTTTAAATTTTGATATCTTAGAGACAGAAACATTTTTTCTTGGCACTTACTTTCCTCCAACTTTATTAATTGTTTCTATATGAATTTATTTGTTCTAAATACTTCTGCGATGAAAAGTCAAACCGAGAAGTCCTTTTTACTTCCTCAAAAAGGAAGCTTTGAGACAGTTAAAAATAGTATAATACAGCACTGTGTGACCCAAGTCCGAACTTATGTCACGGCTATCAGTGATATAAGTAGTCTATTAATGCACCGTGCTTATCGCCCTCGCTACGCTTGGGCGCGACCGCACGGTGGGACAATGAACTGCTTAGGGCACGGATAGGTGTGACAGTGGACTTAGGGCAGGCAGTACTATAAAATAGTATACGATACTAGTGTCATAAGTCGTCCTTCATAGCACGGAGTTTAGCTAAAACGCGCCGTGCTGTAAAGGACTACTTAGGTATCGTAATGTACTATTGAAGGAACAAGTGCGCAAAATGTGATTTTACACATGAATAGCGAATCGTCGCAGACGAGTGTAGCGCGATCGCACGAGTGTACAAATCGTACACATGAGTTGCATACGATATTTTTGTATACAGTGTGAGTTATAAAATTGGATTTTACACCTATTTTGAAGGCGTGAAATGAAATTTTACGTAATCATAGAAAAATAATGTTTGCCATTAAGGCATTGAATGTTGCAATCCGAGTGTTAAAATCCATGCTTTAGTTGTAAAAACATGATTTTTATATGATTGCGTAAAACAGCATTTTATACACTCAAATGAATGCGTAAAATCTCGACTCGCTCGGGCTGCGTTCTACTTTCGGCCTAATAAACGCTGGACACGTGGCAGACGTCACCCAATCCGCCGTCGTCGAGGATCATCCTATCAATTTCCAGGACACTTGACCTTGTCGCCCTTAAGAAGTCGTGAAGCTATGGCTGGACTCGATAGCGAGTCGCCGGCGACATATATTGCGTCAACAATTAGGTCATCGATGCTCAATCGATAAGGTGTTATAAGTAACCTACAATTTCAGGCAAAGATAGACTCTTCATTGTTCTTTTTTGAACACCCCTACAATCTTTGGTTTTATATTTCTCTGTTTTTGGCCACAGTGCTCGTAAAGTGATACCGTCTTACCATCTGTACCACCGTTTACTGTGACTTTCTTTAATTATTTCATATATGATTTTTTTCGACGACTTGATCGATGACGGGGTGGTCGAGGGCTTCTGCACTGTCTTTCACCGCTTCTAACCTTGCCAGTTCATCCGCTTTATTGTTTCCTTCAATATTACTGTGTCCCGGTACCCAGCAGAGTCTGACTTTGTCATCACGGATCCATGACAGCACTTTGGGACAACTCATCACGGCCTTTGATTTTATCGATTTTGATACCAAGGTTTTGAGAGCAGCCTGATGGTCTGTATAGATTGTGACGTCACCTATAGCTGTTTACCTGTAGAGCTCTGGCTTCTCTCTCGATTGCAAGGATTTCTGCTTGCAAAATGTTGGAGTCATTCTTAAGTCTGTAGGACTCCCTCTGTGTTCAATTCTACTGAGTAGATTCCTGCTCCTGTGTCCATTGCTGTTTTTGAGCCATCTATGAAGATTATTATTTCGTCCTCTTTTATTATAGAGTTGTGATCCTATTCTTCTCTCGTGGGAATGTTAATTTCAACATTCTCTTCGAAGTTCAACTATGCAATGATGTCATCCATCTGTTTTGTTATCAGAGTGAATTTGTTGTTGTTGCTTAGCATTGTGATTTATTTTAGTATCAATGTGTGTCCATAATTGGTCTGATTCCACCGTTCGGAGTCTCTTCGCCTAAGAACTTCCTTTGCAGCCAGTCCTTTTATGAACAGGTCCAGCGGTTGTAGGCTTAGCATTGCCTCCAAAGCCTCTTGTGGTGTGCTCCGTATTGCCCCTGTGGTACCCTGCGTTGCCAGACTTTGTACTGTCGTGAGATTTTTCTTGTTAACGTCCTTATCCATTGACTTTCACTATGCTAATGCTCCGTATGTGACGATTGGTCTTACTACCGCTGTATACATCCAGTGTATAATATATGGTTGTAAGCCCTATCTTCTTCCAAAAAGCTTCTTGCATGTATAATATGTATTAATTTCTCTTTTCATTTGTTCTTCCACGTTTCGTCTCCATGAGAGTTTGGAATCTAGGATGATTCCAAGGTACTTTACCTCCTTAGACAGTTCGAGTGTACAACGCTCCAGCATCGGCAGTGTGAATCTTGGTATCTTATACATTCATGTGAACATAGCTAATTCGGTTTTGCTTGGGTTTACCCCCAGTTCGTTCTCTTTTGTTTACTTAGAAAGCTCTTTCAGGATGGATTGCATGATTTCACTGACGGGTCTTTGCCCGTAATCAGTATAACCACGTCATTCGCATAAGCTACTATTTTTATCTTTTTGCACCCAAAGGCTTTTAGAATCTCGTTAATTACGATTAACCACAGTAGGGGAGAGATGACCCCCCTTGCGGTGTACCTTCGGTGGTTTTCTTTTTAATTCGGCTGTTATCTATCTCTGAGCTGATGATCCCGCTTTCTAGCATCCTCATCACCCAGTCTATGATGGTTTTCTCAAATCCAAGTTTTGTCAATGCTTTCTTTATGGCTTCTGTTTTAACATTGTTGAAGGCTCCCTCTATATCTAGGAATGCACCTTAGGTGTATTCCTTTTCTTGAAGGGATTTTTCTAATTTCCTACCTACTTCATGCAGTGCACTTTCCACAAATTTGCCGTTTAGGTAAGCATGCTGTGATATGCACTGTTTTTTTTATATCCGTAGTTTCTTTTATGTGTAAATCCACTAGCCTCTCTAGCGTCCTCAGTATGAACGAAGACAGGCGGATAGGTCTAAAGTTGTTGGGTATTTTGTGGGTTGCCTTGGATATAAAAGCCACTCTCACTTCTCTAAATATTCTTGGTATATAAACTAATAATAGACTTCCTGAGAAAATTCTTACCAGAAGTCCGCTTATAGTGCTCAAGAATTTTTGTAGCATGATCGGCTAAACTCCGTCTGGTCCTGGCGATTTTTACGGACTAAACGTATTGCTCTGCCTAGGATATCGTTTCTTTTGTTATTATCTTATTCACTATTTCTCTGTTTACCACTTTGACTAGTTCTCTTTGTACTTCTGAGCTTCCGGGCGTTGTCTCTAAGCAGCCACGAAAGTGTGTATCAGGAGTTCTAGGATTTCTGCGCTGGTTTCAGTCCACGACTCGTCTTGTCTTCTGATGCTCCTTGGTATCGTATGATCCTTTGAGAGTATCTATCTAAGTCTTGCCGCCCAATTTATGTCCTTCAAAGTCCCACTGTACCTTTACAACGATTCGCATTTTGCCTCTCTGATTTTCTTTTTAAATTCCTTAAAACTGGTTTTACAGTTTTCCCAGTTTGCAGTTACTTTTTGTTCTCTTGCTATTCCATAGAGCTTCCTAGATTTCTCCCTAAGTTGTCTTAGTTCTGCGTTCCACGAAGATTTGGTGGTCCTGCGGCTGTGATTAATAGGGCATGATTTCAAGAAAGACCTTTCTAATGACTCTGTCAACGCATCGACATACCTCACGATTCCCTCTATTGAAGGCGTCTCTGTTACCTGGGCTTGCATTCAGGATCTCAGTTCCTCTTCTGCGAGGCTAGAGAACGGCTGCGAAATTGTTTTCCTGGGGTTTCGGAATGCTTTAGTCTCCAGAATTTCGTGGTTTATTGTGAAAAGGATTCTCCTATGATCCGAATAGGACTTTATAAGGGAAACTCTCCATTCGTCTACCGTAATGTCGCTCGTATTTATGGCTAAAGTTAAGTCTATTATCCCTCCCTCACCCTATTTACAAACGTAGTTACATTAGCCCTATTATATATTATAACGTTTGTGGATAGTATAAAATCTATGATTGACTCACCTCTTACGTTGATGTCTTTACTTCCATACTGGACATGATGGTCGTTGGCATCATCTCCTATCACCAGCTGCCTCTTCTTTGAATTTGCGTCTTGTACAGGTGTGGGAGTGCTTGTGGCGATGGTTCTTTCTCCTCATATGGCATATATGCTGACGCTAGAAGCCATATGGGGCTGCCTCTTTGCTCGCATACTACCAAGGTCAAGTCGTTTGTGCTGAGCTGTGAAAGTAAAGTGAGATACAATAACCTCTTTGCTTCTATACACGTTCTCTTCTTACCTGTTGTCTGGGCGAGAAACAGGTTGTAATCTTTCGTCTTTAATCCTTGAATGTTGTTTATACGAGCCATGGTTCTTAGATTTAGGTTACGTCTATCTTTTCCTTAGACATGAACAGCATCAGGTCCTCCGAGGTTGCTTCGCAGAGATGCACGTTAATTTGCACCACTTACAACCCCGTTGGTTGGGTCATTGTTGTTTCATTTATCATTGGGTAGCCTCATCTACAGCACGCCTAGACCGCACTTGATGCTTCTCTTTGAGTTCTTCTGTGCATCTAGGGACTTTTCATCTACGGGAAGGACAAAATCCTTCCAGCTTTCGTTTTTGCACGCCGATGAAGAAATTATTCTCCAGTCTTGTGTTCTAAGACCTTTGTTCTGCCGTGCGATTATATTAAGTACGGCGTCGTTACTCTCTGGAATCAGAGGCGGGATCCATATTAAAGCAATCTGTTTCAGCGGCAGCCTCGATGTCCATATCACCTCGAGTTTCGCCCCCGGCCATAGTTCGCCACAACCGTCGATGATTCGCTTGAGGAAGTCGCGGGACTTCCTGTTCCTACAACCAACTACTTTGACGCCCTTCTTCCAGCCAGCTCCATCGAAGTTCACTTCTTTATTGCTGCCATCGTCTAATCCTTCGACGATTGCTAACAGATTCCTCGACTCTACTTCTAGCCACTTTTCGGAGACCATTCTACGATCCGGATCTAGTGGATCTATTATGGTAATCTGAAACTCTTCATGTGACTCGAAGCTTGTCGAGGATTTTGCCTTATTCGCAGCGTTCTCCGCCCCTTTCCCCGAGAGAACCCTCTTTGCCCTTTTCCTCTTTGACGAAGGCGTCGGCCTTTTGGATCCTCCCGGTTGCGGAGAGGAGAAAGCCATTGCGTCAGACTTCTGTAACTTCCAACTCTTGTGTTCTGCCATTGAGGGGTCAGTAAACTCATTTTTGCTACTGACTTCTCGATGGTCTCAAGTGGTTTCTCAAGTGGTTGAGAGGTATTAACTCTTGCTTTGTACTTCTTAACCACTCTTTTATTCTGCCGGATGAAGAACTTTTCCCTTTCAATTAGATCCCCCGGTTTCTTTCTACTCATGTTCTTAAGAAACTTCATGTAGATATTTATATTTCTTTACTCGTGGTTAGGTTTCTTTTTCACTTTTCTCTCCTCTCCTGTTACCTTCGTAGCAGAACCTTCGAGCGCCTCTTTAATTTCGGAATCTGCCGTTTCGACTATGTTTCATTTAGACGACAGGTCGTTTTCGGTTGCTGGGTCGATCAACATATCCTCCACCTGAGAAGAGATGCTACTCAACATGTCAGCCGTATAAAAACGTAACTTAATAAAGCTGTTTACTTACCTTATCGAGCGCAGGGATAAATGAAAATTTAAATGAAATTTCTGAACATAGAAAAATAATATCAGTTATGAATAGTTCAAGAAATAAAACGGTAGCTCAGTCAGTAGAGAGCAAGTCGACAAACCAAAAGTCCGCCGGTTCAAATCCCGGTCGAAATGTTTTTTCTTTTTTTTTCATAATTATTTCGATTTTTTCTAAGTTGTGGAAAAGTTTGCGATAGTGTCATTGCTAAAGTTCGGGCCAAACTTTTGTCAAATAAAAATTATGCCAAACTTTTCCCAAACGTAATGGTTTTTATGCTTATCTGAACGAAAATGGTCCCTTTTTTCCCTAAAAGGCGAGATCAAAATTACACTTTTTTCCCGCAAAAATGATTAGTGGGGAAAAAAGTAATTTTTATTCCGCAAATCCCTTTTTTTCCGCAACTGCGGGAAAAAACTAATTTTTTTTCCCTAGGGAAAAAAGTGACTTCACTAGAAAATAGTCAAAATTCCTTTATTTCTTCAAGTTCTACCAATAACCCTGATTTTCGATTGTCTTTTAACGGTCCATTAGTCCCGCTTTCCAATTCAAAAAGTGGCCACAGTTGAGCCGGGCAAAAAGTACTATATGTAACTCGAGAAAAAAGTCGATTTTTCCCGCGGGTGAGTTTACTGCCCGAGCGAGTAAACTCACCCGCGGGAATAATATTCGATTTTATGCCCTTGTTACATAATGTACAATTACGCATGAGCATTTGAAAACACATTTGTTTGAAAATACTTCTATTTTAAAACACATTCAAATAATTGTATTTTCAAAACACATGTATTTCTAAAATACTTCTACATTAACAGTCGTTTTCATTCATACTAATAAATACATGCATACTCTTTAAAATTATTTTGTTGATTGATTAAAAATAAAATAAATAAATGAAAATACATCAATATATGAATGAATTTGAATTTAACAATACAAGATAAGTTATCACAAAAAATTAAACAAATACGAAAATAGAAAAATCAACAGTGACAATTAATCCAAGATGCAAAATATTTATTGACCGCTACCTTGAAGACTTTCAATGATGGTAACGTTGGGTTCAATGATGGTAACTGCCCAATCAGTAACCGCTTGCGCAGCACAACCCAATATCTCCACGCCTTCATCGATGCTGTCAGGGTGGATCTGGATGTAGATCTGAAGGTCGTCGGCGTATAATATATGTCTCACTCGTCGCGGGCTGTCCGTTTTTAATTCCTTATTAAGCTCGACAAACAGTTTTTTTATGTCATTGATGTACAGACAGAAGAGCAAGGGCCCTAACACAGATCCCTGGGGCACTCCAAGATTTGTTGACAACCAAGGTGACTTGGTGTCAGAGCGTTCAACGACAGCTTGTTTTCTCCCTAAAATGTACGATTTAATCCAGATTAATGCATGCCTGGAGAACCGCAGAGCTCGCAGCTTTGCTAAGAGCTTAGCTGGTGAGATTGTGTCAAAAGCCCTGCTGTAGTCAAACAGTAACAGTAAAGTCACTAGTCTCTTGTCAAGTCCTGTCCTTACATCGTCTGTCAGTTTGAGTAAAGCAGTCTGTGTCGAGTTGTTCTTCTTGTAGCCGGACTGCATAGGGTCAAGTTGCTTAGTTTCAGTCATGTACTCCAGGATCTGGTCATGAGCGATTTTCTCCAGAACCTTAGAAAGAAAGCACAGCAGTGCAATAGGACGAAAGTCCGACGCCGACGATGGTGTAGTGCACTTGTCCAGCGGCACGACTCGTGCTTTTTTCCATAGGTCCGGAAATACGCCCTTTTTCAGAGAAGAGTTGAACAAGTTCACCACGTGTTGCCCAATGACCGGCAATGACTTTGCCACCACAGTCTGCGGGATGTCATTGTCGCCCCTCGCTTGCGAGGAAAAATGCGCTACCGCAAGTATAACATCTGCTAGCCCGATAGGTTTGAATTTAAACCCATCGTTACTGGCAGATGCTACTAGATTCTCAAGAGAGAGAGAGAGAGAGAGAGAGAGAGAGAGAGAGAGAGAGAGAGAGAGAGAGAGAGAGAGAGAAAGAGAGAGAGAGAGATATCATGGCTCCTATATGCGGCCGCCTTGGCTTGCACAGCTTGAAGCCTCTACGTATATGCCTTTCGCTATCGCTTCCAGCTCCACCGCCTCGTCTTATCTTACTCTACCGAGAAATGAATATTTTCATTGCGCTCTCTTTCTATTATCCTTAAAGAACAAATAAGATGTTAATTACATTTTCCAAGTCGATGGAGAACCCATATGTTCACTTCTACCAATAGACAACGAAAATCTGCTTATTTTCTCGATATCGCCAATAGGTCTCGAGAGATTGACTGTTAAAGTTTTATGAGTATTGAATACTAAGAATTAGTACGAGTATCTTTTAGAACAAGTATATAACCATTACAATTTTTTAGCTTGATCATAAATTGTAATTTGACACGAACGGTATAAATAAAGGAGAGCGGTATTAAAATATTCATTTTATCTTTTATATTTATAATTAAATTATTTTAAAATCTAATCAAGCTTACCTTTCCATTCTGATGTTGCCTGATGTAGTTGCCGTACAAAGTTTTAGACAGTTTTGAAAATAATTTTAAAAAAGTTATTGAGTTTTTACACATACTCTTTTTACACATACACTTTTTACACATACTCATTTTTTAAAAGTTTTTACTAATGCACGTTATATTATTTAAAAAAGAGATTTTATATAGATTAAAAATAGTCACATTTTATTTTACAAGCACATTTTGGACAGATTAATTATTTACACTTGTTGCAGAATCTCCATGTTAACCTCTGTGATGTTTTTCTTGAATAAAATCTAGTTGTGCAAAAACCACACTGATGTCGGGAAACTTTTGGTGCAAATAATTTATTTTTACAATTGAACATAAATTACACGCTCGATCAAAGTGTTTTTTTTTTATAACAATTTCAACTTTTTCTTTTCTTTAACTTCAAAAACATTGTCCACAATAATTTTTTATTATACTAGTGGTATTTGATATAATTTTTTATTATTCTAATTTTAAAGCAGTTTTAAAATACAGTATTAATTACAAAATTAATACAACCACATGTATTATAATTTTAAGCTCGGCACAAAATTCCGCGTTTATGTGAAACGTCCAAAATTATTTGACGTTCGCGTTTATGTGAAACGTCCGAACTGGACGAGAAGATGATACGTACTGACCGGTGAGATATTGAGAGATGTAAAGAATTGTTCTATCGTTATCTATCTCTGTACATCTCTCTCTCTCTCAAGGAGTATTGTTTCACACAAACACACACAATACTAAAATACATGCTGTTTACACGCACTTTATCGCACATACGCAATAACATTTTTCACATTATTTTAATTTTTATATTTAATTACAGGATTTCATGCACTTCACTTACGATATTTAAAAGTTTTTCGTCGATATCCCTCTATCGATCTTAAATATCTTTGTGAAATAACACAATCCCAGTCCTTCACGAAATAAGTCACAACGTGGGTTGGTTTCACACAATTTTCTTTCATACTTATGGTGTCCTCAATACGTCTACGCCACTCTATTGTCACATTTTGGGGACAATAAAAGTTTTGACATTGTCTATTGTCTGTCTTGAAAAACTATAAATTCTGTAATATGTTGGCTAAAATAAGAGTTCAACCACAACATTTGTCAAATCCTGTGTTAATAAAACAGGATATGGTCGTTTTCTGCGCATTTTAATCTGTCTTTCTAAAATATTATTATTTTCTGGAATACGAGCACTTTCCACAAATACCGGTTTTCGCACTATATCTTCACGAGCCTGCTCCCCGTCGCCATGATTCTCGTCGGCAACAACGCGCTCTTCGGCGGCAGCTCAGTCCTCGGCTGTGGCGCGCACCTCCTGCTGGACGACGGCAGGATCCTTGGCCTCAGCAATGTCCAATACGTAGTTTTTACTCGTTGGAAACATCTTTGCAACTGAGTACATTGTCTTGGAGTATTTCTATCTTTGGGATGTATGATGCTGTTATCTCAAAACATACATTTATGGTTACTTGTGTTATATAAGAATTTCGAGGACAAGAGTCAGTGAACTAAATTCGTGTCCTTCTTAAATTTCAAGCTTCTGATATCAGTATTTCTTTCTCGCTCAAGTTACATACGATTTTCAGTCTTATTATATCATTGTCTAATCATTATAAAAAAAAGACAATGTATAGCGAATGCACATGTAAAACACAAGGATGACGATATCATGGTATCTACTTTTATGCTGTCATCATCAACGACTGAGGAGATGGAGGGGATCTCTTCCTCTGCATATGGCGAATGCTCGCGAACCACATATATGTTCAATTTGTGGAGCAGTATGGTCTAATGATCTTGATCGATTACCTGTATAAGTTTTAGTGAAAAAATTACATTTTCTTTTGCTATATTGTCGCATAAAGAACCGTGCCGTCGTTTTTAATAATAAAGATGTATTGTCGATCGTTGTCTAAGTTGTTAGATAACGCAAAGATCACACGAATCCATTGGTCAGTTATAAAGTTTTGTACGTTTATAAATCAGTGTATCTTATGCTTTAATGATCAACTAAATGCTCGACGACACCGCTAGTGAAGAGGCTATTTTGAGTTGTACCTATCATGATAATGATAATGCTAACGATAATCAGCCACCTGGGCCGTCGTCAGCCGGCATACAAAACATATTAAACCGTAAGTAAAATAAACGTAATAAATTTTTATGTCATATCTCAATACTTTTAGTTTCAGATCTGATAAACGCGGATTTTGTATTACCGACCGGCTCAACTGTACAACTTTCCAATGAGCGTAACCTAGATTGTGAGTATTAGTTGTGTTAAAATAAAGTAAAAACTAATCATTTTTACAATATTATAATTATTATGGTGAACCCCAATACTCTAGTTTCAGATACCATACCCAATACCACGACGCTGGAAGTAGACGAATCCGATACGGACTCTAGCACCAGCAGCAGTACCAGTATCAGTACCAGTAGCAGCAATGATACAGGCATTGAAGAAGTGGAGAAACATAACGAAAGTAAGTTTACACATATAATTTTTAATTTTTCAAATTCAACATTTTTACAATCAATCTTACAGATGGATATTTACAGCACGGTGGATAAGTACGACTTCATTTTATCGTGGAAAATGAGTCTACACGACACTATCGCCGTTTTGGGTACGAAGGTAGAGAGATACAAAGGATAATATTACCATTACCACTAGAGAAAAACCTTTATCACTGACTTGAGGGATGTATGCGCAGTCTACATAGACAACTTTACAGACAAAATGAACCTACTGATTGTATAGGAGTGACAATAAACTCTGCAAGATTTAATCAGGGGTCTCTATGGCTTTCATTTTCGCCTATCGATAATTTTAAGGTGGATGATCTTTGGGGTTTATATATATATATATATATATATATATATATATATATATATATATATATATATATATATATATATATATATATATATATATATATATATATATATATATATATATATATATATATATATACTTTGTCAATTAGTTGTTCTATTATCAGAAGTATAGCAGGGCTTGGGCGTATACGATTAACCAAAAAAGCGGTAAATAAAAAGTCTATATTATGTATAAGAAACGATGACAATATGTGTTTACCACGGTCATTGGTCATAGCTTATGCTTACGTTATCAGGAGCCAGATACGCTCAACTAAATTGCACGATAATTGGGAACTTATACGTAAAGCCAAAGTCACAGTTGAATAGAGAGCCGCTGAAGAACTTTTAATCTTAGCAAATGTCCAGCTATCACCTGAAGGGTGCGGTCTAGAAGAAATTCATCGTTTTCAAGATTATTTTCCTACCCGAGGTATTGCTATAGTTGTGTACTTTTTGAGTAGTTTTGGAAAGGAGTCTCTACCAGTGTCTGATAGTATACGGTTTGTCATCGATATCCATACAAGGGTTATTCATACTTTACGATTCATGTACTACAAACGTTTGAAGCATTTCTAAACGATACTTAATTTAATAGGTACAACTGGAACCCAAGCTTATTGTATACCTTGCAACAAGGGTTGTGATCGAATCGAAGATCACAGATGCTCAAACAAATGTTACAAATGTATGAAAATTCCTATGCGTGAAAAGTTAAAACTCAAAAAATGTAGCAGTTGTTGCCGAACTTTTTTCAGTGACATTTACTATGAATATCATTGAAAGAGACGATCGTTCAATAAGTCTGTATGTGAGAAAATAAAGATCTGTGAAAAATGTTTCAAGACTGTGCGAATACAACATCGAAAATATAAAGAAGAGCACAAGTGCGGTATTTCATATTGTTATACGTTTAAAACGCGATTATCATTAGATCATTTGTGTCTCATACAACCTATAAAATCAAAAGAAACAATATATCCACAGTGCTATTCTTGTTTTATGACTTTGAAACACAGCAATCGATACCAGTGCCGGGTGACGAAGAGAAAAAGATCCACGTACCCAACTTGTGTGTCGTACAACAAGTTTGCACTCAATTTCTTGAGATTAATGATTTTTCGATTGACTGTAGAGAATGTGGTATGCGTGGATATGTGTTCAAAATCAGTACGGTCAAACAGTTGGTTGATCTAGCTCTGGATTAACAATAAAACTTAAAAAAAATTAAATGTATTGCTCATAATTCACAAATATTTGACGATCAATTTATACTTAAATATATTGTTGAAAATAAAAGTGAACGTAATAAACCGTCAGTGATTTTAAACGGTTCTAAAATAACCTTAATGGAGTTTATGCATAAAAAATTAATAGATAGTTTAAACCATTTTCATATACCATTATCTCAATTACCGAAATCATATGTAATTAATACACGAACTCCTACCTAATTAATACACCTAAAAATCACATATAAGAAGGTCCACTGCCACCTTTAGTAAAGTATTCCCCTGATACTATGCAAACAGTGGAAAGAACCCAATTTTTACAATGGTACAGTTGACCAACGGTTCCATGTTCATATTTCAAGTAGAAATAGAAATATACTGCAAGAAAGATGTGTCCATTTTACAATTAGCTTGATTGGCTTCTCGAAGAACATTTATGAAATTTGGTGTAGAGCCGTTTGTCGAGTACACAACTATTGCTTCAGCGTGTATGCGTGTTTTCTGCAAAAAAAATTTTAAAAATAATCAAATCGGTATTGTACGGCAAATGCTTATAGCTGGGCCGAGAACCAGTATTAAATTGCTGTGCATTGGCTTCGCTGGATGGACAAACGTGTAATCAATCGATTTCTTGAACATGCTGGCCGATGTCGTGAAAAAAGGTTATCAGAAGGTATCGTTGTAGATGGCTATAGTCCACCGCAAGCCGATGCAAATCATAAAGGTATAGTACTACAATTTCGTGGCTGTATTTGGCATATTTGGAATTGATGGATGATTGGTACGAGAGAACGCTCGCCATTAGTGACAAGATAAATTCCTGCAATTACGTGTTGATTGAAATATGGAAGTATGAGTTTAATAAGAAACTCTCTCAAAATGGACAACTTCAGCAGTTATTTAAAGAAAACGTCAATCTTGTCAAGAGAAAACCGTTTGATTCTCGAGATGCGTTTTTCGAAGGTCACACAGGTAACACAGTTGAAGTGTTTGATTGTCACGGGGGCGATAAAATCAAGTACATGGACGTATGTTCTCTATATCCGTACATGTATAAGCGCGGTAAGTATCCCGTCGGTCATCCTAGAATATACGTCGGTCATGAGGAATGTCGTCAACTCGTAGATCCAAACAATGATATGTCTCGAGAAAACGGCTTGTTCGTGTGTGGCGTACTTCCACCTCAAGATTTGTATCACCCCGTATTACCGGTGAAAATGCACGGGAAACAGTTATTTCCACTGTGCCGCACATGTGTTGCGAGCAAATGTTATAAGATGAGTGCCCGTACGAGGACCCAAACGATCCAGTTTTACGGGTTACATGGGTATCCGAGGAAATGAAGATGGCTGTCAAACTAGGTTACGTTGTGCAAGATATTTATGAGATTTAGCAGTACGAAATGACGCGATACAACCTGAGAGCACTGCAAGGTGGTCTGTTTGCTGAATACATAGACGGATTTTTTATGCAAAAAATGTTGATATTCGGAGATCAACCAGGGTGTATCACGATCGAGGATCCAGAGCGGTACGAAAATGAACTCGAAGCAGTTGAAGGTATAAGATTGGACAAGAACGCTATATGTTTTAAGGCCGGTCTAAGACCGGTAGCTAAATTATGTTCAAATACCTTGTGGGGTAAATTTGGACAACGTGAAAACTTGTCGCAAAAGGAAATTGTTACAGAACCCGAAAGACTTATGGAATCACTTACCAGTGCTGAACAAGACATTAATGGGATTTTGACTGTCAGCGGAGAAATACTGTACGTGAACTGATGCTACGAAGCTGAAGCTCTGAAACCATCTCCAGCCACGATCGTTGTCATTGATGCATTTACAACCGCAGAGGCTCGATTGAAACTGTTTGAGTATCTGCATGCTTTGGGGCCCAGTGCTTTTTACCATGACCCAGATTCAGTTTTCTACGTTAGCAAAGGCGAGAGTCGTGAGCACGATTTGCCAATCGGCATGACACTTGGCAGTCTGATGGATGAGTTGGCCGACAAAGGTATGGGTACGTACAGAACGGCGTTTCTATCAGGTGGTCCAAAGTTTTACGCGTACAAATACAAGAAATCCGACGGTAGCGAGGACTACGTATATAAGATAAAAGGTATACGTTTGAATTATACAGACAGTCAGAAGATAAATATTGACACGATTCGCGAGTTGATCACATCACCGCACACCGACATAGTGCTATCGAATTCTGCTATTTGTCGAACAGATTTTCATGAAGTGCATACGCAAATCGAGACAAAGACGTGCAAACCGGTGTACGGAAAGAGGAGATTCATGACAGTGGACAAGAGTTACCCGTACGGTTACGAGAGCGGCCCGGCAACGACTGACGCAATCTCACAGAATAATCTGGAAATATGATATACAGATGGCACTACTGTCAACAACAAATCTTTCGCGTGGACGTTAATGAGATGATTAGTTGTGGTAGCGGAGGTTTGGAATCTCATTAGCGATCGCCGAGCCACCAACAAACTGATTGGACTTGGCGCGGTGATTGACGAAGAAGCTCATTGGTGACCGCCGGGACATCCGTGAGTTAATAGGTCGCGGGCGTAAACGAGATCGTTGTTAGCTGTAGTGCTAATAAGCTGATTGGGGCTTGAGTAGGCCCCACCATAGTGCTCATGGTCTTGAGAGCTGACGCGCGCGGGAACCCAACCGCGGCCACAAGATCGTTGGTAGAGGGGGAAACAAATTAGGGTGGGATTTCATCAGTTTAATCATGTGTATGAGTCAGTACGAGTCATGGATTTACACTGGAAATATCCATTCAGGTCAATATGTGCAGGCTGACAGGCTATGAAACCAGTGTTTGTGAAAAAAAATTTACTAACAATCGATCATATGTGTGACACTCGAATCGAACGCATAATCATTTATTATTCAGGGTGGCAGACGGGTTATAGAGATTTCGGCAAAGACGTTGAATTTTGTGAAGGCTAACCACAGAACACTGACTACGCTGGTCTCAGATACGAGATCTCTTTCATCAAGTGTGTCCTGAAGATCCAAAATTTTTTGAAGAAGCTTACTTTGATGCCACCACAATATCTTATGGTTATCACTTGCTGGACTTGCAGCAAGATACATCCGATAATTGTCGATTTCGCACTTGTATTTTTCCTGACGATGAATTACACTACGTTTACTATGTGAGTGTTATGATAAATGGTAAATGGTAGCGATATTTTGAACCAGGTACCAGTCGCATCGTTGTGATGGCTCCAAAAACTCGACATCCTTTTACCCACAAAGAAGCCACTATTCTACGAGCATTATTTCATCTCAACGAGAAACAACGCAAGGCTCCTTTGCAAAGAGCGGATACGAAATTAGTTCGTCATCTTTGTAAGTGTGCTCTGAACGTGTTAATCGGTAACGCACCACTCGAGAAACGACAGAAGTTTCGTCTACGTAAACACGCAACAACTCTACGAAAATTGGCAGCACTTAGGCTATGCGTGTCAAGAAAGAAAAAACTTATCGTACAGCGAAGAGGCTTCTAACCTGCTCTGCTAGCACTAAACTTAGGTACCGGTTTGGATACTATAGTAAGTAAATAAACAAAAAAAATGGATCACACTGGAGAATGGTTCTATTACTACAGGAGAGCGTGGAACGTGTACAGAGTACGCCCACAGACGGTTCCATAAAGTCTGTGCGAACACCCGGTACAGTGATAAGCAGACTCAATGCAGCGATGAACGAAATACTAAACACGCCGATATGTAAGGATGAGCGAGAAAAGTGGTCATTATATCGCCGAGTTTTGCAACGTTCTCGTCACTTTAAGGACGTTGATAGTGCAGAAAATAGAAAAAAAATGCTCATTGATGCAAATGTCACCGCTCCGGTTAATCAAGAACAGAATGAAGAAGAGGCAATGTAGACAGAGGAGGATGAGGAGGCGCTAGAGTACAGGATCGAGACCAATATCCTGCAGAGTAGAGATGCAGAGTTCCTCAAAAGTACCGAAATAAGGCAAGTCAACTAATGCGTCGTTTGCGTATCAGTGGTAACAATGTTTGGGGTGCTAATGGATCTATAACGATAGTGTGCGGATACGCGGTGGTAACATGGTTGACCTATTGAACGAAGCTATGAGAGAGAGAGAGAGAGACGAGTCACCCCACCACCGGGACATCTCCAGTTTGCTATTGCACTCCGTGAATCATTCATTCCTTGATAGTTAATCGGCAACAAGAGAGTTTGGCGCAATATTTTTCAATCGTCGTCAAGCGAATCGTCGACAGAGGGAATTGTTCACGCTCTTGCACTACGCCCCCACTTTGTGAGCGATCTCGATAGTAGAGGTGGTAATGTTGATGGTGGTGGTAGTGGTAATTGTAAATACTCATCTGCTCGCAGCAGCAGCAGTGACAACAGGAACGTCCCAGGTGAAGGAGCTTGCGCTTTACAAGTCACAAGAAAGAGTTTAAAAAAGAAAAAAAAGACGCCTGACGCAGAGAATAAAAAAAAGAAGAAATTTTCGGCATTGAAGACAGAAGTTCAAGTATGTCGTCGATTTAGCGGAAAGTTCAAGAGAAAGAGAAAAAGTGAGTTTGCAAGATGACCAAAATTTACGTGAAAAAATAGCGCTTTGGATACCTTGATTGATTCACTACTGTTTGAGATGCATATGTCTTGTTACAGATGCTGTGGACTAGATACTAAATTAGTTGAACGCATCGAGCACGGCATCGATGGAATTAATCCTTTGGATAATGCCTGTCGTCAACAGGATATCGCTTATATTACAGGTCATTGTCGTCAATCTGATCGAGTTTGAGCAGATTATGCTTTCTCTCGCATGCTTGCAGAGGATACGTAAGCTGACGAAAGAACGATGGCTTTAATGATAGCATGTTCCATGGTTAGTAAAATAATCCTTGAACATTTTTTTTCTTGCATCAAGAGGTTTATAAAGAGAAAACCAAAACAAGCAAGAAGAAAATCAACGTCAAGTGATAAAAAGACAAAGGTAAAGAAAGTGCATAAATAGGTTACCAATGCATAAAGCTTTTGAGAACCTTTACTACAGCTCCTGCAACCTCCGGCATACGCTGGTCTTGATAAACTTTTCCAAGCTACGCGTAAAAAACATGATCAACAAAGTGTTATCAAATGGCTCAAGAGTCAAGATGTCTACAATTTGCACAGACCTGTTAGACATCGATACCCAATACGAAGTTACAATGTGCGAAATATTGACGATGTGTGGGAAGCTGATTTGATGGATGTGAGGTCTATAAAAAATTACAATAATGGCTACAGCTACCTTTTAGATGTCATAAAAGTGGTAAGCAAGTACAGCTTTGTGGAATCAGTCAAGGATAAAACTTCGAGAAACGCAGCTCTGATACAAAGGCCGCCATCGTAGAAGGAGAGAGTGTGGCGGTATTTTACTCACAAAAACACGCAACGTTACATTGACATTTTGCCGAAAATCGTAGAATCGTACAACAACAGTAAACATTCAGCTATAAAAATGACACCTGCCACGATGACTCTATACAATGTTGCCAAAGCTCGTAAAAATTTAGAACGTCGATATGGCAATCATGCTCGAGAACCTAAATATAGTGTTAGTGATTTGGTTCGAGTCAGTCGTGCAAAGAACATATTTGCCAAAGGTTATGAGATCGATTGGACGTTGGAACGACGCAAGATTGCTTGAATCTCTTTGACTATTTGTCTGTCCAAAAATTTTTAAAAAATTTTGGTGTTTGAAAATATACGCAGCATTATTATTAAAAATCAAGATCCGGTAGAGGGCGCTAGATTTATACTGACATTTGTGAACCGTGCGTAATGGGTGATGTTCAATCACGGTTGTTCCAAGCAGTATCGCTAAATATAGATGATTACGCATATGGCGGCACCAGAATCAAAAGTTTATCCCCTCCCATGTACCTACCTTTACTATACACCTTCTTTCAGACCATCGAAATTGATAGAAGGGACTAGCTTAGACATCCAATACCATTCGATTACGGTACGTTGACGGTATCTCTTCATTTTAAAAGAATAGACTAAAGTAATTGCGTAATACAAAAAAAACCGTGGGGGTACCTTTGGTGGGGGTCCTTACATTGGTGGGGTTGAACGCATTTACATTGGCTACCCCTACCAACGAGGTCATGGTGGCATTAGTTCATTCCCGGCTGGTATATTTCGAAGTATTCTCCCATTCTTTACCCGTGGAGCCAAGGCGGTTAGTAAGGAGGCTGTACGTTCTGGAATGAACATTATGTCTGACATCGGCGGACCTGTCACAATCCGCAAAGTTAAAAAATAAAAAGAGTAACAAAAAGAGGAGAAAGGTATCAAGATACAAGTCGTCCTGTGTGAGAAAAGGTAAAGTTATTAAGAAAAAGATGCTAACAAAAAAGATATTTTTGATATCTAAAGATGGCCTGTTTACACACCCATTCATGTGAATTTCTAAAGTCGGAGCTACTCTTGGTTGAAATTTTTCCGACTGAAACAACGATCGAAGGCTATAACTGAATAAATTATAAACCAATATCATTGTTAACAGATGACTCATCAATAAAATTCGTTATATCTGGTAATAATGAAAAATACATTGATCTTGTACACACGATGCTCAATCTACGTGTTTGTCTAGCCTGTGATATACCTATCGCTGATTTACCTGCGAATCCAGCACCTCAATCAAGTGGATGTCTGTTTGAATCAAAACCTTGTATCACCACCAACCAATTCTTACGCTTCAGAGCGTACTTTGAGACGTTGCATAACTATGGACCTTCTTCAAAACAATCTCACTTGACGACTGTCCTATGGTGTGAAGAAACTCCTGCAAAAATGGACGATTTGATAGATGCTAACGAGGGACTTATACAGCGCCGAAAATTTCTATCAGCAGGTACAGCTATCAGCTTACAATGTCATATTCACGGTAACATTTTTAACCAAGAAAAGCCGCTAATAAATGGTGTTGAGGTAAGATTACGTTTAATGAAAGTTCGCAATAATTTTACTCTCACGGATCCTACAGGATATTTTTCTTTACATATTGAGGAAGATAATCTCTTAGTTAGACGCGTAAAAATTAGTCCTGGTGTATTACTCGTGCGCGCTAAAGCACTTTCAAATACAACTGGTAAATATCCTCTTACAAGAGTAGAAGTCAAGGCTTTTATCAAGCATAGTGGTATTCACGGTGATACCTTGGATAACTTAATATTAAGCCAGATACCAAAAAGAATTATTATTGGTTTTGTCAATAATAAAGCTTTTAATGCTGATCGAGAACTTAATCCTTGTAACTTTCAATATTTTAATATCAATTTTCTATGCTTATACGTTTACGGTGTACAAATACCTTCGAAACCTTTACAACCCGATTTTAGCATAACAAATAATATGTACGTTGACGCTTATCACACCTTATTTTCAGGAATAGGTATACATTTTCTCAACGATGGTAATCGAATCACGCGTGAAGCATGTCCTAACGGTTATTGTCTATTTGCTTTTGATTTGACCCCTGACTTGTCGGCTAATGGTTGCACTCACTGGAATTTGATTAAACACGGTAGTAATAGAATAGACGTGAGGTTCGATAATCTTTGACTGACACAGTAAATTGTATCGTATACGCAGAATACGACTATATTTTGGAGATAGATGCATCATATTAAGATATCGTGGACTTCAGCGGCTGAAATTGTGACATGCAGATGTCGCTGTTGTGAATATATAAGTTTGTTTTATTTAATTAGATTCAATTTTTTTTCTTTAAAGAATAAAATTAATTGAACAGAGAAAAAATTGATTTAGAGTCCTGCATTATTCAGATAATATGTAATGAGTCATCCAAGTATCAAACCGAGGCAATTCGAACAACCTAAGGTGGAAAAATACCAGTTTCCGCTCTCGGGTGGAAAATAACCGCTTTCCACTCACTTTATATGCATGAAATAGTATATTACGCATTTCGGGTGTTAAAGAATTGGCGAGTCCATAGCACGTGTAGAATGCCACCCAAGCCGAAGGCAAGGGTGGCAAACACGTGCTATGGGGTTGCCATTTTACCTCCCATGGTGCCTATACTATTTTTCCTCACACCAGCACCGAAAATACACATTTCTCTCCAGGCGCCCAAGAGGACAAGTAGTACTTTCGGTGCAGGTGTAGGGAAAAAGGGTACTTCAGTGCAGGTAGGACAAAAAAATGTTGCCCTCGGTTGCACAGTGAAAAGAACCTTCTTTTCGCCCGAAAGTCAAAATATCAATGAATATTGATGTGCATGAGTGAGTGCGTGCTTCACTAAATTTTAAATTTGATAAATATATATATATATATATATATATATATATATATATATATATATATGTAATCTTTTAATCGAATACAAGTATTGCAATTACATAAGTCTTTTCAACCGAGGTACACATCGCACTTTTTGTCATATATTCTGATTTCGCGTTTTTTATACCTAAATCGATTGTAATTGTGACTGTTTCTCGAATAAGTATATATATATATATGTATATGTATATATACACACACATATATATATATATATATATATATATATATATATATATATATATATATATATATATATATATATATATATATATATATATATATATATATATATATATATATATATATATATATATATATATATATATATATATATATATATATATATATATATATATATATATATATATATATATATATATATATATATATATATATATATATATATATATATATATATATATATACTTATTCGAGAAACAGTCACAATTACACTCGATTTAGGTATAAAAAACGCGAAATCAGAATATATGACAAAAAGTGCGATGTGTACCTCGGTTGAAAAGACTTTTTTGCCCTTATGTAATTGCAATACTTGTATTCGATTAAAAGATTACATATCACCCAGGGTATATAATATAATATTATTTTGAATTTTGTTATAATGATTTATTTTTCTTTTCAGATCATTTGAATTTCGAAGACAGATATTTAAATCATTATTTTGATCTTTTTTACAATTTCTTTTATGAAAGACATACATTCGAAAAAGAATGGCCTATAATAAAGGAAGAAATCATGAAAAATAATAAGAAGCAGAAGAAAAAATAAGTTAAAAAAAGAAAGTACCTCTTTAGAAAAAGAAAGAATTTAAAGATAAATTGAAAAAAAATACAATTTTGAAATTAATAATTTTTAAACTTGATAGGATTGGTCGCCGTCCTTAGAACAAAAATAAATCTGATACAAATCTAAATACAATAGGTTCTTATGGCAATCGAATAATGTGCACGCATGTTTTAAAAGTATTTACACGTTTATGAAGTAAAAAATTGTTGAAAAGTTAATAGATCTTTAAATTTATAAGGAATCTAAATACGTTAGTGAAATCCGACCGCACATCTAAGCAACAATATATATGTATATCACAAGATGAAAAACAAGAGTCTTCACCTACGAGTTTTCCTTCGGCTCGCCTCGGACTGTTCGGGTTGCCTCGGCAAGGCCTGCAACGCCTTCGCGGTAATTGCCTACTTTTCGCCCTTGATACTCAATATGCTATTCTGATTATCTAAAAGAGTAATCCTGTATTAACTCTTGATTACATAATAGTATATTGTGTTCGAGAAATAGCCTCTCGCCCATGTTGCACACCGTACTTTTTGTGATACATGTATTGATTTTAGCGGATTTTCGTGTCTATTGAGCGAAACCAATTGTGACCGTTTCCACACGGAGTAACTGCCAATATGTATACCTATACATGCACTATTGAAGCTATTCTCTCGTGTTTTAAGCGAATACTTTGGCGATCGCTGTAGTGGGCGAAAAAGCCTTTACCGCCCGCTCTTTATTGCCTGCTGCAGTAACTTTTTTGTCACCAGTCGGAAGACGGCGACTTTTTGTTCGCTTTATAGACACGAAAAAGCGCGAAAAGCATGCATATGTTAGAAAAAAGTATATTTTATAAAAGAATTTTGGGCGGAAAATACCGATTTTAGGTTAGCGAATAACTATTTCTTATGTCTTTGAAAAATGTTTCTATTAATTAATTTATGATGCATATGAAAAATGATGATGATTTGAATCATGAACAAGAAATAGGTCGATACGTTACTTAATTATTTATAAAGAAGCATAAAAACTACAATTATCCTTCGTCGATCAGCTTAAAATCAGAATAATAATATTTATAATTATATAGTTGACTTTTTACAGCTATATTACGTACAGGTCACAACACTCAAAATGTAATAAATTATAAATTCATAAATATTATTTTATTTTTTATGTAAATGTATTCAGTATCATTACAGTTATTATGTTAAATTAAAAAAAATAAAGATAAAAGTAATTAGTACAAAAATTATAAATAATATAACAATAGAAAAACATAAAAATTGCAATTAGAAAAAAAATTTTCTGTAAAAATTTGTTTGTTTCTAATTAATAAATTAGTTTAATAAAAATTAGAAAATTTTCTATTAAGATTACAAAAATCACCCAGATTTTATACGTTTTATGGTGTCAATTTATTTACAATATAATTGAAGATACATGCCATTAATATTTTCAATGTTATCTTTTACTAATACAATATTTTATAATTGAAATCTTGTGCATAAACAATGATATTAGCAGAATTTCAGCATGAGGTTTGACATGCATCAAGTAGCTGGGTAAGTGATTAAAATTTATGTAGGCAGTACTGTGTTATTATAAAGTAATATCATAAATAAAAATTCAGCATTTTGGAAATTAATTGAATAAGTTAATCAATTTGATTTCTAAAATAAAGTAATTTTTAAAACTTTTAAAATGTATATTTTGATAAAAATACTAGGAACATACATTTTTAAATATGTAATGCAATGAATAGATTTGTTTGGATATATTTCTGCAGAATTTCAAGCAATCTACAAAAAAAAATAAAATAACAATTCATATTTATTATAACAGCAGTAAAATTTAAGACCACATATTTTTACCTGGTCTTCTCTTCACCATCATAATCACTAATATTAATTGTAGAATTCGTAGCAGTTAACTTTTTAATAAAATCAATAATTGTAACTTTTAATTATTTTAATGCAATAATATCATTGGTTTCTTTATCAAATAATAAAGCTCTTTCTATCCATAGAGAACGATGCCCACGATACATTGCAATCGGTTAGACTTTAAGGGGTATTTTCTGGTATCCAAAAATAAAGCCTAGTAGCCCTAATTCATTCTAATTGACCCTTGTTCTCGCGATATGAGATAATTTACTCGAAATATTCGTTATTTTATTGACAAAAAATACCTCCATAACTCTACAAGTTTTTATTATGAATAAATGACTCAAAATCTAATAAAAAGTAAGTAAAAAACCTTTATTTTAAGCTCTGTTACGTATAAAAATATTAATCTGATTATAAGTTATTTACAATTGAAAATGGTGACCGAAATCGCATGAATATTCAAAGAAATTTAACTCTTTTAAATTCGTTGATTTTCCATGTATGTTCAGTATTTTTAATGGCCGTCTTCAATTGTTAATAATTTATGATCAGATTCATATTTTTATTCATAATAGACCTTAAATTAAAGCCCTTTTTGCCTACTTTTTATTACCTTTTTGGTCATTTTTCCACAATAAAAACTTGTAGAGTTATGGTTAGAAGAAGAGGTATCTTTCTTCCATAAAATAATGAATGTTTCGAATAAATCACCTCATATCTCGAGATCAAGGGCCCATTGGAAATAATTACGGGTACTTGGATTCATTTTCTGGTACCAGAAACACCTCCCAAAGTTTGATCGAATTTCGTTTCCCGGACGGTGTGCCCTCTCCTTGTAAGTATAACATAAAAAATGACATAAAAAATTATTCCAAATGGGGGCTGCTTTATTTTCACCATGTCATAGGGGATAAACAGTTCAGAAAAAACTACAACTAAGGATTTTGGGCAAATATGGTGCGCAGGCACAATATAATTTTCGCGAACTTGATGGAAAATGAAAGCTGTCGCAAAAAGCTATCGATTTGAGCCTTCGCACTTTGAGGGACCAGCTCCGTTAGTTGTATTTTAAGATTATTCGTAAAATACCACAATCAATCCTTAAATCGTCTATATCGAATTCCCCCGCTTAACACACTTTTCAGAAATCGAATGAGAGCTCATGAAAGATTTCATCGAAATTTATAATTATAAAATGACTCCAAGTGGGGGCTACTGCATTTTCACCATTTTACAAGAGGTTAAAAAATTACCCCTAAGTAGTTTTGTCAAATACGATGCGTTAGTACAATATTTTTTTTTTTGATTGAGCTGGCAAATCAAAGGAGACGAAAAAAGCTACCGATTTGAGTCATTTATCTTTGTGGGACGTGCTCTTTTAGTAGTGTCGATTGCTGAAAAGTGTGCCAAATGGGGGGATTTTATCTGGACTATTTAAGGGTTGATTCTGGTATTTTAAGAATAGTCTTAAAATACTACTAAAGTATCACGTCACCCAAAGGGCGGTGGCTCGAATCGGTAACTTTATTCGTCAGCTTTCATTTTCCACCTCATTCATGAAAAGAAAATCGCGTCAACGCACCATATTTGACCAAAATCCTTAGAGGTATTTTTTTTAAACCATAACCCTCTGCAAATGGTGAAAATGCAGCAGCTCTCATTTGGAGTCATTTTATAAATATAGATTTCGATGAAATCTTTCATTTTAACCCTCATTCGATTGCTGAAAAGTGTACCAAATGGGGGAATTCGATAAAGACGATTTAAGCATTGATTCTAGTATTTTAAGAATAGCCTTAAAATACTACTAAGGAAGCATGTTTCCCAAAAGGTAATGGCTCGAATCGATAGCTTTTTATGTCAGCATTAATTTGCCATCTCGTTCGTGAAAAAATAATTGTGCCAACGCACCTTATTTGACCAAAATCCTTAGGGGTATTTTCTGTTCTGAACCGTGTACCCCCTGTAAAATGAAGAAAATAAAGCAGCCCCCATATGGAGTCATTTTTTAATAATAGCTTTTGTTGAATTATTTTGCTATGTCCTGAGCTGCCAAAAATATGAGAATTCAGAACATGTGTGATATAGTCTAGTGGCAGGAATAACTAAATATTTGAAAATTCGTTTAATACCTTAAACAACTGAAGTATTGAAAAGAGGGGATATAAATTATAATTTTTTCTATCCAACCTGTATACCCTTTCGGGTTTTTACAGGATACCTCCAACACCTATGTGTGGAGGTATTTGATTATAACACCCCACCTTTCCCACACCGATCCCGTATTCTCCCAAGTTACCGACATGGCAGATTTTTATCTATGCCGATAACCTGTGATGGAGGAAAAACCTATAGGAAAAAACCTCCGCCAGGACCAGTGCGCAGTCTGCGTTCCTTTCCGCCAGGAAACAGAGAGAAAAAATCCTCGATCTGCCCCCACCGGGAATCGAACCCAGGCCACTCAGGCGAGCGTATCTCCGCTAGGCGAGCGCCTTAACCAACTGAGCTACGCAGGCCCCCTATGAAAAGAGGGAATATAATATTTTTTATTTTTGAATATTATATTATTATGATAACATTATTTTCTTGATTATTTTTTTATATATAATTTGATTGTGCTTTTGGTTCGATATCAATTTCTATTTTTATAACAAGTTTCTTTAGAATATTTTTAATTGATTTACAAAATTTCATTTTTTGAAGAATAATAAGTTGATATTAAAAATAGTGATCTATCATTTTCTCTTCTCCCCGCCAAGATCGTTCCACTTGTGCGGGCGGACAACTAATTTTAATTTAGAAAATCTTTTAATAGTACATAAAATATATGTAACTGATTATTTATTTATCGATTTTGATGATGATGGTTCGCTTATTAATCGTCACCAGTTGTTATGTTGATCCTATTTTCTTGATCAGCTGAACTATGTTCCGCTTCCAAGTTTAACGAATACGCTGCGGTGACGTTTGGTCAATTATTTAACTTTGAGTCGATGGTTTATTTAATTCTTCAGATTAATTACTTTTTTTCCTTCAGTGGCTTATTGCTTTTGTCCTGTAGATTGTTGAAAAGTTTTTTTGATGTCCTTGAGAATATTTTAATTATTTTCTTTTATATTCTGATTTTATAAAATGGGCTATCTATAGTTTTATAAAATATTTTTGATATTGTGAATATTTTTGTTTTGATTATATAAACTGATAGAGTTCTGTAGTCTCTACAAAGGTGAATAATACGCGATACAGCCTTCTTTTGGTCTTACGAATGGACGTTTTGTTAAGTACCAATTGTCGACTCGGTATAGATGGAGCCCGATAATGTATTCGAACTCAATCTTGAGACGTGGAGTCTGAATATATACGCATGCCGAATTTCATAAATTTTATAATATTTACCAAATTCTCATAAATATAATTTTAATAAACGCACTTAACAACGTAATTGAGTCAGTTACAAAATCTTACAAAATGCTTTCGCGAGCATTTTTGATTCATTCAATTAATAACTGATGCGTAGGTATTTCGCAAGTGCATTATTTGCTGCTGCGGTGAGACTCAAATTTGTTTATGTCTTACGTGTGCAATCGAAAGATACGTCACACGACGTAATACTTTCATTTGAGCCATTATTCGATCATTGAAAGTTGTGCAATGTTGCTGTTTTATGGTTTGCTTTTGTTTCAATCTTCTTTTGATCGCTTATATCTCGAGAACAGCATGGTAATTTTTTAACTGGGACTCGTCCTTTTAATTTCTTAATGAGGATTCTGAATTAAAAAGAAATTTTAAGATTCATCGACTAGATTTTGTTTTACAACGATTTTTCTATTTATGTTATTCTGAAATCAATGAGGTAAATTAATTTGGTGTGCAGAAATAATATGATCGCTTCAGCGTAAATGCATTTTAAAGAGAATAAAATTATCTATCTTCTCCGTAATGAATTTGTTATAAGCTATTTTGAAGATATCAATAAAATAGCATGAAAAATCAACGGGTTTAACATACTTCAATTTCCACGAATATTCATGCATTTTTAGTTGATATCTTCAATTATTAATAACTTTAGCTAAGTTTGATATTTTTTAACATTCCAAGTCTTAAATTCAAGCTCTTTTTAACTACATTTTAGTACTTCGAGGCAGCTTTGATTAATACAAAAATATGCGGAGTTATGATCACTGCTAGAGGTACTGTTATTTAATGAAACAATGCATATTAGCATCAACAGTAGCAGCAACAACAGCATCAACAGCAGCGACAAAAACAGCAAATATTAACAAGAAATAACGCAAAACGACAAAAAGACTTAAGTTAATTAATTAAGTATGGATTTTGAATTTATTGATAAAATAAAAAAAGACTGCTGCGAAAAGAAAAAACATGTGACAATATTAATAGCCGTAATAAAATCATTAACAATAAAAATGATACTATAATGCATGTTAATATTAGAAGCATGTCTGCTAACTTTGATAAATTAAAAATTCTATTGGAAAGTCTAACTAGCAAACCAAATTATTGTTATATGTACTGAAACTTACGTACAAGTTAATTATAAATTATATGAATTAGGTTATAAAAGTTATCATAATGAAAGTAAAATAAATCAAAACGATGGTATTATGGTTTTTGTTGATGGAAATATTGTACATGAAACTAAAACTATTGAATTTGGAAGGATTAAGATAATAAATATACATATTAAGCTAAGTAATAATAGTAGCATGGAATTTTCTGCTGTGTACAGATCTCATGACATACCTAAGACTGAGTTCATTTTATATTTAAACAAATTCTTAAGTAAAAAGAGAAATTTAAAAAATCAGTTAGTAATAGGAGATTTTAATATTAACCTTTTAGATTTGGATAGAATAAGCCAGGAATTTCTTTGTAATTTTTTAGACAAAGGATATATACCTGGTTTTGTTGGTATCACTAGACCATCTATAGGAAATTGCAATGGATCATGCATTGATAACATATATATCAAAACTGATAGCCTAAGTACAGATACATATAAATTGAGCCATTCTTTGACAGACCATTACCCTATTTTTGTTTCTATAAATAAGATCAAAACTAAAGACTCCGGACCTACTGTAATATTAGACTATAAAAAATTGAGAAATATTGCTGAAACAAGAGACTGGAATTCAATTATGTCAATTCATGATCCAAACATAGCTACTAACCAATTGATAAGCGAAATCAAAAAATGTATGGAACAAGCAAAAACACGGAAAAGAAAAGGCGTAAATAAATGTAGGAAAATTTGGATTACTGATGCTATTAGTAAATCATGCGAAACAAAAGAATTCTTATACAATATATGGAAACTGGATGTTAAAAATGAACAACTTAGACAACAGTACATAAATTATGTAAAAATTTTAGATAAGGTTATCCTAGATGCTAAAATAAAATATGATAAAAATTTAGTCAAAAATAATACAAACAACCCAAAAAAACTATGGGAATTTATCAACATGAAAATAGGAAAAAAAAACGAAATCGAATGAAACTATAAATTATATTAAATTTGATAATGTCAAAATTACAGATAGTGTAGATATAGATAATAATATGAATCAGTATTTTTGTGAAATAGGTAAAAAATTGAGTGATAAGATAGATAAACCTTCGACATCTGTGATAAAAATGCCAGATATGAATGCTAATTCTATTTTTTTAACTCCGACAAATGTGTATGAAATCATGAGCATTATAAATAATTTGAAATTTATAAATGGTGGTGTAGACAAAATCAATGCTCAAACTCTGAAGGTTATCTGTAATTATATTGCGGAACCACTAGAGTATATATTTAATTTATGTATTGAAAAAGCCATCTGGCCTGACGCATTAAAAAATGCTGAAATTGTGCCGATTTACAAATCTGATGACAAACACAACGTTTCTAATTACAGACCAATCTCTTTAGTATCTAACATAACTAAAATTTTTGAGAGAGTATTATATAACAGAATTTTTGATTTTGTAAAAAAAATAATATAATATCTGATCACCAATTTGGTTTCATGAAAAATATAGGTACAAAAGATGCCCTAAATTATATTACCAATGTACTATACAATAGTTTAGATCGCAGTAAACTAACAATAATAACTTCCTTGGACTTGGCTAAAGCATTTGATACTGTCGATCATAAAATATTACTGGATAAACTTTACTGTATAGGGATTAGAGGACAGGCACTGGATCTACTTTCAAATTATCTTAATAATAGACATCAAAAAGTTAAAATTAATGATAGTGAGAGTAATTATTTAAAAATATACACAGGTGTACCACAAGGTACCATTTTAGCTCCACTACTTTTTATTTTATATATTAATGATCTCTTGAAAGTAATCCATCCTGATGAAATATTGTCTTATGCAGATGATACTGCAATCATATCTACTGGGAATACGTGGGACGAAGCTCAGGAATCTATGAACAACAATTTGTTACTAGTAGATAATAGGTTAGCTGTAAATAAACTATCATTAAACGTTAATAGGACTGTATGTATAACTTTTGATAACTATTGTGATAGTGTTCCAAAGCAAATAGATATCAAAATTACAAAAAAGTAAATAGAGTAGAAAGTTGCAAGTACTTAGGGATCATTTTTGATTATAACTTAAAATGGGATAAGCACATTGAATACATTATAAAGAGAACTAAATATTTAGTATACATATTCTATAAAATCGCCAAATATATGTCAACCGAAACATTGAGAATGATTTATTATGCTTTTTTACATAGTTTAATTAATTATGGAATAATTGCTTGGGGTGGTGCTTATATGAACAATCTTGATTTATTGCAAAATCTGCAGAAAAGAATACTGAAATTTGTTAATAAAAAATTTTTTATCATACATGATAATCCACTGAACTTGGAACAACTTTTTGCTTTTGAATCACTGATATATCATTACCCTAATCTAAAAAGTCAATTTCTAAAATCTAATAGTATTACTAGGAAAAAAAACTTAATGATTCCCAGCAACAAGAAAAAGGTCAGCAATAAAAATAGTTACACAAAAGCTATACAAGTTTTCAATAAACTACCAAATGATCTAAAAACATTAGAATTAGATAAAAAGTCACAAAAATATAAACTGAAAATGTGGATAAAAGATAACTGTAATATATGAGGTGCAATTATATTAAATATATCTATGTACAAACAATATTTTTATAATGTTAATAGTTTCTAAATTTTATAATGTTTCTAGTCTACCGTGAGATGTATACGATACTAGTTTAGTTTAGTTTTTAAGTTAGTTTTAAGTAAGTTAGTTATGCTTCAATTTTTTTTTGTATCACTTTTCTTAATTTTATGTACCGGACCTGCGCATAGTTAACTTAGTTTACCTCTGTAGGGATTTACATCTATTTTCTGTAATCTGTAATTTTATGTATGTGAATCTTTCTGGTTTAAATAAATAAATAAATATTTGGAGCAGCATAGCTGATATCTTACGAAAAAGGATACATTCACAAAAACTAGCGGTGCTACGCTTCAATTTTAGCTACCAATGAATGATCCTGAAAGTTTCAGAAAATTTTGGGAACCGCATCCCTGACAGTCTCCTTGTTAGTTAACTTATAAGAACAAAGAGTTTCATATTGACGCTGCGAATTTAACGAGGAACTGAGCTGTTCTCGGTATCGACGCTTTCTCCGTTATCTGGAAGTCGTCGTTCAGGAAGCTGTTCACCGGGTGCAGAAAGAGCCATCGCCATCGCTACGTGCTTCAACCATCGGAAAACGTAAGAAAGTGAAAACCATTGAGTACGCCAAACACGCCGCAACATTTCTACTCGCTGGATCGTGATTTATTTTCTTTGTTGAATTTTGTTCAGTTTACACTTTTGTCGAATGTTCTTTGCATTAAATTCCTAAAATATTCTCGTGCTCGCTTACATTAGAACAGAAGTTGTGCTCGTGGTAAGTTGATATTATTTTTTAACTTAGCGAGTTTTATTTCGATTTGTGAATTTTGTAGCTACGCCAACGTTTGTTTAGTGTACCAAAAATAAGCGTTGATGCAAATATTTGAAATAAAAAAGTGTATATTTGCGTGCAGAGGATAACGTGACATTGAAGACTGAGCGATTTTTATATTAAATAAATACAATTATAATTCTAATTTTATGTATTTATTTGTTCTGGAAGGCCTTTTTTATACTAACCTTTTAGAATTTTAATATTATTAATTAATTTATCAGTGATTCATATTTATTCGATTTTAAATAGTCATTATTAAATGCTTAATAAACAAAGGTATTTCCAGTCCTGCATGCTAATTTAATTTTGATGTCGACCTTGAGATCGTTCTCTTAAAATTTTACCAAATAATTGTCGGGCAAAAGCCTAAATCATTTTACAATATTTCTGGCATTTAGATAGTTCGTAATCAAGAAAGTAAGTAAGAATTGCATGTATTCATAAATGTGCAAACTAAAGGATGTTATAAATGTCCAACAAACTGAACGCTAATGAAGTAAATTTGTGATCCGTCATAAATAATCAGAAACGTAGAGGTCTAGAATCGATGCTATAAAATCAAATACCTATAATAGAATTATCGTGTAATTGAAGAATCGATTAGATGGATTTGAAATCAAACGTCGTTTTGTGCTCTTTAAAACTTGGATCGCCATTAAGTTGGAAAAGAGATTTATCACTTGAATTTAATTCATATATATGTCCTAAATCATTAAAAGTATTATTTGCTTTTTTAGAGAACAATTTAAAATGATATATACGTTCCCAACGTAAAAATATAAATTGTTTTATTAATTTTATAGTTTTATAATATAAACATTTGGAAGAAAGAACATAAAATAAAATCACAAATAAAACTAAAAATAAACGTATGAGGCTTTTGCCAGAACAACAGCCTAAATTGATTTTGATTGCAAAAAATTAAACCAAATAAAAATTGAATGTCTATATTTTCTGGTATATATAGACAAATTTTAAAAACGATCAAAGACCATAATTCAAACGAATAACTCATGCATACCAATTAAACAGGAACAGTTCAGTATACAATACTTGTATAGAATGTTTAAATTCTCGCACTTTATACGAAGAAACGTGCATCGTATTTCCCTGAGTCGTCTAATACATTAATTGAAAATACATGATTTTTATTATTGTCTTTTATCATAAATTTTAATGGACGGAATTAAACTTAGTGTAGCTCATATTTTCCGACTATAATTATTATAAAAAATCTGTTGAAGTTCATCAATAATATGCGCACCAATACATGCAACAAACAAACAGAATGCGTACAGTCATTTACTTATGCACGTCTAAGTGGGAGGTCCTTCTTCACCTGAACTTTATTGCACCCTTTATCCAGATTACCCAAGGATTCGGAAGCACGCTGAGAACTCCAGTCCGTGTACAGCCACCGGAAAGCGCGCATCGCATCGACCACGTAGTTCTATAGCTACTTTCACATAAGTGTATATTTACAGGTAAAGAGTTATAAATATTACAGTTATTCCAGTTACAGTGCATCTATATATTTCATACATAATTATATTCTGTTTTATATTGTTAACTAGACCACGTGTATATTCCATTGTATATCTTTATATTGTATTTTGAATAATATATTTATAAAAATAACAACAGATTATGGGCTCAGGCTCTAGTGTGTGAACAATAAAAACAGCAAGGACAGTTTTCTGTAAAGGGACATAAAGACATAAGTTTTGGAGAGTAGAAGCGAAACAGACTTTACGCTAGATTTCGTAAAAGGAAGAGTAATCGACAAATATAAAAGGCGTAAAAAAAGTATCTGACAAGGACAGAGCGAAAAAGCGCTAAAAACAGTGTATAAAAAGTCCCAACAGAAAGCAGATAAAAAGTTTCGTGCTATTTTTGCAAAAACACAGGCCGCTTCAAAATGGAATGTATACAGTGAAGAAGTGAAAAGCAAAACAGGAAAAGGACAAAAAGGTAACGGAGTGTCTCGAACCTCTGAAAGATCTGTGTTATATAGCAAAAGAAAGTAAGGGTTCTGATCTGTTAGAACAATTTCAGAAAAAACGTGCCTCAGTATCGAAAAAGAAGATGTGGATTCTTGGTACGTTGACTCAGGAGCTACGAGTTACATGTCCACTTCAAAAGAATTCTTCGAAGATTTTAACCCCAACGTCAAAGGATACGTGCAGTTTGCGGACAGTAACAAAAAAAGTGAAGTGTGTGGAATGGGCTCGGGGGTCATTAGGACCATTGTCGACGGCCAGATGAGAGAACTCAAAGTGCAGAACGTGCTTTACGTGCCCACTTTCGGATCAAATTTAGTATCTGTTAAGAAGCTCGCAAAGCAAGGCTATAAAATAATATTCAACAACCACGACTGCACAATAAAAAGAAAAGAGAATAAAGGTGGAAAAGTTCATGCTATAGCTCGCCTTGGTACAGATGCACAGGACTTATACAAAATAGAGACGGTCGAAAAGGTCTGCGTGACAATAAACTCGCACGGCGAGGAATGCCAACATCCGTGGCATAGGCGCTTTGGGCACCGAGACCCAAGCGCAATTAAGGAATTGGACGAAAAGAGGCTGGTCACAGGGATCGTCATAAAGGATTACTGTCGGCGGGATATATGTGAATGCTGCGTAAAAGGGAAAATCGGCAGCCATTTCGGAAGGAAAGACAAAGCAAGACACATAACATTCTGGACTTAGTCTTAGTCGTGGTTGTGGAGGTGACAGCGGCGGCTCCTGTTTGGGGACATGCCGGTCCAGCACTCAGGCAACGCCCATTGTGCTTCTCCTCCTGTCCTACAAAAATGGAGCCTACTGTTGCATTAACCTTCTATCGATTGCCCGTGTTACCTGACCTATAGATTCCAGATTGAGTGACCTTAGCGTGGTCGGTTCCATAAAAGGGGCGCCCCAGTCCCTCTGTCTCGTCCACACGAAGGCGGGGCATTTACACATTAGGTGTAGGGTTAACTTCCCTCTGTAACCGCACCATCTTCACTGGCCTCCCTTACAGAGCTTCATCTTATGAAGATGATATCCCAGCTTCCAGTGCCCAATCAGCCAGCCAATAATAAACCTAAGCTTGGTTCTGCCCAGGCCTCCTATAGCTGTTATCCAGTCTCCGGTAGGTTACCTCCCAGCAGCGCCTTTGCTTGCCTAATACCTGATGTATTACTCCATTTTTCGCGCAGTTTCTCCCTCGACCAGGCCCCCGCAGCCCTGCTGACTTTGCAGGGTCGGACTTAATCCATACAGATGCTTGTGGGCCAATGCAAACTCCAACACCAAGAAACAAAAAGTATGTAATGACGATCATAGATGATTACTCCAGGTACACAGAAGTATACTTTATGCAGACAAAGGATGAAGCAGCATTACACAAAAAGCAATATATTGAAATGGCAAAGACTCAATTCATAAAAACTCAAAAGTGTATACGGTCCGATCAAGGAAGAAAGTATGTAAATCTGAGTCTACAAAATTACCTAAAGAATCAAGGAATCAAGATTCAATATACAGCAGCATACTCGCCTCAACACAATGGAGTTGCAGAGCGAAAGAACAGATCTCTACTACAGATGGCACGATGCATGTTGCTAGATGCTAATCTCGAAAAATGATACTTGGCAGAAGCTGTGAATACAGCAAATTATTTACAAAATCGATTGCCAACGAGACCAATCTAGAAAACACTGTTTCAGTTATGGTACTCAAAGAAGCCGGACGTCAGTAATTTACACATTTTCGGATGTGAAGCATATGTGCAAATTCCTAAAGAACAACGTCGGAAACTCGATGAAAAGGCTGAGAAATTCACATTCGTCGGCTACTCGAACGAATCAATGGCTTTTCGACTTATAGACAAAAATCCGGCATGTCTAAAAATCAGTCTAGATGTAATATTTCTCGATAAGCATTATGAGGCTGAAGTTCCAAAAAGCAGCGAATTTGCATGCATCGACGTTACATCAACGAATGGTACTGAAAATAAAGAGATCAGCGAAGAAGAGAGGCTTACAGATTCAAGCGCGGAAGTAAACGAGTCTGTTTCTGGAGCGGATAGCATCGGCAACGACAGCTTTCATGATGCGCAGAGAGGCGGTGAGGTAAGGAGATCGGCAAGAGAAAATAAAGGAGTACCGTCCAACAGATATATAGCAGTTTCAAAGCTAGCCGCAGCGTCAAAAGAAAATCCCAGTAGCCGAAAAGAAGCGTTGTCAGGGCTCGATAAAGAACAATGGCAAAGGGCGATGGACGACAAGATTAACTCATTATTGCATAATAATACATGGGACATTGGACCAGCGCCAAAAGGACAAAATATTTTTACCTGCAAATGTGTCTTCAAAACAAAGAAAAACGCATAAGGCGGAGTCGACAGGTATAAAGCGAGACTCGTCGCTCGAGGCTTCCCGCAAAAGTATGGAATGGATTATGACGAGGTATTTGCACCCGTCGTAAGGTAAACGATGTTCAAAGTATTACTCACTATCGCACGAAGGGTTTGATCATTACGCATTACGATGCAAAAACTGCATTTTTAAATGGAGATTTAAAGGAGACGATCTATATGGATCAGCCAGAAGTATATGAAGCAGTAAATAAGGAAGGGTCACGTTTGGTATGAAGATTAAAGAAGGGCCTATAAGTATTAAAGCAAGCAGCAAAAATATGGAACGAGAAACTGGATGATATCGTAAAAGAGTACGAGTTCACACGAAGCAAAGCGGATCCATGTTTATATATCAAGAAAACTAAAAAAGAGGAAACATACATCATTATTCACGTCGATGATTTTTTAATTGCTGCGAAAAGGATCCAGGACATCGATAAAACAGCTAATTTTTTAAAGAAAAATTTTCACTTGGTGGACTTAAGAATTTTGCAAAAATACCCGGGTATTGAAGTGAGAAGAAATGAAGAATGTTTCTACTGCACAGTACATAGAAACGATTCTAAATAGATTCGGCTTACAAGACGCAAAAATTTCTCACATACCATTGGATTTAGGGTATATAAAAAGCCAAAAAATATCAGCCATCTATGGAAAACAATGAAAGTTACCAACAGTTTATTGGAGCCTTATATAAACAATGAAAGTTACCAACAGTTTATTGGAGTTATAGCTAGCAGTCAATACAAGGCCTGATATCGCTGCAAGTGTAACAATTTTAAGTCAAAATAACAATCAGCTCACATTAGCCGACTGGACAGAGACAAAAAGAATAGTCCGTCACCTAAAAGAGACCAAAGAGCTGACACTCAGTCAATGTGGGGCGGAGCAGGAATTGATCG
Source organism: Gastracanthus pulcherrimus (assembly GCA_949152435.1). Classification (NCBI taxonomy): domain Eukaryota; kingdom Metazoa; phylum Arthropoda; class Insecta; order Hymenoptera; family Pteromalidae; genus Gastracanthus; species Gastracanthus pulcherrimus. Next base: position 86,813,405 of record OX424576.1, read on the forward strand.
GCTATGCGGACGCAGACTGGGCGGAGAATTGAGATGACCGCAGATCAAAATCTTAAATTTTCTCTATGTGTTCACCTTTTTCCTCCAATTTTTTTATATCTGTTTCTCCTTTTTCTTTTTCACTTTTTTGTCGAATAAGTCTCTGGAATTTTAGGTTTTCCACAAAGATTCCATGACAGCACATTTTTCAAGAACGTAGACATCGAAATATTACTTTTATTAATAAATTAAATTTTAACATTATTTTAACATTACTTGATACTTCCTTTTTTGTTTTGCAATCGCTTTGCAGGGGTTTATCTAACTCCGATCAATTTTGTGGTTATAACCTTTCAGTTTGACAAATTACTCGACATTTATTGTAAATTCTATTATTTTTATATTATTGCTGTTACTTTCATTTTGCATATATTTTATAAATATTATTTACTATTTAAACAACACTCTAATATACTATTAAATATACTTAAAATTAATAAAATTTACTAAATATTACATTTGATAATTACATTTTTAAAATTTAATTTTTTAATTATTTTATATCATATAATATTTGTATTCCCGTTTTAACCATAAAGGCCCTTTTATTTACCCAAGAATCGATACAAAAGTAATATTTGATTCTTGTTATTCTTTATATCTTGTTAATTTACTTTATTCTCATATTTCCTTGAATATAATAAATTTACTCTAGTAATGAGACGTCAATATATGGCTCATGTTAAAAATATAAATTTTTAAGCTCAATTTTTCTATTAAGGTGAAATATAATAAATGTTTTAAGATGTTTTAAAGAAAATCAAGTATCCAGTAAATTATCCTGAAAAAATATATATTTTTATTTTTCATATAAAATGACGTGATTTTTTATGAATATTTTGTTAAATACATGATGTTTTATTTTCATCTAATTTCAACTGCACTAAAAAAATGTGTACATCGGACGCCCATGTAAAAAGTTTTAATGCAGTATACGCGCATTTTACGCGCCCGATCTTTTTAAAAAGGCGCCCTCGTTATGTGGCGCTGTGCACACGAGTATACCAAGACCTTAAATAAATGACTGCGACGCAACTGGGAACTTTTCGTTATCGAAACAGCGGCTCCGCGTACAACGTTTTTCTGGTTGTTTTTATTTTTGATTTATTACACATTTCATTTTTTCCCGTTTAAGGAGATTCTAATAAAAAACAAACATTTTTTACTACAATTTAATTTTACATAATCATATGAAAGTCAATATATTATGAAATAAGGAATTTTTGTAAAACTAAAAATTTTTATTAATTGAATTTCCGTTATTATAAAATTAGATATCGTTAACTAGAGAAAAATATGACAAAACAGTGGAAACTTTTTTATCCTATGATATACAATTTGTATACGGGTAAGGTCCCCTGAAATTTTCTAAGGGACAGAATGAGACCTTTAAAATCCAAATCGGATAACAAACAATAAAGTCTCGATTATTTTGTCGAGTCTTTCTTTAATTGCCAGTACAGTAAATCTGATAGTAAAAATTGATAAAGACGATGTAAGTATTAAATAAAAGATAATAGGGCCTCGGCAGATGAGCATAATGGGCCGATAAGCAGAAGGTCGCGAGGTGGGGAGCGCAGTTAATCAGTGTAGGAGGGGGTAGGTGTGCTTGCTGGTCTGAGGAGTCGTCTTCGTGGTTACTGTGGTCAATGATGAGGACTGGGTAGTGCGCTCCGTAGTTTTTGGTGACTAGATGTATGTGCTGATCGGAGAATATTACTAGGTGGTAAAATGGTGGCTCATGATGAGGTCTAGATATTGTGTCCCGCAGATTCTGAAATCTTAATCCACAAATTAGGTAAAACCTATGAAGCGACTACCTAGACATCGGTATCGGCCACCATAACCATCTAGACACCTTCTCCAGTTAACCCGCATCCCTAAACACTGAAAACTACGGTGCGTACTACCTAAACCTCGTTATTGTTCATAACAACTACCTAGACACCACCTCTAACAAGTACGTATATATACACACCAAAAACTATCGAGCGCACAACCTAGACCTTGTCATCGGCCACAATAAACACCTAGACATCTTCGCCAACCAGGACGTACATCTAGACACCAAAAATTATGTAGTGCGTTACCTAAAACTCGTCATCGGACACCGTAACCACTAAGACATCTTCTCCTACAAGTACGCACACCTGTCCCTTCCCGCGCTTATTAGCTGCGCTCCCTTACCACGACGTTCTGTTCAGCGGCCGATTCTGCTCATCGGCCGAGGCCCAGTTACTGATTGTGAATTAGACATTGTTATACAAAAAAAACATTGAGCTTCAACTCGCGAGTAAGCGCATTTTTCTGCCGTGCATGTGTACGCCCGTATGCGCCTCTGAGCAGCTGACCTCAGATAAATGGTGTTTGCAATGAGTACTAATTGAACTTATGAACCAAAATTTATTTTTTGTAACACAAGCACGATTTTCGCGATTTTTATACCTATTAAGCTAGCCTAAAGGACAATTTTTTAGACCGGCGGTCGCAAAAGTAAATAAAATTGTCTGAAATTCATTTAACTATATGATATAATATAACGTTTCGGACTCCTGTAATCAAAATTTGAATATCAATTTGACTAAATCGTGTATACGTCACTTCCGTTTTATTGCCTTTTCGGCAGTCGCCACGAAGATTGCGAGCGAGGCACATCTATTTAGGCACAGTCTTACAATAAATTCTATTCACAGCATACATTGGTCCTTCGAGCCTGATTGTGGAAATTGGAAAAGTGTGCTGTGCTGAGTGGAAAATTAAGAAGACGCTACAGTGGACTCACGTACCGCCATTAGCATATTAATTGTTATTGAGCGTGGAAAAGTGCCTTTACGAAATCAGTAAAGACAAGTGATTTGAAGCTTTGTCAGTGCCTATATCGCATCCGCGTCAGTGAGAGGTATAAATTCATACTTGCCTCTACGCTGCTTGATAGTGCTAGTTAATTCAAGAGTTATCTAGCCATCTTTCTAAATCTCCGTGACAAAGGAGAGCAAGAGAGAAGACAATGGTTTTTCGGCCATATTGGGTCATTTGTCGCGCGACGAAAATTACGACGTCTTCGGAAGGTGTCGTATAAAGTCGCCTAACTTCGAAGGAAGCCGTCTAGGAGTAGGGATAGCGGAGAATCCAGCTATCGTCGTCTCCTCCTCACACCTCATTCGCTTTGCCTAGCTGCGAGTATAATACGGACTCGCGGATTCTCCAGGTTCGCGGCTGAGTGGGGGATACATATTGGTGTCTACCTTTCATACCATCTTCGTGCTTGCCTCACGGACCGACGGAAAAACAACGCCAAAATTACAGCGTTTTGGAGCTGCATCAACGCTGCGTTTTCTACAGCTGAATAATATCAGCTTAAAACAACATGGTTTGGACTGCTCACGCATTTACTCGTTTGAGTGCCCTTTCCTTCGGAATGCATTTATCGCAAACTAGCAAGAAATCTTCATTACAGTAAGTTCGTTCCAATTAGTTATTTATTGCTTATTGCTTGATTTGTTTTGAGAGTTGACATTGTCGCTTTATTTACTTAACAGCTTGCGAACGCTAAGACTTACTGTAGTATAGTTTATTTTCTTTCACATGTACATTGTCCTCATGTGTACAGTGCTTCTTTTTACCTTGCTAGCATGCGTATTAGAGTTGAATCTTTATTTGAATTGTGTTTGAGTGCTACATGCTTATATTGATATACTCTTTACTTTGAGAATTAGCTCGCTTTCATTTGACAATTGATTGCTATTATTGTTTAGCATTCGAATTAATTGTCGTACTTTGAACTGATTATCGTACTTTGAATTGATCGTCGTATTTTTGAATTGATTATCGTTCTTTGGATTGATTGTCTTACTCTATAATTTATTCCAGTACTTTTAATTACAACTTAATTATTTATTGCAACGCATTAAATAAATAAAAGGTATTATGGATAAATTTGAAAAATCGCAAAAGGAATTATTAAGTAAAATCGATCGTTTCTTTACGAATTTTAAGAAAAAGAGTCAACCAAAAATGACCAGAGGAGCAACAACCTCACAGATTGGAAGCATTGAAAATTATTGGAAAATATTGTTGGATGCTCATGATAGTATTATGAAATTAAGTACAACAGATTTACAACATAAGTATTTCTTAGAAAATGTCATTGATAGTGCTGAGGAAGTTTATTTAGAAAGAAAAGGAGAATTTCTTGAACATTATAATAATTTAACTATGCCTTTATTGCCTGCTTTGTCATCGCGAACTCTCAATGTTACTACTCAAAATGATCCTTTGGAAGCAAAGCTACCGAAGATCGACCTACCTAAATTTTCAGGTGATTTTAAAAAGTGGTCTTCATTTAAAAGTTATTTTGATACTTCAATTGCCTCTCGCACTAATTTATCTGATATTGCTAAGCTACATTATGTACAAATAAGCCTTGAGGGAGAAGCATATGAATTGATTAAAAAGATGCCTATTGAGGAAGGTAATTTTGATACTGCCTGGGATAAGGTGAAGAAACATTTTGAAAATAAAAGGAGAATAGTTAATTTGCATCTTGCTTCTTTGATCTCGCTTAAAGGTGTGGCTTCTGAGTCTTCAGCAGAAATAAAGAGAATTTTAAGCGGTACCAATGGGCCACTTATGGCTTTGAAAGCAATCGGTCGTTCAACGGATACATGGGATGATATTATCGTATATTTGACCGCCAGTCGGTTAGATACTCAGACCTGCAAGGAATGGAAAACTTATATAGGGTCATCTCTTGAACCTGCTAAATTTCAGGAATTTATAACGTTCTTGGAAACAAATTATGGCGTTAGAAACTATCAAGTCGAGCGATAAAAGTAAATCCTTCACTTCTTACTCTTCCTCGAAAATTAATTCATATAATCCATCTAAAGGTCAGTCGAATAAGCCTCAGACTGTTTCAAAGAATTTTCATGTAACTGAAACTTCTAATAATAATACTAAATATGCCCTTTGTTCTAAATCACATTTCATTTTACAATGTGAGAAATTTAAGGCCCAAATAGTAACTCAAAGACACGCCGTTGTTAAGAGCAGGAAACTTTGCTATAATTGCCTAAGAAATCATTTTATTGAGAATTGTAATTCAACTAGTTGTTGTAAAAAATGTAATAACAAACACCATACCATTTTGAACCTAAAACTAATTTAGAAACTAATAGAGTACCTATCCACATTGATCAAAATAATGCTTCAAATGAGTTGAAATCTGTTAGTTCAGACGTGCTTGACGCTAGTTCTTCTGCTAATCACTTTGTCCAGGTAATACACGCAAATCCCGAAACTGTTCTGTTACCTACTGCCTGGGTGCATGTCTCTAATGATGCACGAGAACAGATTCTCGTTCGAACACTGGTAAATCAGTGTGTCCAGTCTTCATTCACTTCGGAGTCATTATGTCAAAGACTTAGATTGATAAAAAAACCAATTGTTTTGACTATAACTGGCATCGGCAGTAAACGTCAGATAACTTGTAAAGCGGTTACGGAATTTACAATAAAACCCCACTTTAATTCTACTTTTAGCTGCCAAGTGGTTGCCTATGTTTTACCAAAGGTGATCAGCTATAAGCCAATCACAAAAGGCAAAGAGTTCAGCTGGAGTCATTTGCATGGGCTTACACTGGCTGATCCGAACTTCAATAAGACTGGTGTTATTGATGTCCTGTTGGGTACTGCTGTACACGCCCAAGTTGTGGAAGGTCAAGTGATCAAAGGCGAAAGGGAAGAGCCCGTCGCTACTCAAACGCATTTAGGATGGTTAATTTCTGGAGAGACTACCAAACAGGGTCCACTAAATTTGACAACCCCAACAGTCTTGCATAGTACTGTAGAGTTGGGTGTAAATGAGTAATAATTGAACTAATGAATTGCTGCAAAGATTTTGGACGACCAGGAATGTGAGGAACACTTTCTACACACTCATTCGAGATCAGCTGATGGAAGGTATATATTAAGATTACCTTTTAAAATTGTTAATGTGCCTTCTTTAGGTGATACTTATCAAGCTGCGCTTAAATTATTGAATCGAATGGAGATACATTTTGAAAGGGATCAAGCATTTAAGGAAGCTTACCATGCCTATATGCTTGAGTATATAGAGCTTGGACACATGTATCTCGTTTCAGATAAGGATCCAGATGAACCGCTGGATATATCTCGTTGTTGTTTTTTGCCTTACCATGGTGTGTTGAATGAGAGCAGCGCAACTACAAAACTGCATACAGTATTTATTCTGGCTTAAGTACAAATATGCTTTCGTTGCTGATGTTGAAAAAATGTTTAGACAGATTATTGTACATGATGATGACCAACATTGGCAGTTAATATTGTGGCGTTTTGATACTTCTAAACCAGTTCAAATTTATATGTTATCAACTGTAACGTATGGAGTAGGTTGTAGCCCATTTTTAGCAAACAGGACTATGAATCAGCTAGCTGATGATGATAAGGAGAGGTATCCTTTAGGCGCGGAAATTTTGAAAAATGAAATTTATATGGATGATATTTTGTCTGGAAGTCATTGCCTAGAAGATGCTAGGTTTAAACAAAATGAAGTGATAGAATTGTGCAAGGTGGGCGGTTTCACTCTGTGCAAATGGCTCTCAAACGATTCATCGTTATTAACTTGCTTGCCTAGTAATGTTCTTGCTGCAGAACCAAGTATCTTATTAAAAAATGATTTATCATTTGCAATATTAGGGCTTAAATGGCATCCAGTAGAAGATTCGTTTCATTTCGATATAAATATTGATAGCAATGTGGTCGATTGGACAAAGAAACTTGTGGTTTCTAAAGTTGCTAGATTATTTGATCCGCCGGGATTGCTAGCTCCTGTCATAGTTACAGCTAAAATATTTTTGCAGAAGCTATGGCTCTTAAAGCTAGATTGGGATGATTCTTTATCTAATAGTGAAGCCGACCAATGGCGAGATTGGTATTATCAGTTGCCTTGTCTTAGTAAAATAGAAATTCCTCGATGGATAGGTTTCATGCTCAGTTTCATATCACTTCAACTTCATGGATTTGCGGATGCCTCTAAAACTGCTTATGGGGCCGTTCTTTACTTGAGAACAATTACAGATTCATCAATTTAAATTGCCTTGCTTCAATCTAAATCGAAGGTAGCTCCATTAAATACTCTAAGTATACCACAATTGAAATTATCGGCTGCGTATTTACTTGCCAAACTAGTTAATCGAATTCTGCCCTTAGTTGCAGCTAACAAACCTCAAATATTTTTGTGGTCAGATTCTTTAGATACCTTGCATTGGTTGAAGGAAATTCCATCTAAATGGCCTATCTTTGTTGCCAATCGCTGCGCAGATATCCACAATCTTGTGCCTCAAGCCCGATGGTCGCATGTCCGCTCTGAAGACAACCCGGCGGATCATGTTTCTCGAGGAATTAAACCGTCTGAGTTAAAGGAGGCACAGATTTGGTGGAAAGGACCTAATTGTTTGTCCCAAGAGCAAGACTCTTGGCATCATTCTTTATTGCAGACTTTCTCAAACGTAAGTTTTTCTACCAATGTACAGTCTTTCGTTTCCTCGGTGGTAGGAAAATCAGATTTAGCTGATGGTACTACAGTAGGTTTGGATTTTGCTAAAATGAAAGATCAATTTATTTGAAAATTGTTAAATGATTGTTCTTCTTTATCTAAATTATTGAGAATTATGGCTTACATTTTAAGATTCACAGGTATCGCTAGAAGTAAGATTAATCAACTTAATAGCCAGTCATCAATACTTGAATAAAATTGGTATAAAATTGAAATTGCCGACTATAAAGGGGTTTTGTCTGCAACAGAAATTTCTAGAGCTCGTTATACTTGGATTTATCTAGTGCAACATTTGCATTTTTCAAAGGAATTTCATTTATTAAGGCAGCAAAAGCCACTTCCAAACACTTCGTGCCTAGTAAGTTTGAATCCGTTTATACAACAAGGTTTGTTGTTAGTAGGTGGACGGTTGAAACATTCATTGTTGTCTTTTGACAAAAAACACCCTGTTATGTTGCCTTATGAAGGTAAATTTACGGAACTTGTTATTCAAGATTGTCATGCGCGTACTCTTCATGGAGGCGTACAACTCACATTATTTACACTTAGGAATCAGTACTGGTTGATTAAGGGAAAACAGCGAGTCAAGTCGAGTATACACAATTGCCTTATTTGTACTCGTTACAGAGCCACGCAGAATTATCAACAAATGGGCAATTTGCCATCTCCTAGAGTTGTGCCTAGTCGACCGTTTAGTCAAGCGGGAGTTGATTATGCTGGCCCATTTCATATTCGCACCTCTCCAGGAAGAGGTCATAAATCATGTAAAGGATATATTTGTGTTTTTGTCTGCCTTAGTACTCGAGCTGTTCATTTGGAAGTAGTCTCTGACTATACAGCTGCAGCGTTCCTGGCCGCCTTTCGACGTTTCACTGGTAGACGCGGCCATTATAGCTTACTACTAAGTGACCAGGGAACTACGTTTGTGGGAGCTGACTCGGAACTCAAGGATACGAGGGTAGTTCAATAAGTCTTTAGAATGACCAACAGATGGCGCGCGAATCGCTCCAAATCATCTGTTTTCAGTCAGCACCACTCTCGACTAGATATATGGTGCAGTCACAGTCCACATCTTCTGAGTTTACGTGTTTTTATAACCAATTGAAAAAAAAAAAATTGCTTGTTAAGAAAAATGGAAAAAACGAGTTCAGAGCGGTAATTAAACATTTTCATTTAAAGGGTTTAATTCCATATGAGATAAAAAATGAATTGGACTCAGTTCATGGCACATCTGCCCCTGCCTTAGCAACGGTTTATAACTGGGTAAATGAATTTAAGCGTGGTCGTACATCAATAAGTGACGAACCACGTTCAGGAAGGCCCGTAGAAGCAACTACTCCCGAAATCATCAATAAAATCCACGATATAGTGTTGAAGGATAGAAGATTAAAAGTGCGTGAGTTAGCTGAGGCCACAAGGATATCTATAGGTGCAGTTGTTTCAATTCTACATGAAAAATTAGGCATGAAAAAGCTATCGGCAAGATGGGTGCCGCGTTTGCTCTCAGCTGAGAATAAACGCAATAGAGTGGTCGCCTCTGAGGCTCTTTTGGCGCGCATAAGTCGGAATCCTGAGGAATTTTTTCGTCGATTTGTGACTGTGGATGAAACATGGATACACCACTACACTCCTGAGACAAAGGAACAATCCAAACAGTGGATTTCCACAGGCGAACCAGCTCCAAAGAAGGCAAAGACCGTAAAGTCAGCTGGTAAGGTTATGGCTACAGTTTTTTGGGATGCACGTGGAATTATACTTATTGACTACTTAGAAAAGGGTAAAACAATTACTGGTGAGTATTATGCATCATTATTAGAGCAGCTGAAAGAAGAAATTAAAAAAAACGACCACATTTGGCGAGAAAAAAAATTCTCTTTCATCACGACAACGCCCGAGTTCACACATTCTTCGTTTCAATGGCTAAAATTGAAGAACTAAAATTCGAATTTGTCGAACACCCACCGTATTCACCAGATTTAGCCCCCAGTGACTTTTTCTTATTTCCAAACTTGAAAAAATGGTTCGGTGGACAGAGATTTACGGACAACGAAGACGTCATTGCCTCTGTAAGTGCTTATTTTGAGGAACTTCCGAAAACGCACTTTTCTGAAGGATTAAAAAAACTTAAAAAGCGATTGACCATGTGTATAGAGCTCCAAGGAGATTATGTTGAAAAATAAAAAAAAATTTACCCAAAAAAAATTGTTTTTATACTTTATTCTAAAGACTTATTGAACTACCCTCGTATGTACAAGCAAGGAACTACGCACTGTCAAGACTTGTCGTCTACATTGGCTAAAGATGGGACTGCATGGCGCTTTAACCCTCCAGCTGCGCCTCACTTTGGAGGCATTTGGGAACCGGCTGTAAAATCCACTAAGTATCACATACGTCGTGTTATTGGCGAAAATAAATTAAAGTATGAAGAATTTGCCACATTACTCTGTCAAATTGAATCGTGCCTAAATTCTCGTCCGCTTATGCCTATGTCTGATGATCCCGCTGCCCTACAACCACTTACTCCTGCACATTTTCTTATTCACTCCTCCTCTTATATTGTTCCAGAGTCTGATTGTACACAGGTCAACATTCCTGCCTCTAAACGCTGGTAAATCATTCTGCAAATGACGCAGAATTACTGGCGACGCTGGTCTCAGGAGTACCTGCAAGCTCTACAGAAAAGAGATAAATGGAGAATTCCTAGAAAACCAGTTCAAATTGGTGATCTGGTCATCCTGCGCAGTGAAACTACTCTACCAGCACAATGGCCACTAGTGAGGATTTTACAAGTATATACAAGTGACGATGGCTTGCCTAGAGTCGTCACAGTTCGCACTGCTGGTACAACATTGAGAAGACCAGTTACCAAGTTAATTATTTTGCGACAAGAAGATTCGAATTTAATACTTTAATTGTTTTAATTTCGCTTAATTTTATTCTTTAAATTGTTAAAGTTATATGAATTGTTGATTATTTATAGACTAGAATCTACTCTTAAATTAGTAAAAAAAAAACGAATGAGTGCCATTGTACTATTGTCAATTAGTATCTTCTGCGAAGATGGTGGGTGGAATGTCTGAAATTCATTTAACTATATGATATAATGTAACGTTTCGGACTACTGTAATCAAAATTTGAATATCAATTTGACTAAATCGTTTATACATCACTTCCGTTCTATTGCCTTTTCGGCAGTCGACACGAAGATTGTGAGCGAGGCACACCTATTTAGGCATATTCTTACAATAAATTCTAGTCACAGCATATTTGATTGTTGTCTTCATTATTATCCATCTACAATTTAACGTAATAATAAACAAAAATTTTTCGGAAAATTGCTATATATATATATATATATATATATATATAGCCCCCCATAATATGCTATAAAAACGAAAAAATCAATACATGCGTTACAAAAAATACTATTATAGGTAATTTGTATATTAATAACGAACAAAACGATAAAGCAACATAATAATATTAATACAACACAATAATAAGTTTTGTCATATATTCGTTCAATACATTGTTACTTATTCATTTTTTCAAAATTTTGCATTTTAAAAATACATATATATTTTTATTATATTTATTAATTGAAAATAAATAATGTGTATTAAATTATAATCCTTATAATTATAACATTTGCAACGGGGAAAAACACCTTTGAAATCATGAAAAAATCGTTTTTTGTATTCCTTATTTCGATACTAAATTTCCCGCAGAATACGCTTCCGTTGATTTTATAATGTTTAAAAATGCTGTTTCAAAGTTATACATTAAATACTAAAAGTATTTCTCAGCTATTTTTTCTCAAAATTACGTCTATTTACAAAAATTTGATTATTGAGTTAATAATTGATTACATTTTTTTTCGAAATTACAGTCAGTAAATTATTGAATATATTAACTAAGCATACGTCAAAATACAAGAAAAAAATATTGTATACATTAGAAAATAGATATAAGGATATAGGATCCTATTTTCAAACCCCTACAGTGTCATATTTCCGGACAGGATAGAATGGAGCGGAGGGTCACACGCAAGAGCTGGATCCCCTTGCGACGGTCTTCCAGGCGGAAGTCAGGGCTTTTAGGGAATGTGCGGAATGGCTAACGACTAGAGGCACCGTGCAGATGACAATAGCCATCTTTTCAGATAGCAATGTCTCAATACTAGATGGAATAGTATCACCTCCAAGTAGGCACTACGATATAGGGAAGCTCTAATCGTCCTATCGGCTCAGAACTTAGTGAGGTTGCTGTGGGTGCCAGGATACTCGGGCATCTAGGGAAATGAGAATGTGGACAGGATGGCTGGCAAAGGCTCCAAATAGGTAAGGGCAAAATACTGCGAGACTGCCGTTCCACCCTGCGAAGCGAAATAGGCTCCGGGGGCCTTGCTCAGGGAGAAACTGCAGGAGAAGTAGAGAAACACAATAGCCTTCGCAGGTCAAATCGAACTAATCGGTTATGACGTTGTACTCGTGTGCCCTCTGTATTAAGCCTTGATCGTCGTAGACAATTTGCAACTAATTCATCCGAATAAGTATTAAACAGTTCTGTTATACAAGTGCTCTCTAAATTGATTTGTTTAATCTTTAACGGGTTCATTTTAGGTAATTAAGCTGTATAGGGGAAGGAGGTACGTTTCGTGAAGTTACGAGTCAGCTCCCTTTTGTTTGCTTCCCTACCGAATTTCTCAGATATTGGTTATTTTATTATTTTTAAAATTACTTTTTTTTCTAATTTCACAGCTTAATGCTGTTTATAAAAGGTACAAAAAAAACGAATAGAGAAACAGAGCAGAAAAAAAATACAACAAAAACTCAAGCAAATAGAATGAGAAAAAAAGTTTTTAAAATCAAGCGAAAGCAAGCAACAATAGGAAAAATAGATTTTTAATAAGCAGTGTGTAAAGCAAACAAAAGTGATAGCGAAGTATTATGATTATCTAAGCGTAAGCGGGTATGGGATATGCAAGCAGAAATATATTGGGTAAAAAGGTAGATGGTGGGTTCCGATCGAGTATGATATTGGGTGGCGGGGTTCATTAAAAAAGCTACTAAGAAAGATAATACTAAGAAATAAAATTCGAGTTAATTTCCTTAAAAAAAATTTTTTATGCGGGAAAAATAAAATTTGTACTTTCTTATGATTTCGACATAAATAAAAACAAGAAATATTTCTAGGAGTTTTTTCTTTAAATAGACAAAAATATATCTAGACGAACTTTATTAATTTAAGATATTTAACACAAACACGATGATAATCTTTTTGTTCGTACAACTTCTCAAATTACCATTATTTAAGAAGACTGGGAAATTTTGTTAAGTTGATTTGAAGATGCGACCATAAAAAAAAAATATAATACAATTAACAAGCAAGGTCACGAAACGGAAATTCCATACAACTGTTTCTCCATGCATGCGGTAGGGATACACAAGGTAAAACTCAATTTTTTCGTCGATTTGTGACTGTGGATGAAACATGGATACACCACTACACTCCTGAGACAAAGGAACAATCCAAACAGTGGATTTCCACAGGCGAACCAGCTCCAAAGAAGGCAAAGACCGTAAAGTCAGCTGGTAAGGTTATGGCTACAGTTTTTTGGGATGCACGTGGAATTATACTTATTGACTACTTAGAAAAGGGTAAAACAATTACTGGTGAGTATTATGCATCATTATTAGAGCAGCTGAAAGAAGAAATTAAAAAAAACGACCACATTTGGCGAGAAAAAAAATTCTCTTTCATCACGACAACGCCCGAGTTCACACATTCTTCGTTTCAATGGCTAAAATTGAAGAACTAAAATTCGAATTTGTCGAACACCCACCGTATTCACCAGATTTAGCCCCCAGTGACTTTTTCTTATTTCCAAACTTGAAAAAATGGTTCGGTGGACAGAGATTTACGGACAACGAAGACGTCATTGCCTCTGTAAGTGCTTATTTTGAGGAACTTCCGAAAACGCACTTTTCTGAAGGATTAAAAAAACTTAAAAAGCGATTGACCATGTGTATAGAGAAATTTTGTTAAGTTGATTTGAAGATGCGACCATAAAAAAAAAATATAATACAATTAACAAGCAAGGTCACGAAACGGAAATTCCATACAACTGTTTCTCCATGCATGCGGTAGGGATACACAAGGTAAAACTCAATTCCTGGCAATTTGTAGTAGGGTAGGGATCGATAGGGTCGTGGTATTGTTTAAGTTCGATATGGGCTGAGGGATGTGTGTCCGATAGGTGGAATATTACTAATTCAAAATAATATAGTTCAACTTACTTTAACGCAGGTGGATTATTGTATACTAGCGTTGTTTACAACAACAAAAATAAAATTACATTGCAAAATTAAAAAAAAAATCAAAATGATCAAAGTTTTAATTTAAATTTATAATTAATTACCATGAAAGCAGAAAATTTTACAATTCCTTTAACCAGGTCTAAATAGTAAATTAAACTTTTACACAAAATATTTATTCGACTATACGAGGTAAATAGAAAATATTTATGCTAAATATTTATTTCAAATTTTAATACAAATATTTACTACAAATAATATACTATACAAGTTTCAATTTCCAAGGTTTTTGAACTCAATATTAAAAAAGTTTTATACGAAATGTACGAAAGTAGATTAGGTGTTATCTATTCGTAAAAAAAAACGAACAAAATTTATCGATGGGATGAACTATTCACTAGTTGAGAAAATATGTTATTCACTTATTTTTGATAAATCCAGTTTGCAACGATTAAATCACTATAGTGATTATAGGATTCATGGGGAATAGGTGTAAAATATTATTGATCGGAAGGTAGGACTTTCTAGTAGCGATAGACCGAGAAAATAAATAATATATATTACGAAATTGTGCGTAACATACATAAAATATAGGGTAAATGTGTGTAAAATATAAAATTATGAACATATAATAGTAATAAAAATGTTACCTTTTATTTTCGAGTGAGTGAGGTTTCTAAACTTTATGCTTTTATTCGAGTTCCAGAAAAATTGTCGTAAAGTCGTGACAATTTACGAATATAATATTATTATACGAATATACTATTACTATACGAATATACTATTATTATACGAATATACTATTACTATACGAATATACTATTATTATACGAATTTTCTATTACTATACGAATATACCATTATTATACGAATATACTATTATTATATGTATATACTTTTATTATACGAATATACTATTATTATAGTAATAATGATTACTATTAATTTACTAAATTTATATTGTGAATACTCTAATTTAAAAGAAAATGAAAAATAATGGTATCTATTCAACGTCTATTTAATTGAAAATAATTTCCACTGCGTGTGTTTATAAGAAAAATGCAATTTAAATCTGAATATAATTGCTCCAGTTATTTACCATTGCTAATAACATTTACTACTTTCTGGAAATATTTTTAATCAAAACAAAATTTTATTTGTTATACTATTATTTAAAATCATTAAACAAATGAAATAAGAATTGATCCAAAAAAGATTTTAATTAAACTAATTTAAAAAAAATGTTGAAGTATCATATAAAATCGTTTTGATATTACACAACAAATTTCGAAATTGTTGATAGTTATCACGAATTTTATTTAAATAATTTTCAAAATTAATACTCGAAAAAAAAATTTTTTAAACATCATCACGCACTCACTCACTGTTTATTACACTAGATTTGTATTTATACAATCCTAATTATTTAGGACATACGTATAAATTTGGGGATATATTTTATTGTATTTATGCCAATTTTCAAAATGCAAAACAATCAGCATAAATCATTCATGCTAAATAATGGTAGCGTGGCCTACCGCCTGACGTCAAAGAAAAAAAAAGATTGCTGCCTGCGAGACTACCTCGCGGCGCACATGCAAAAATGACCAGCTACAAGCCGTCGCGACGTTGTCGAGCGTCTCGCCGCGGCCGCGTGTTTATTACTCGCGAAAATTCCGACTATATCTTACAGGTACCACTTTCTGTTTAAATTCACCTGCACTGTCGTATTCTACGAATTTTTAATCACGAATTGATTTTAATTAAATTTTAATTTAATTTTGTAATTTTAACTTTAATTTCAATTTAATTCAAATTTCACCGGAATTTTCATCGGGCCCCACGTTGGGCGCCAATTTTATGACAATAATTTTAGCTATATTAGCCAAGATTATTGCGCCGCACATGCAGGGTTTAACATTATATTTATACGAGACTTTAAATAAATAACACACAGGAATTTAGGATAAAAGATTCAAACTTGAGGTTTATTCAATTCTATAATACAAAGTGCAGAGCGCCAGCTGCACGAACTCGCAGCACGATTTTGCAAGTGTTCTATCGTCACATATAATTATTTACGAGTCTTAACTAACTACGGTGAGCACGCGGTATGGTGGCAAACGGTATATAATCGACACACACGCGGCGCTAGATTTACTATGTATAGTAAACAAATATATATATATATATATATATATATATATATATATATATATATATATATATATATATATACTTGTTAAGCACAATAATACTCTGTGCAACTTAATCTTTGCAAATCCGGTATGGCCTCCTTCGAAGATACAAGTTGGTCGGCACACACGGTACGAGATCCACGATAATGTCGAGGCGCTACACTCGGATTTGGGTAGTTCTGACCGAGCCCGGTTGATGGCGCAGTGCATGCGCCTGGTGGGGAAGAAGGAGAAATAAGAAGGAGGAAAGGAGAGCGTCAGCTCGCGGTGACGTCACGCTATATGGCACGCAGTCGACAGCTTGCAGACGGTGTTGGGGAGGACGAGGAAGGACGAGTGGCCAGGACGAGGAAGTACGACGAGGGATTCATCAGGAGGTGCATCTGGACAACTGTGCCGACGAAGGGACATGAAGACGAGAGCTGCAAGACCCAGGACTGCGTACTTGCAGCAGGAGCAGTGGACACGGTTAACGTCGAAGAGGTTATATTTACTTGCAGCTTACTACACTGCATTCTTCAACTGCCACTGCTATCAGGTGGGATTAGTGTTTTGTATACCACTGTAATCTCCTCTTGCTAATGCTAGGTTGCTTCTAGGTGACTGGCGAGTGCTTCGGAGATTGCTGCTGCTGCTGTTATGGAGGAGCGGGCCATGAGCTGAGCCACGTTACTGCATCTGAGAGACCACACTGCCTCTACAAACCGTCCAAACCAAGTAAGAGAGTTCCAGTTTGATGTGCGTATCTGCTGTAGGCTAACCCAGCTTTACGTTTTCTAGAGAACCTATAGAAGCAGCCGCTCTGCCCAAGGTGGACCCATTCATGCCTTTCAACCAGATGGGTATTATTCTAATACCATTTTGCTTATTTTCTTAAATGTTAATCTCTATGTATGTGTTCTTAGGTTGGTTCGAGAGAAAGGGAACAAGGAGAGGACCAGGACACGCTTAACGCACCCCAGCCGAGACCAGCCAGCTTCAGCCTATGCGAGGCTCTATGGAATGGCAGCTGTGCGTCATCTTCAGCGGCTTCAGCGTGTTGGAGAGCTCGCTTGCTCTGTATCGTCGAAGAGAATAGTGTGTGTGTATGTATATAGTGAGTGTAGTGAGATAGTAGTGTGCCATTAGATAGTGTATAGGCCAGATCTATCGAACATCGGACTTGCACTGAGCAGCTCGTTCGACAGACTGGAAGTTTGTGTAACACACACAAAATGTGGTGTTACAATGTCAAGCTTTTTAATAGTACGTCTATGTGACGTAACATCTAACCCGTAAGTGGTTACATTTCCATTTGATCACTATATAATAGCGCGAAGTATCGAATTTACTTATCACATGTATGTGTTATATGGGGTAGACGTGAAACTATTCTAAAATGAGAACTGCAACTGCCTTTATCGATGTCGATGCAATATGCAAGCATCGTGCTATCGGCTGTCAGCTGTTAGATTGAAGCCTCGTGGTCGCCCACTGTCGACTGTCGACATATACAATCGCAGCGATCTAGAATCGCGGTGATCTAGAAATGCTGTGATCTAGAATCACCATTGACCCAGAAGCGCCACTCATCCAGAAGCATCACTGATCTAGAAATGTAGTGATATAGAAGCGTCATAGCATAGACCTGTTGGGCCGGAGTATTTTTGATAGAATCAATGTGAAGAGAAATTCTATATAAAACAATAGCAATTAAAAGTTAGAATTACAAATATTATAAATGCGCGAACTTCAAAACAATTCACACTGATATTGCCAACTTCATGATAAAAAACTTATCCAATATAAAAAGAATTATAAGAAAAAATAAGTTACATATTATTTGTAAAATTATATATATGCATTCAGGGGGCTCATCACTTTTGAAATATAAAAGAAAATAATAAATATTTATAATATGTCAGATTATTACAATAAAACCAAAATTTTCGTACAAAATTATACATATTTACCTAGATTTCGAAAGGTCTAGGGTCTCTTAAAACCTACAAAGTACCTAGCAATAATAGAAAGACTGTTTAAGGTCTCAATCCACTGCCTATAAGATTCGAAGTGTACCGCTGGGCCATACTCCTCGAAGTTTGTAGATATAACTTTTCAATGCATTAGTATGAATACCGGAAATTAATTTTAAATACGTAGACAAATTTTTACAAACATATTATTGCATTTTTAATCAATTTTTAATTAATTTACCATATATATGTACAAAAAACTTTTACATATTGAAAATTAATTTTCTGTATTCATACAATAACTAATGTATTGAAAAATGATATCTACAAACATAGAGGAGTTTGGCCCAGCGATTTGCTTAAAATCTTTTGGGCCAGCACCTGAAATTTCAAAAACAGTATTTGGAGAAAATTAACATTTAAATTTTCTCTATACATATCTATCGTAAATTGAAATAATAATCAGCTTATTAATTTTCGTTGGTTTTAATTTCATCTGACAATCAAAAGAAAGCTTTTCAATGGTGGACATCCGCATCTGGATATAATAAGCTACAATTTATTGTGCAGACTTACCTGAAATATAAAAAGATTAGTATAGTGGATTAAATAAAAAAAATAATGCTTTGTTTGTTTAAAACTTTCTTAAACTCTTATCTCTTTTTCATCGTAGTCTTATTCGGTAACCAAGGGGCTACGTGGGACCCAGAAGTAGATAATGCCACTGAACAAGGGAAAGAATCCCCGTCATTGGATACGGAAGATATTCCCGAAGAAATGGAGAAAACCTCAGATAGGACGAAAGATAATAGTAAGGGTACCTTCATTGAAACATCCCGAATGAGGGCCACGAGGGGTTACCATTATATACGAGGTCGAATCTCGTTCATAGTACCCCGAATACTGGGACGAGACATATCCCGTCGGGACCCCAACTACCAGGAACATCTGTAGAACCTGTAGGGCATCAAGGACCCCATCAACAAACTACTCTCAGCTTCCAAGAATTGTCCACTATTGTCGAATCAGGTGAACCCAAAAACAATACAGCTGATGGTGGTACTACACCGACCACACCATCAAATCCGGTAGGAGCAACGGGGGGCGGCACTATGCAAGAACAGCAACTAGGGGCCAGAGATTCATTAAGGGACACCCTAAATCATCCGATAGTCGGTAACAATGTGGATCCGGCCTTGACAAACTATAACCTGCAGTATTTGCATGCAAACCTAAGACATCCGATAGTTGGTAACAATGTGGATCCGGGCTCGACAAACTACAACCTGCAGTATTCGCAGGCAAATCTAAATCATCCAATAGGCGGTAACAATGTGGATCCGGCTTCGACAAACTACAACTTGCAATATTCGCAGGCAAACCTAAATCTCGGGGGACTCAATTTCCACCTTTACAGGCAGCTGGCATGTAAGAACATACCAGAGGGGCAATAGGAAAAACTTCGCCGAATTCTGCGCCCATAGCTGCACCATTAAGCAACTGCACGCTATACACCCATAACTCACCAATGAACCTAACACAAGATACAAATCCTACCGTACAAACCCCCCAACTTTCACAAATAGTGAACAACCCTACCTTACAAACCCCTCAATATCCACAAATACCGACCTACTCCACCGTTCAAACCTCCAAACATACACAAATAACGAATTACCCTGCTACCCACGTCCCTCACACCCCACAAATACCGACCTACCCTACCGTAAAAATCCCCCAATCTCCATAAATACCGACCAACCCTATCATCCACACCTTACAACCTACACAAATAACGAATTACCCTACCATCCAAGCATCCCAACCCTCACAAATACCTACCTACCAAACCCCCCAATCCCCACAAATACCATCATACCCTATTATCCAAACCTCCCAATCCTCACAGATACCTACCTACCACACCGCCCAAACCTCCCAACCCCCACAAATACCATCACATCCTACCATACAAGGGCCCCAACCTCCACAAATACCGACCTACCCGACCAACCAGATACCCCAACAGTCACAAATACCAAACTACCCTACCGTTCAAACCCCCCAACCTACACCGATATCGATCTACTCTACCGCCCAACCCCTCCCACTTGCACAAACATCAATATATCCCACTTTCCACACACACCAACATACACAAACAAATACTATCCCTACCTTAAAAACATCCCAACTCACACCAACGTACCCACCCCATACTAATCAAACATCCCAACTCACACCAATGTACCCACCCCATGCCAATCAAACATTTCATACTCTACACCAACAAACTCAGGCTGCCGCCCAAATTTACCAACATTCGCATACACCCACGAACCAGTCAGCACAAAACTCGCAACCACAAACGTCAATGTACCATACCCCGCAGTCCACACAACCATTACAAACAGCACCACGCCCTATCGACAAATTTAACTATTACCAACAAGTAGTGAAACATACATTCACCCATCAAACCATACCACCAAATTACTAGCAAATTCCATCCGATTCTATCTCGAAAAATTTTAATTTATCGCAACCAAGTACTGCCCCCATCCCGCAGACACGGAACCCCTCAATTCCCTGACAAAATATCCACAATAACGGCTCGGACAGATACCAAACACTGCAAAGCAGCACAATATACCCCGATAATACGTCGTACACAGCAAATGAAGTAAATTCTACAGATAACCCACATTCACCATCTAATCTCGTAGGCTATCCATTAATGAACCCTAACACTCAAATCCCAATACCTAGTAATCCATATCCACAATACATCGAACCCCTTGCCATATGGTCAAATGCTTCTTGACAATCCCGAGCGAGTACATCCTCAGAACTGGAATAATGATTCCTCGTTCCAACGCCAAACTAGAGTAGCCAGGCTCATACAAAAATATAATGTAAGCTTTAATGGAGAACCAAAGGCAGATCTAGGGGAATTCCTCTCCCGAATAGAGGATTGCCGGAGAAGTTGTAACATGTCTGACCGGGACATCTTGAAAATGATCCCCATTATTTTGAAATACCGAGCTTTGTTACATAAGACAACAATATGGCAGACCGGATTTTCAATTACAATTAGAAGATGATATTAAGGCAAGATCGCAAGGACCCGAAGAATCAATTGCTACGTTCATCGCAAATATCCGAGCATTGATGAACCAATGTATCCGCCATTGACCCTCATAGCTGAATACGGATAGAACTTATCGCAATCTACATGAGGATTACTTCAACAAAATAAATAGATATTAATTCAACACATTTGAAGAATTACAGGCCTTGGGACAACAAGAAGAGATGCGAAGGGATCAGAAGAAGAAATATAGACTCCCACGGTCACCTGAACATTCGTTGTGCCCTCAATTAGCTTATAGACCACCACCAAGAAAAAACCATATTGCCGCTATCGAAACGGTACAACAATACAGCGACTAAATGGACGAAGAAGACACTAACGAAGTTGCAGCTGTCGACAACATTCTAAAAACACAAACAGGCCAACTAGTCGAATTCGCACGGAAACAAAATGTCGGAAACACATCAGGCATATCGAAACAGAAAAACTGGAATAATGGCAATAATAACAGAACCCCCCTACCGACTCCCCAAAAACCACAAAATACGAAACCTACCGCCAATAACAAGCCCACCCAACTTCAAAAATTAAATAAGGAAAATCCAACAACTGGCAACAAGTATACCCATGTTAGGTTTGTAAAGAGACAGGCTACTGGGCAGCAGACTGTCCGAAAAAGGCAGGGAACATCTGCTATAAGTGTGGTATTCGTGGCGTAACGATATGTACGTGCCCGAGATGTGGACCAAATGCGGGAAACGATCAAAGAGGGAAACAGTAAGGGCCATGTTAACCTTTAAACTCGGGCAGGCCCAAATTCTCACGCCAAAAACAACATCGAAAGCTTCAAATTTAGTTAACTCAGGTTATGG
The DNA here is from genome assembly GCA_949152435.1 of Gastracanthus pulcherrimus. Classification (NCBI taxonomy): domain Eukaryota; kingdom Metazoa; phylum Arthropoda; class Insecta; order Hymenoptera; family Pteromalidae; genus Gastracanthus; species Gastracanthus pulcherrimus. Next base: position 86,835,455 of record OX424576.1, read on the forward strand.
AGAGAACATACCGATGCCTATTGGTCCAGTCGCAAGCTATGATAATCGTCTGTACCTGAATATCGAAATAGCTATCTGCACGGTGAGTAAATTGACATTTTTTCATGATGACGGAGAATTCACATACATGGGTAGTTATTTATTTATTTATTGACTTATTTATTTATTTATTTAATTATTTATTTATTTATTTATTTATTTATTTATTTATTTATTTATATATTTATTTATTTATTTATTTATTTATTTATTTATTTATTTATTTATTTATTTATTTATTTATTTATTTATTTATTTATTTATTTATTTATTTATTTATTTATTTATTTATTTATTTATTTATTTATTTATTTATTTATTTATTTATTTACTTATTTATTTATTTATTTATTTATTTATTTATCTATTTATTTATCTATTTATTTATCTATTTATTTATTTATTTATTTATTTATTTATTTATTTATTTATTTATTTATTTATTTATTTATTTATTTACTTAATTATTTATTTATTAATTGTATCTTTTTATTTATTTATTTTAATTTATCCGTTCTCCCGTGTTCTGTATTCTTAGTCGTGAAAAATGTTGTAATGTACAAAATATAAAGAGTTCATTTTAATAAAGAGTAAATATATCTGCGTGTGTGATGAGTGTATGTATCGGCTGAATTGTAATTGTTTTTAAATTGTGACGTGATGGATGTACGTGTATGCAATAATGAGTAGACTTCAGAAATTGTTATGGAACTGTGATATAAACAAACTGTGATATTAGATAATGACAAATTTGTGCAACAATTTTTATATTTATACACTGACGAACTGTGATAGTGATCAAAGACTTAATGTAATGACAAAATAACAATTTTTATGTAATGTATTTTTGCCAAAATTGACAAATAAATCGTATATCTATCTATCTATCTATCTATCTCTCTCTGTCGAGTTATGGAACTACGAGTTTCCAACTGTCTAAGTCGGCTATGATTGGGTCGATATGAGGTTTGGGTGCTCCTCTCCCTTTTTCCAGCCAATATAGATGCTCTTCGAACATGTTTGTGACTATGATTATATCATCCATGTATACGAAAACATGGAGCCGCCATTCTGGACCAAAGAGGGCGTCCAGGGCGGTTTGAAAACTTGCGGGGGTGATCGAGACGCCATACGGAAGTCTTGTGAACTGGAATAGCCCTTACTTACTTATCTGAGGTGCCTGCCTAAAGCCGTTTTAAATTTACATAAGGACGGCAGATACCTCACACTGCAGGGGAGGGTGTTCCAGAATCGCGAACCTTGGGCTCTAAACGAATAGAGACCCTTATCAGTCCGCGAACCCGGAACCGAGAGCTCTTTCACACCGCTCCTACTGGAAGTCCTAGCTGTGTTTTTACCAAAGAGAGCCGCACGGTACGGAGGTTGTCCCATATTTATTGCCCTATACAATAATAACCCCGCAAAGTACGCTCTTCTTTCCTTTACTGTAAGCCAGCCAAGATATTTCCCGTGAGGAGTGATGTACTCATCCCTTCTAACACCACATATGTATCTCACACATGAATTTTGAAGCCGTTGCAACTTCGTCTCGAGCTCATCAGACACATCAAGGTGAACCACGGAACAATAATCTAAATGTGGCACTACCAGCGCGCATGCAAGCTGCTTTCTCAATGCCTGAGTTGTGTATGAACTAAAAAATCGTAGGCTGTAAAGAGCACGATTTACCTTTTTTCCAACTGCATCAACCTGCAGTTTTCACGTGAGTTTAGAGTCCATGACAACACCAAGGTTTGTGACCGAGTCAGAGAAAGGCACATGTACACCTTCCTGAAACTCAATGCCGGGCAAACCAAGATCCTGCAACCGATTGATGTTGTGCTCGGAGCCGAAAATGATCGCTTTTGTTTTGCCGACATTAAGTCGCAGTCCGGATGCTTCGGCCCACTCCGACACTGCCCGCGCAACAGCCGACATGCATCTGATACCCACATAAAGATCTCGCCATGTCACTTGAGTGTAAGTTTGCAAGTCGTCCGCGTATAGCAAGTGTTTAACATCACCACCAGTCAGTACGTCTTGTAAGTCATTGATATAAAGACTGAATAGCAAGGGCCCCAGGACTGAACCCTGTGGCACACCTAGATTGGTGGTTAGCCAATCAGATTCCCCGTTGTTGTCAGTTATGACTTTTTGCCTGCGACCAAAGATGTATGATTTGATCCACAGAAGAACACTCCTGGAAAAACCCATGCATATCAGCTTACGAAGTAATTTAGATGGTGATATAGTGTCAAACGCCTTACTAAAGTCGAACAGTAGCAGTATAGTCATTAGTTTCTTATTGTCGTTTATCCCAGTTCGTATGTCCTCGGTTAGTTTTAGTAGAGCTGTCTGGGTGCTGTGATGCTGTCTGAAACCGGTTTGCAGAGGATCCAAGATATTTTTGGATCTTAAGAAATCGGTAATCTGGTTGTGTACTATCTTCTCCAGCACCTTGGAGAGAAAGCTCAATAGTGCTATTGGGCGAAAATCTGATAAAATAGATGGCACTGAAACCTTTTTTAGAGGCACCAAGTGAGCCCCCCTCCAAGCCCCTGGGAAGACACCACCAGACAAAGAGGAGTTGAAGACCCTCGCTATATGATGACTTATATACGGGAGAGCCTTAGCTACAACGCTTTGGGGAATACCGTCCTCACCCCTAGCCTGCGACGAGAAATGAGCAACAGCCAGGACTACGTCCGTCACTGTAACGTCTTTGAAAACAAAGCCGTCGTCACTGGCCGAGTCCAAGATGCTACCCAAATCAACGTCACCTTCACTCTGGGAGACCGATACCCCCGCAAAGTGCGAGTTCAGCTCACCCGGCGAGAACCCATGCAACCCCCCTCCCCGTGCCCTTGGCAGGAGCCCCAAGCCCTTTAGTTCTTTCCAAATATCCTTCTTATTTTCTAGGGCTTCAAAAATCTTATTCTGCATGTAAGTCTCCCGCGCGATTTTCATGCGTTGTTCTGCTTCGACCGCGAGAGACCGGTACTCCTGCCAAAGATTACCGTTTTTTGTGCGCTGTAGTCGTCTGCGTACGGCGTCACGTTTTTTTATTATGTGAGCCAGATCTGCGTCAATCCATGGAGGATTAGCTTTATTTTTTGGTGTAAATTGCTTCAGTGGAACGAGTTCATCTATTGCCCCCATGAGATTGGCGCTGAGCTGTCCCAATAAATCGTCCATGTCGTTGTTGTCCAAGCAATCAAACGCCGCCCAGTGACATTTACTCAGGTAAGATAGAAGATCTTCCTGTTCTATTGTTTTAAAATCTCTGTAACTAAAAGTATCGGTGATGGGGCTATTGTTTAATTTAAAATCTATTTCAACATCTATAATTGTGTGATTGCTGGCAAAGGGCGCCGCCTGATTGCTGGCATTCAGCACCACGTCGTTGTCATCTGTCATAACGACATCAATCCATGTGTGAGACCCCTCGAGGTGATGAGTCGCACCATGCTCTATTATTTTTAGATTTAAATCGTTGGCTAATCGCCTAACGAATCTTGCATCAGCCGACGTCTTCAACAGGTTCGCATTCAGATCACCCATTAAGATTTTATGGCTATAGTCCTGCGTGTATGTAGCTAGCTTATCAATTAGGTCTGAATTTTGCAGGAATGGTACATGCGGTGGCCTATAAATCAGAGCAACGAATACGGGGGAAGGTCGCCCTGTTGCACACTACACATAATATATTCAGAAATGTTCGGCGTACCATCCTGGGTGGTACGTGAGCGGCTTAGTATGGTTGCCTTAAAACTATTGTGTACATACAGGACTAACCCACCCCCAAATTTATTCCTATCTAATCTTAAAATTGAATAGCCCTTGATCTGAATGCGATTGTCGTCAATGTTTTGAGCAAGGTGCGTCTCAGAAATTCCAAAAAGGTGGTAGGAGGGACCAGATAGAAGGTGTTGACGGAGTTTACCAATATGACAATCTAGAGAGGTCACATTGATAAATCCTGCTCTCAGTCCCCTACAGTGCACCCCCCCCCCCCCCAGCAGTGTCCAACGATAGTCATTCATTTGCGACAGCCTCCGTTTGATTATTTGTTTGAATGTCCAACTTATCTATTTCATTTATATTTGCTTTTCCTGTTTTTTTATGTGAATCTAATGCAATTTGTGGAGTTTCATACGAGGCTGAAATTACTTGGAGGTCTGCCGCAGTTAAAAATTCGTGGGAAACATTGCCATCCCGCATCTTGACCAGGAAACGGCCCCCCCTATGCCAGATATATTTAAATTTGAGCCTCATCGCAAGGGCTTTAAGGCTTCTAAAATTATTAAATGTTTCCCTTGGTAGATGTTCATTTATAAAAATTTTACTATTGAATATTGCATCACTAGTCTCCTGGTCAAGTGCCGAGATGTCGACATCTTTAGTGTGAAAGCCTGTTACAAACTTTTTTTGTCGCATGATTTTATCTCCTAATTCACTGGTGGAGAGGGTAACAACCCACGGTGATCGTCTGCGCTCGCTAGTTACCTCGGTTGATGTCACCGAAAGCGACTCATCTGACCGAAGCAGGCGGGTATTTACTATATCCGTTTTCTGTATCGATGGGAGGACACGACGCAGTATAGCATGAACTACATCAACACGCTTAGTGCTGTTACCGTCAAAAATATTTGAAATTATTAAGTCATTATTGCATATTGTATTATTATTATTTTTTATTGTCCTCCCACCTACCATTTTAACCCGCGTGCTTCGTTCAGATGACGTCGACGCCGTATCTTGCAGTGTATCGTTGCTTTCGTTATTCAAATTATTATCAATGTTATATATATTATTATTATTTACATTATTACTAAATACACTATTTATCTTATCATTAATATTTGTATTTCTAATACTGTGCGGCGAAAAAGTTGTATTTGCCTTACTGGTAGGCAGGCCAATTTGATAATTTTCAATTTTACTTAAAAATTCTTGTTGTTTATGTTGAATAATTTTCAAAGTTTTCTCTATATTATTATTATTATTATTATTTATTGCAGTTTCATGATTGTTATTGCTTGTGGTCTCGTGTGCAATAATTTTTCTTATGGCCTTTAATATGTCGGAGTTGTCACTTTCAATTTTATTAACTTTATCAATTATTATTTTAAGGTCATTATCATATTTCTTTGTCTCACTATTATTTTTGACTAGATTTTTCACTTCAAAATTAGACTGCTCAATGTTATTGACTCTTTCTATAATTGCATTGTAATTAACTTCGATCTTATTCAACATATTATTTGTTATATTTTGACATGTTTCGTGTAGCTGTTTGTTTTGAATTTTTAAATCATTAATTTCATGACAAAGCACTTGCTTTTCATTTAACATCTCCTCCAGCTGGGAGTGTTGTTTTAACATCTTATCCTCTATGTTCTGCATTTTGGACCCAATTGTCAGTGCTAGAGTATGTATTGCTGGTAACGAGTCTAGCCTTTTAACAATTGCATCCAATCTGTTTTCAAGAGAGGGCGAATGCCTAGTAAGTGCATTGTCTATGTTTCTAGATGTCGAATTGGCATACTCTACCAAGCAGGAGACTGTCGTCCCTTTTTTAAAGGTAGTAGAGTCTAACATACGTATTACCGACGCATTAACATCATTTACGCTGCTGAAATTACTTGTTTGTACTGTTGATATAGAGAGAGAGCTATGTTCGAATGCCATATCACCAATAAACGCTGAAAATTGTACATACGTGAAATAGAGTATTATAAACTAACTAAGTTATTTAAGAAAGAAAAGATTGAGCCTGATGATGCCTAAGACTGATTTCAACTACCTCACTAAAGTATTTAAATCGTATATTTGGGCTTGAGTTCGTTACGCGAACTCACCTAGCATCTACTCTTTGGTAAACTAACTTGTAGTAAAATCAGCATGTAATCAAGTGCCAGCTACATACACAAATTACTGTATCAACATTTTATATAGGACTCTGTTTCCTTAGAATGTGATACATTAAGCACAATATTATGAAGTGTCCCTTACTAAATTATGAAAAATTTAAAATTTAAGTATTTAGTCTGTAAGAATAACGCTGTATATGAAATTGTTCTTTTTATGCTTCTTTTTATGGATACAACTGTACTACTCACGACTGATCAATTGTACAGCCATAATGTAAGTAGTCATTAGTACTTATAGATGCCTTGTAGCGCAAATAAATGTTCATAGTTAATAAATATTCATAGTTCATCAAGAGAACAAGAAGAAATGACAATTGAATGAAGTATTAGAGTAAAACTGTACATATGCGTAGGATAAGCGAAAACATCCGAACTAACTTGCTCCGATTCGCGAATCTGTAACCGCTTTCCGTACCTCGAAATTATCGTCGATCTCATACCGTGTGTGCCGACCAACTTGTATCTTCGAAGGAGGCCAAGCCGGATTTGAAAAGATTAAGTTTCACAGAGTATTATTGTACTTAACAAGTATATATATATATATATATATATATATATATATATATATATATATATATATATATATATATATATATATATATATATATATATATATATATATATATATATATATATATGTAGTAAATCTAGCGCCGCGTGCGAGTCAAGCATCGCGTCGTGCGCCGTCTTTACACGTGTATTCCACCGCCGTATATTCTGTAGAATTCGCGTCCCTGAGTATTAACTTCTTCCCCACACGATTATATACCGTTTCCCATTGTACGATCGTGCTCACCGCAGTTAGTTTACACTCGTAAATAATTCTATGTGACGATAGAACACTTGCAAAATCGTGCTGCGAGTTCGCGCAGCTGGCGCTCAAAACTTTGTATTATAGAATTGAATAAACCTTAAGTGTTGAATCTTTTATCCTAAATTCATATGTGTAATTTATTTAAAGTCTCGTATAAATATAATGTTAAAGCCTGAATGTGCGGCGCAATAATGTTGGCTAATATAGCTAAAATTATTGACATAATATCTATTTCAATTTTTTCGCAACCACTTTTATATGAATTATTGTAAATTGAATTTCTTACATTAGAATATCTTTATTCTAGAATTTTATAACATATTCTTTCACAATTTAATTATTAAATAAATTAAACTAAAAAGAAATCTGACTTGACGGATATTTGAACCGGCGATCTGCTGGTCAGGAAGCAGACATCTTACTAACTGCGCCAACCCCACATCTCAAATGCGATACTTCGAATTGTCCTTGTAAGTTACACTAGATTACTTTTTATAATTTCACTGTGCAGTAGGGTGGTTCGAAATTCCCAAAAGATTTATATATCAAAAGTAGGGCTTTAAAAAGTTGGTATTTATAAAAAAAAAGTTTCCTGCAAGCTTGAGTGCTTAATGTTAACATTTAAAGTGGCTAACTCGAATTACAGGTTTTATAAAGAGCACTTATCCAATTCTTCCGTAAAATCGCGAATAAAATATCTATAACTTAAGTATTCATAAAAACCGGCTATATTTGGACATTCTTCATAACCTCAATCTGTGATGATTGTTCAAAAACCAAAATTATTTTGAACCTTTGTTCCAAATAGTATGAACAGAAACACTAGCACACCATAGGATATAAAAATAAGGAAGTTATACAAGTCTCTGTCATGCATCGTTTTACTAATATTTTAAATAGGATCTCTTACAGTTTGAATGTAATTTACTTGAAATCTGACACGAAGACCTTTAATTTTTGTTGTCGCAGCATTTCTAAGGACATTTTGGTCAAAAGTTATGCTCAATTGAAATTTATAGAAAAATTTAGGTGGCAAATGGGAGACTGCAAATACGAACTGAATTTTCTTCAATATTTTGCAATAACCCATTTACCACATATTTCTTTCTATGAATTTCAATTAAACATAACTTTTGACCAGAATGTTCTTAGAAGTGCAGTGACAACGCCAATTAAAGGTCTTCATGTTAGCTTTTCTACAAAATTAGGTACAAGTACATACAACGTATATTACCTGAAGTAAATTACATCAAAATATAAGAGATCTCATTTAAAATGTTAGTAAAGTGATACATTACAGACACTGCTATAACTTTCATATTTTTATATCTTATGGTGTGCCAATTATTCTGTTGATACTATTTGGAACAAGAATTCAAAATAATTTTGGTTTTTAATCAATTTTTAAAAAAATATTAAAAAACTTTTTAACGAAATAGTCCTTTTCTTGTTTTGTAATACATGTTAAAAGGAGTCGAATAACCGTCGAAAAAAAATATTCGTTCATCATGTCACCTGGAATCGTATGAGATTCAATGTTCCTTTAATAAATATGGTATTGAAAATTATGATTTATTTTGACGTGTAGGAGCAAGATTTTGAGGTTTTGCAACGGTAAAATTCAAGATAGTATTGTGCTTTGATATTATTACATTTGTCAGAATAATTGCTTTTAAACTTAAAAAGTTTTGTCAACCCGTAAAAAAAGTATTTTTTTGGTTTTAACCCACGTCTATCCCCTTATAGACCTGCCCATTCGCTTGCACATATCGACTCCAATTTAGACTACGTTTAATACCATTTTCGTAACAAAAATCTTTAAATTTCGTCGACGTAAATGCCGTTCTACGACCAGTTATAAATCGTTCGGTTGCACCAAACCTGGCGAATTTAAACATTTCGCACCATATCCCCTCCACGCCGCATCAGATGGTCTAGGCGCCCCCTACCTGAATGCCTGCTACGGGCCGCATCGCCGCTGGCCCACAGATGCAAGTCCAGTTCCAGCCTCCGTTACGACTAGTTCACTATGTACAGCTACGTTTGCTAAATAAAGCGCATGTTTCTCGGCACTCGAAAATCGACTTTTCTCTCTTTCTCTTCTCAACTTGCGACAATCCTCCCGCTAAATCCAACATTATTCCGATCGAGCCGGATATAATGAGAGCTTCAACCCCGACGTCGAGAGTGGAGCTCCCCGATCGGATTTCAAATTCACAGTTATCCATTCGGGGACGTCGAACTGACCTCCCCAAAGACAGCATCTCGCTATCACGCATCATGGAACCGACAACCAGAGCACCGAGTACGTACACCGCAGGCTGACCGCGTGACGCTCTCCCTCGTGCCACCCGGGCCTTGAGCCTCACCGCCTAACCCCGTCGCGAACGCATTGTTTGGAACCCTGCATTCTCAACGGCATGCTCACGTCTCGCGCAGCCATCAAGACTGACGCGAAACGCTTTACACAGCGACGGCACCAGCGGCGTCCCCACGCCACGCGCAGTCATCTTAGACAACGTGACACATTACTCGGCGCTCGAGCCGACGCGTTGAGCTAAGAACTCGCTCCTCAGCTGGGGCTCTGGCTGACGCGACGTACTGTCAATATCGACGGCTCCGACGGTGTTTACGCCCAGCGCAGCCATCTTGGCTAATGCAATGCACTTCTCGGCGCTCGGGCCAGCGATGCAAACGAGCGTAAATGCCGTCATTATCGCCTCGAATTCAGGCGCGAGCGAGCCTGTTGTCACTCCACCGAGCAGGCCTGACCGTCTCTCCCTCTCTCTCTCCCTCTCTCTCCTCTCCCGGACGGGACTGTTCCAATTTCTGTCTCGCCGCTCTTGCAAACGAGCGTTTCCGCACTTCACACAAGTGCCGCCATTATCGTCTCAAACTCATGTGCGTGCGTGGCTTGCCGTCGCTCCCCGGACACGCCTCTCTCTCTCTATCCATCTCTCTCTCTCTCTCTCTCTCTCTCTCTCTCTCTCTCTCTCTCTCTTAAATTAAATGAAAAGATTTCTGTTAATAAAATGCTAGATAATTCAAATTTTTTAATATTTCGTAGTCTGAGGTCTCAGGCAAAAACTTTAGGTTTTAAATATGTTTGGCACAGGGGGGGCGTTTCCTGGTAAAGATGCGAGTTGGCGAAATCTCTCATTCCTTCTCATTTGTAGCTGACCTTCAAGCGATACACTTGCTGTATGTTAATATACTTGCACATCCAACTATAAATAATTAGAACAATATAATAGCATTCACACTCAGAATCATAACAATGTACCAGCATCCGTGGAAGTACAGGTAAATGAAAAACCACTTCGATGAGACGAATCAGAATGACTAGATGCGCGTGTCATGAGAGAGAGTCACCATGGGGGATTGAGAGCAGGATTTATCAATGTAACCTCTCTTCAGTGTAACTTTAAGATACTCAGTCAACAACTTTTGTCTGTATGTACACAATTCTTTTAAGGCCACTATAATAAGCTGCTCACTTACTAGGCAGGATGGTACACCAAGAATTTCTAAGTACATAATGTGCAGCATTCAACAGGGTACGCATTCCCGTGTTATTGTTGCTTTAATTTACCGTCCTCCGCACATACCATTTTTACAAAACTCAGATCTTGTTGACAAACTAGCCATATACATGCAGGATTATAGCCATAAAATACTGATGGGTGATCTGAATCTATTAAAGGCGTGGGACGATGCAAAATTTGTTAGGCGATTAGCTGATGATCTCAATTTAAAAATAGTAGAGCATGGTGCGACTCATCATATTAAGGAATCTCAAACATGGATTGATGACATTATGACAAACGATAACGATGTAGTGCTGAATGCTGGCAATCAGGCGGAGCCTTTTGCTAGTAATCATACCTTGATGAATGTAGAAATAGAATTTAAAATTAATATAAACCTAAAACTGGCTCCTTCAGTTATAGAGTCTTTAAATTGATTAAACAGGAATATCTTCTATCTTACCTGTCCAATTGTGATTCGTCGCCGTTTGATTGCATAGACAATGATGACATTGACAGCTTATTGGGCCGGCTCAGCGCCAATCTCATGGAGGCAATAGATGAACTTGCACCGGTAAAGCAGTTTATTCCAAAAAATATAGCATATCCTCCATAATTGGATGCTGATCTGGCTCATTTAATAAAAAAACGTGATGTGGTATCCAGACGCTACGGATGCCCTAAGAACGGTAAATTTTGATGGAAATACCAATCTCTCGCGGCAGACGTAGAAAAACGCATAAAAAGCACGCAGGAGATTTTCAGGCAGAACAATATTTTTGAAGTCCTCGCGAACTCACTTATGAAGCGAAAAATATTATTAACACTTAACAATAATTAACGAAGAATAAAAAGAGCTGTCGATATTCGAATGCTAAAATCACAGATATCAGCTGTGTTTAGATATAGCATCGAACGGGTGACAAAAATGTCTCTCAATACAGAGACTCTACATAAAATAGTGTTCATGACGCTGCAAAACAATAGGTACGTTAGAATATTTAACCGGAACTGACCATCACAAAACTTTCCGAAAGAATTAAAATTATATATATTTTTGATTTTCTTTTTACAAATAAATTTGACAAATTTCGTCATATAAAAAATATTATATCTATTTTTCTAATGTCTGCATTATTTTTTTCTGGTATTTAGACGTATATTTGGTTAATATATTCAATATTTTACTTACTGCAATTTAGAAAAAAAATGTAAGTAATTATTAACTCAATAAACAAATTTTTGTAAATAGACCTAATTTTGACAAAAATAGCTAAAAAGTACTTTTAGTATTTGGCGTATAACTTTGAAACAGCATTTTTAAACATTATAAAATCTACGGAAGCGTATTCTATGGGAAATTTCCTATCGAAATAGGGAATACAAAAAACGATTTTTGCATTATTTCAAAGTTGTTTTGCCCTTTAAAATGCAAATAGTTATAATTATAAGGCTTATAATTTAATACGCATTATTTATTTTTAACTAAAAAATATAATATATATATATATATATATATATATATATATATATATATATATATATATATATATATATATATATATATATATATATATATTTAAAATGCAAATTACATTTGAAAAATGATTGAGTAACAATGTATTGGACGGAAATATGACAAAAATTATTATTGTATTGTATTATTGCTTTATCGAGTAGAGTAATAATTTTTAGAAACCTATACAATATAAAGTTCGTTATTAATATAAAAATTACCTAAAAAATAAATTTTTGGTTTATAAGTTCAATTATTACTCATTGCTAACACCATTTATCTGAGTTTATCGGCTCAGAGGCATATACGGGCGTGCGCATGCAAGGCGGAAAAATGCGCTTACTCGCGAGTTGAAGCTGAATTTTTCTTTTGTATAACAATACCTAATTTACAATCATTCACTCGGCCTCGGCCGATGAGCAGAATCGGCCGATGAGCAGAACGTCGTGGGCGGGGAGCGCAGTTAATCAGCGCGGGAAGGGAGAGGTGTGCGTGCTGGCAGGAAAGATGTCTAAGTGGTTACGGTGTCCGATGACGAGTTCTAGCTAACGCGCTCTGTAATTTTTGATGTCTTGATGTACGTCCTGGTTGGAGAACATGTCTCGGTGTTTATTGTGTCCGATGATGAGGTCTAGGTAGTGCGCTCCATAGTTTTTCGTGTTTTCATATACGTACTGGTTAGAGATGGTGTCTAGGTGATTGTTGTGACCGATAACGAGGTTTAGGTAGTACGCACCGTATTTTTCAGTGTCTAGGGATACGGGCTAATCGGAGAAGGTGTCTAAGTGGTTATGGTGGCCGATGTCGAGGTCTAGGTAGTCGCTTCATAGGTTTTAACTGGTTTGTGGATCAAGATTACAGAATCTGCGATGCACTATATATATATATATATATATATATATATATATATATATATATATATATATATATATATATATATATATATATATATATATATATATATAGTATATATATTGGTCAATCCAGTGGATTTTTAAAATAAATCTGGTTCTCGACAATTTTCGCCAATTTTGTATATGAAAGTATACGTTGAACGTATATATATATATGTTCCCCCTGCTCGCTCCGCTCACCAGTTTAAAAATATATAAATAAGTAATCACTAAAAGTAGAAAATTTTGCTTATTTGATTAATTAATCCTAATTAGTTAAATACAAATACTTTATTTAGAAAAGAATTTAAGAATTTTACGTAAAAACGTGCAAACAATAAAGGTTTTTAACTAAATCCTAAGCAGGTAAAGCGATATACTGCATGTAGATTATATTTCTTTGAATAAATTGATTTAACAAAACACATCATTATGTCAATTATAAAAATGTAATAAATATATTGCTCTTATGTAATATCGAATTAAGCAATATTTGTACTTAAATATTACGTATAACTTTATCGAGTATACATAAAATGTATCAAATATTCACTATATTGAACAATTTTTTTTAATATACGTCATTTAGCATACATTAAGATTATAAATTTGAACAGTTTTCCACACCACCCAAGAGGTACTGTCATAAGCACTTTGTAAAATTGAGCACATTTTTACAACTTACTTTAGGCGCGTTGGATTTTTTTTCGTTTAACAACGGAATCCTCGCCTGGAGTCTAATAGAAGTGTCTTATTCTTCGATTAAACTGCTAAGCCCTATCATAACCATAATCCGTTCGTCTGTAACTTACAAAAAATACATAAATTAGTGAATTATTCGCTTCCTTGATGATCTAAAAGAAAGAAAACAAACGTTTTGTTGACGCCTGCTGCTTTAATCTAAAAAAAGAATCGCGATTAATTTTGGTCTGCACACTGCACCTGAAAGAAATGTTGAAATATACTTAACTATTCGCCTTATGGCGTTATCGTAACGTCATCGGTCGATCATTAGCTATGGTGGCATATGCTTAATAAAATTTGTTATTAGTAGGAAGTAATGTATTGCGAGGTCACTACTTAACTAATAATTTTATGACTAAAAGAGAAATAAATTTTAATCTTCTTGCGGGTGAATATTAAATATTGATGTACAGTATGAAACCACAGTTAGAAAATCATAATTTAAGTTGGATTGTGTACTCGCCATTTGAAATAAAATTTAGTAATATCCAGAATCTTTTAACCATAAATTTATATGTATATGATCAATAAAATAATACGGTAATATAGATATTAGCCTGCATATAATCGATCTGAAATAAAATATTAAGCTGAAATAATTTCTGTTGAATTTACAGATTAATTTATACATATATATATATATATATATATATATATATATATATATTATTTGGATTGGATTTTTACAGCGAGATAGAGCAACATATAATTGACCATGTGAAAAGAAGGGTCTTCTAATAAATAAACCGGCGGTGTCAAAGCTTTGCCCGTGTCATTTGTTAATTGTTATAGCAAAAGCTAATATGATAGGAAATGGTTTTCGATAATGAATGAATGGTAATATTGATGAATCTCCTGTATTGAGTGTTACTCTAGGAATAAAGACTCTATTTCCAATATTTTCACCTGTTATAATTTCTGCATCGATGTTGTACTTATATAATTTTGTTATTTTTAAACGCGTACCATTACATAAACCATCCGTTATACTAAGATTTCTAATTAACATAATTACTGCATCAACTTTTAAATTTGGTTTATGAGGTGGAAGACCTTCTTTAATATCATTCAAAATTTCAATTCGATAATTTAACTGAATCTTACCATCAGTTTGATCAACACTTTTATGCGTCGCGTAATCTATGCTACGAGGGTAGTTCAATAAGTCTTTAGAATGACCAACAGATGGCGCGCGAATCGCTCCAAATCATCTGTTTTCAGTCAGCACCACTCCCGACTAGATATATGGTGCAGTCACAGTCCACATCTTCTGAGTTTACGTGTTTTTATAACCAATTGAAAAAAAAAAAAAAATTGCTTGTTAAGAAAAATGGAAAAAAAACGAGTTCAGAGCGGTAATTAAACATTTTCATTTAAAGGGTTTAACTCCATATGAGATAAAAAATGAATTGGACTCAGTTCATGGCACATCTGCCCCTGCCTTAGCAACGGTTTATAACTGGGTAAATGAATTTAAGCGTGATCGTACATCAATAAGTGACGAACCACGTTCAGGAAGGCCCGTAGAAGCAACTACTCCCGAAATCATCAATAAAATCCACGATATGGTGTTGAAGGATAGAAGATTAAAAGTGCGTGAGTTAGCTGAGGCCACAAGGATATCTATAGGTGCAGTTGTTTCAATTCTACATGAAAAATTAGGCATGAAAAAGCTATCGGCAAGATGGGTGCCGCGTTTACTCTCAGCTGAGAATAAACGCAATAGAGTGGTCGCCTCTGAGGCTCTTTTGGCGCGCATAAGTCGGAATCCTGAGGAATTTTTTCGTCAATTTGTGACTGTGGATGAAACATGGATACACCACTACACTCCTGAGACGAAGGAACAATCCAAACAGTGGATTTCCACAGGCGAACCAGCTCCAAAGAAGGCAAAGACCGTAAAGTCAGCTGGTAAGGTTATGTCTACAGTTTTTTGGGATGCACGTGGAATTATACTTATTGACTACTTGGAAAAGGGTAAAACAATTACTGGTGAGTATTATGCATCATTATTAGAGCAGCTGAAAGAAGAAATTAAAAAAAACGACCACATTTGGCGAGAAAAAAAATTCTCTTTCACCACGACAACGCCCGAGTTCACACATGCTTCGTTTCAATGGCTAAAATTGAAGAACTAAAATTCGAATTGGTCGAACACCCACCGTATTCACCAGATTTAGCCCCCAGTGACTTTTTCTTATTTCCAAACTTGAAAAAATGGCTCGGTGGACAGAGATTTACGGACAACGAAGACGTCATTGCCTCTGTAAGTGCTTATTTTGAGGAACTTCCGAAAACGCACTTTTCTGAAGGATTAAAAAAACTTTAGAGATTATGTTGAAAAATAAAAAAAAAATTTACCCAAAAAAATTGTTTTTATACTTTATTCTAAAGACTTATTGAACTACCCTCGTATAATATGATTTTATTTCCCCGTGTAATAATTCTAATACTTTAATGTTAATAATTCTAATATCTTCGTTATGTGGTGCCAAAATTACGCGATTAATAGAATTATTTTTATTTATGTCACTATAAATTTTTGAACAAATATCAACTGGTTTCCGATTGTATGGAATTGCAAAAGAATTAATTTTACCGTCACCTATTTCTAATAAAAAAGAAAATACTACATTTTCCGAACGAATATTTGTTGTTAATTTCATAATTTTAAAAAATGACCACAGTTTAGAATATTTTATAGTTTCTTCAATAATAGCACTTCTGTAACTATTTTTCAAAACTGAAAGAATTTGACGAAAATCACCCCCTAGTACGATTCATTTATCACCAAAAGCTATATCGTTTTTACAGACATCTCTAAGTGTTCTATCAACAATTTCTAAAGCATTTTTTGGAATCATTGAAGCTTCATCTCAAATTATGACATCAACTTCTCTTAATTTTTTCTTATCTGATTCTAACTTTAAAAATGCACTTACGATACCACTTAAATCTAAAGGTAATCGAAAAGTTCGATGACTGGTCATGCCCTTTAGCAGTAAGATAGATGCAATCCCTGCCTAAGCCATTGATACAATTTATTTTTCTTATTTATAAGTTTATGCCCATCTGAACGAAACCGGCCATTTTTTCCCTGAAAAGCGAGACCAAAATTACACTTATTGCCCGCAAAAATGATTAGCGGGAAAAAATTTACTTTTTTCCCGCTAATCACTTTTTTCCAGCATTTGCGGGAAAAAACTGACTTTACTAGAAACTACTCAAATTCCTTTATTTCATCAAGTTCTACCAATGACCCTGATTTTCGATTGTCTTTTAACAAGGTCGTGTTTTAACAGTCCATTAGTCCCGCTTCTCAAGTCAAAACGTGGCCACAGTTGAGGACGGGCATAAAGTACTATATGTAACTCGAGAAAAAAGTAGATTTTTCCCTCGGGTGATACTGCCCTCGCTTCGCTTCGCTCGCTCGAGCAGTAAACTCAACCGCGGCAAAAATATTCGACTCTTTGCCCTTGTTACATAATATACTATTTGATCTTCATTTAATTGACTGTACATATTTTCAAAGATGATTTTACTTTGTTGAGTAGTAGTTAAATCATTATCATTCTGTTCATTTGAGAAATTTACATCTGGGTTAGGTAAACCAAAATCTTTGCAAGTCATATCTTCCTTTAATAAAATATTATTTATATAATTTAATGCACAAAGTTCTTTATTTTCTGTAAAATATTCAGCAAAGAATTTTTTTAATTTATCCCAAATAACATTCCCTTGAATATTTTCTGATAAAAGAAACCAAGCGAAAAATGTATGTAATTTATAAGACAACATCACGTTACATGCTTCTTCAAAAATATTATAAATTTGAGAATCATGTTCTATTAAATCAATGGCTATTGCTGCTTCTTTATAGGTATTATAAGAAATGCTTTTAAAAATTTGAAGTTCTTCAAAAGATAGCGCCCCTTAATAGCGACTCTATTCAATATTGATTTTAAAAAAACCGTTCACTATCTTTAGAGGAAACGATGTTTAAACGTCCAATTGCGCAATTTTTTCTTTCTCGTATACATTTTATCCACGATTTAGATGTTTGATTAAATACAAAAGAAAAAATCAACTTGATGTCATAATGGAAAAGTTATTTTGTCACCTTTGAGTAAATATAATGAAAATTTAAAGTTATTGTTGTTATATGATAATACTTTTCAAGTATCTATTCGTTATTATAATAATTTATTTTGTTCGTTACATTTAATGCTAATGTACAAAATAATAAATGAAAAGCTATTTATCATCTTAAAATTCTAGGTCAAGTTTTCAAAATGTTTCTTTTAAATTCTAATCATGAAGAACCTTCTTGCGGTCAATTATGCATATATGACGATAATACTGCGGTAGAAAAAAGGTTACAGAGAAACAAAAATCTTTTGAAAAACATTTAGATTCTTTGACTGAAAAGTTAAATCAGAATCCATATGCTAAAAATTATAAATATTTGCACCAACTTTCAAATATACTTACCAAATTATAAACTTTACTTTGTTCGAAAAAATGATATACTAACAGACCAATATAATAAACTATTAACGTCTGAATGTGGAGCAATCATTGTATCAAATTCTGGAATTCCTGATGATTACGACTTATGTGTTTATCCAAAAAGTAAATCAGATAATGAAAAAACAATTACAGACTTAAGTAAATTGTCTCATCACGTTGACGCAATGGTTTTTCCTCTACTTTTTCTGTCTGGTGACTTAGGTTGGAGTATTGGTTATAAAAAACGATCAGATTATTCAGAAAGTAATTATCTCACACTTATTATTCATATAGATTAGCATGTCGACCACATAATCGAAATTTTAGTCCATTATTATTTAGTGGATGATTAACTCAACACTTCTTTATACATGCTTATATAATGATAGAAAATAATAAAATGAACTCTTTTGGAAATAATCAAAAACAATTACGCATTGAATGTTATCAGGGTTTACTGGATCGTGTTATGCAAAGTGCTTCAAATATTTCACAAAAATTGCGAACGATATTCCAAATATTACAGTTAGATTATTTTACTATAATTTCAATTCAATTTTAGACGATATTGTTAAAAATAAAATATTTGGTGAAGTTATAGCTTATGTATATACAATAGAATTTCAAAAAAGAGGTCTACCACATGCTCAGATTCTTCTAACTTTGCATCCGAATGATAAACTTCTAATGCCAGAAGCTATTGACAAACATATTTCAGCAGAAATCCCTAATGATGCCACACGTTACATGGTCCACATACAGAAAAGTCTCCCTGTTCAAATAAAAGTAAAAACAATTTATGTACGAAGAAATTTCCTAAACCTTTTCGAGCATCGACTATATTTAAAAAAAATGGTTACCCAGAGTATAAAAGAATGAATAACATTTCTCAAAATCATAAATATCGCAATAAAAATAGTAATCAAATAATTCATGTAGATAACTCAATGGTAGTACCATATAATAAATTTTTGTTAAAAATGATAGATGTCATATAAACGTTGAGTATTGTGCTTCCATTCAAAGTATAAAATATATTTTTGATAAGATACATAAAGGTGGTGATAAAGCTTTTTGTAAATTGAAACAAAAAAACGGTAATAATGTTTTAGAAGTATATGACGAAATAAGTTAATATATTGACGGTAGATGTTTAAGTCCAATGGAAGAAGCTTGGCGGTTACAAGAGTTTCCTTTGTGCGATAGGAGTCACACTATAGTTTGATTAACTAGCGAAGTCACACTATAGTTTGATTAGCTAACCGAAAATCAACAAAAAATAATTTTTGAAGAAAATAAAGAAGTATAACCGCGTAGTTTAAATTGAATAAAACAGACGATTTGGCATAAAAGATAAAGTATGCCAATATACCTAAATATTATGTATTTAATCAAACATCTAAATCGTGGATAAAATGTATACGAGAAAGAAAAAATTACGCAATTGGACGTTTAAACATCGTTTCCTCTAAAGATAGTGAACGGTTTTTTTAAAATCAATATTGAATAGAGTCGCTATTAAGGGGCGCTATCTTTTGAAGAACTTCAAATTTTTAAAAGCATTTCTTATAATACCTATAAAGAAGCAGCAATAGCCATTGATTTAATAGAACATGATTCTCAAATTTATAATATTTTTGAAGAAGCATGTAGCGTGATGTTGTCTTATAAATTACATACATTTTTCGCTTGGTTTCTTTTATCAGAAAATATTCAAGGGAATGTTATTTGGGATAAATTAAAAAAATTCTTTGCTGAATATTTTACAGAAAATAAAGAACTTTGTGCATTAAATTATATAAATAATATTTTATTAAAGGAAGATATGACTTGCAAAGATTTTGGTTTACCTAACCCAGATGTAAATTTCTCAAATGAACAGAATGATAATGATTTAACTACTACTCAACAAAGTAAAATCATCTTTGAAAATATGTACAGTCAATTAAATGAAGATCAAATAGTATATTATGTAACAAGGGCAAAAAGTCGAATATTTTTGCCGCGGTTGAGTTTATTGCTCGAGCGAGCGAAGCGAAGCGAGGGCAGTTTCACCCGAGGGAAAAATCTACTTTTTTCTCGAGTTACATATAGTACTTTATGCCCGTCCTCAACTGTGGCCACGTTTTGACTTGAGAAGGGGGACTAATGGACTGTTAAAACACGACCTTGTTAAAAGACAATCGAAAATCAGGGTCATTGGTAGAACTTGATGAAATAAAGGAATTTGAGTAGTTTCTAGTAAAGTCAGTTTTTTCCCGCAAATGCTGGAAAAAAGTGATTAGCGGGAAAAAAGTAAATTTTTTCCCGCTAATCATTTTTGCGGGCAATAAGTGTAATTTTGGTCTCGCTTTTCAGGGAAAAAAGTGGCCATTTTCGTTCAGATGGGCATAAACTTATTTTTTTTTTAAATTGATAGATAATGAAAACAAAATATTTTTGGTAAAACTATTCTACATAAAACATTAATATATTTTTTTGTATGAAAAGAAAAATAAATTGTATCAATGGCTTAGGCAGGGATTGCATCTATCTTACTGCTAAAGGGCATGACCAGTCATCGAACTTTTCGATTACCTTTAGATTTAAGTGGTATCGAAAGTGCATTTATAAAGTTAGAATCAGATAAGAAAAAATTAAGAGAAGTTGATGTCATAATTTGAGATGAAGCTTCAATGATTCCAAAAAATGCTTTAGAAATTGTTGATAGAACACTTAGAGATGTCTGTAAAAACGATATAGCTTTTGGTGATAAATGAATCGTACTAGGGGGTGATTTTCGTCAAATTCTTTCAGTTTTGAAAAATAGTTACAGAAGTGCTATTATTGAAGAAACTATAAAATATTCTAAACTGTGGTCATTTTTTAAAATTATGAAATTAACAACAAATATTCGTTCGGAAAATGTAGAATTTTCTTTTTTATTAGAAATAGGTGACGGTAAAATTAATTCTTTTGCAATTCCATACAATCGGAAACCAGTTGATATTTGTTCAAAAATTTATAGTGACATAAATAAAAATAATTCTATTAATCGCGTAATTTTGGCACCACATAACGAAGATATTAGAATTATTAACATTAAAGTATTAGAATTATTACACGGGGAAATAAAATCATATTATAGCATAGATTACGCGACGCATAAAAGTGTTGATCAAACTGATGGTAACATTCAGTTAAATTATCGAATTGAAATTTTGAATGATATTAAAGAAGGTCTTCCACCTCATAAACCAAATTTAAAAGTTGATGCAGTAATTATGTTAATTAGAAATCTTAGTATAACGGATGGTTTATGTAATGGTACGCGTTTAAAAATAACAAAATTATATAAATACAACATCGATGCAGAAATTATAACAGGTGAAAATATTGGAAATAGAGTCTTTATTCCTAGAATAACACTCAATACAGGAGATTCATCAACATTACCATTCATTCATTATCGAAATTATTTCCTATCGTATTAGCTTTTGCTATAACAATTAACAAATGACACGGGCAAAGCTTTGACACCGCCGGTTTATTTATTAGAAGACCCTTCTTTTCACATGATCAATTATATGTTGCTCTATCTCGCTGTAAAAATCCATATAATATATATATATATTAAAAATGAATCTGAAAATTCAATAGAAATTATTTTAGATTAATATTTTATTTCCGATCGATTATATTCAGGCTAATATCAATCTTACCGTATTATTTTCACTTTTATCATTTGCTCCATCCCTATAAAAATGTTGAATTGGTTACCTTCAATTTTCTTCTATAATTCAAGACAAATATCCCACACAGCATGAAATATTTAAATGTAATCTTTCAAGAAATATTTCAGTATAATATATTTCTAAAATATTTCTGAAATGTTTCTTGTAATATTACCAACAACCAACATGCCATATTTTCATGGAATGTGTGTAAAATATTTGTGAAATATTTCTTGTAATATTACACCAACAACAAAAATTGAAAGCTTTGAGGGAATATTTCTGAAATATTTCAGAAATATTACACGCTATATTTCAGGAAATATTAATGAAATATTTCCTGAATTATTTCACCCAATATTAAGGAATTATTACTGTAATATTGCAAGAAATGTTCATTAGAAAATTTTGGAAGTCAACTTGTAATATTGCAGAAATATTTCGGAAATATTGCAGGATATCTTTCAGGAAATATTAATGAAGTATTTCGTGAATCATGATTCACGAAATTTTACAGAAATATTACCGTAATATTACAAAAAATGTTCTTTTGAAAATTTTGGAATCGGTCTTGTAATATAACTGTAATATTATAAGAACTGTTCATTTCACAATTTTGGAAGCTTTCTTGTAAAGTGGTAGAAATATTTTGGGAAATATTACAGGATATATTTCAGGGAATATTAATCGAATATTTCCTGAATTATTTCACTAAATGTTACAGAAATATTACTGTAATATTATAACAAGAACTTTTGGAAGCTTTCTTGTAATGTTGCAGAAATATTTCAAAAATATTAAACGATATAGTTCAGGAAATGTTAATCAAATATTTCACAAAATATTATAGATATTATGATACTGTGAATTCAATTAAATGTGTATTCTCACATTTCGAGTATTTTGGTTTGAAGAAAATGGAATGTATATATTATGGTACAGAATATGGGTAATTGTCAAAACAACGGTAGTTTTTCACCTATTTCTTGGACTTATATACTGCATATATAATAAATTTGTGTTGGCACTTTGATTCTCTCAACACCGTGTTTCGGCGTTTTCGCCATGTGTACTCTGTAGCCCACGGCCATATATCCAGTGCTACCTGAAATTATAAATGGCGGTAAACTCTTCCAGACCTACGTACGTGTACCCGTGTACTAGGAATATATCAAAGATCTAATACAAGAATTCTTAACTAATTAAAAGAACACTGCTTTATTATTATAAATTATCATTTATTTTTCATATAAGAATATTTTTATTTTCGCTTGCATTTATTAATTTATTGATTCCCGCGGATTGCAGGTGACGCGAAGCTGAGCAGAAATCTTCGTTCAGACTGGATGGAGTGTAAATCGCCTGTTGATAGTAGCGGCAAGAATAAGATAGAGCGGGAAGAAGCTAGCGATGCGATAATGTAAGTTTAAGCGTTGCAGTCGTTAAATAAATATTGCTCTCTCTCTCTCTCTTTCCCTCTCTCTCTCTCTCTTTCTCTCTCTCTCTCTCTCTCTCTGCGTGATGCACTTTGCGTGCCAACTGCAGGTTATGAGGGCCATATATTGTGCTCCATAGTTTTTGATAGGTATTTAGATGTGCTTATTATTTGTAGACCCTAATTAGGTACTTATAATAATATTCCAATAAAAAAAAACTTTTTAAAAGGTAAAAATGCGGCAGGTATGATATGTTTTACAAACTCAAAATTATTTCTACGAAACATTAAACTAATAAAATTTACTTATCTTTGAACTTTATAATAATTAAACGTGATTTCAATTTATGAAAATATCTAACCATAATATTCGTCAAACAATTATTGCAAACTTGTCTGATTTTTACCTTTTTAAAAGGTTTTTTTATTGGAAGATGTAACATCTTTTTTGGGGATTTTTTATAATATCTCTATGTTTATTGAGAATTTAGAAAGCTGAAATATATAATGTCAGATATTCATTGACGCTATTCTAAGTAAATTTTAGTCGTTGGACATGGTGTGCATAAATGAACACAGAATTTCAATGATTTACTCTATTAATTATAAATCTGAATTTACGTTAAAATGTTTACATTTGTCGATAATTTGTCAAACTGGAATAAATCTTTAGATAAAGGTCAGCGCCACCAATATCTTGAGTAAAGTCTTCAAATGATTAACAACACTTCTCACATAGTTTATACTTTTAATATATTCAAACATTTTAATTATACAGTTACTTTTCTTACGCACACAACACTGTTTATTGTATTTTACTTCAGTTTTTATTATTATAATCACTCCTATTTTCCTAACAGTAAATCACGATAAACCTAAAGCAACAAGATTATATATATATATATATATATATATATATATATATATATATATATATATATATATATATATATATATATATATATATATATTGTTACGAATAGAATCCATTAGTAATAAGAAAATGTAACTGTGTAATAAGTTC
Source organism: Gastracanthus pulcherrimus (assembly GCA_949152435.1). Taxonomy (NCBI): domain Eukaryota; kingdom Metazoa; phylum Arthropoda; class Insecta; order Hymenoptera; family Pteromalidae; genus Gastracanthus; species Gastracanthus pulcherrimus. The sequence goes on from OX424576.1 coordinate 86,859,602, forward strand.
CTATGCAAAAGGTCTCTAAAACTGTCTGTATAGTTCAAATGCGATGACATTCTCAAGTTTCTTATGTATGTTTTCGGCGGTCTTCAGCGGCGACTTTCGGCGGCGCGTATAGCGGCTCATTCTAACTCGAAAAAGAATGACGCAGAGACCAGATGCACTCTGGCCTTTATACAGATCGGTAGTTACAAAGCGCGTTATACTACTAAGGCGTATGTTGTATTTAATAAATAACAAACTTTATCATAAATGGGGTATAAATTAGTTTAAGAAAATCCTTAGTTTATTCTCGTCTCAAACAATTTGGTGTCAGAAACCCGGGAATAAACATCGGGATTAATTGTGTTTTGTGGGACATGTATAAAAGGATTTTTGGAAAAAGTGTTTTTAGTGAAAAACTTAATTGAAAAGAAGTATGCCATCAATGAAGGGAAGAAAGCTTGTGAAAAATATAGCTAATCAGGATGACTTAATTTGAAAATAAGTATGAGGCAAAATCAGTGAAGCTGGCTTATACGTGGATTCGAAACCGACGCCGCTGTCCAGAGAAGAAAGAAGTCAAGTCAAGACAAAGGCGTGCCGATGACAATGACGATGCCAAAGCGGCCTCTTAATTTTGATTTTTACGATGGCTAACCTCGTCGACGATGGTGTAGGAAGACAAAAGCTGATTAACCATAGTTTTTGGGAATTCTTCGTTAATGAACAAAACAGAGGCAAAAACATCAAGATAAGTACATTATTATCTGAAAAGTCAGAATGATTCTGTATTTATTTATTTTGTTAAATTAAATTGCACGGTGTATTTTAATACTTTGTGGTAATTTAATATTATATTGAAATTACGCGTGTAATAGGATTCAGTCTAATTTGTTTATATTTGGTTATTGATTTAGTAGTTGAATATATTTTTATTTATTATTTGACATTTGGTTGAAATTTAAGGACATGGGCAATGTGGAAAATAAAGTAATTTTATAAAGTACCTATTGTTCAGTTGTGAGAGCGTTTTAATTAGAGCGATTAATAAAGAATTTAGTAAAGCTAGACATGTTTAACAAAATCGGTTTATCGATTAGTTTGTAATAATTAAGTTACAGTTGCAAAATAAAGTGATTTTAAGCTTAGAACTTTTGACAAGTATACCCTGTAGTGTGCTCCATGATCATTTTTTTTAAATGGGAATTTGTTTTTAATTATGATACCATTGAATACGGAAATATTATTATAGTGAAAGTATTATGAATAAATATAATGAGTTTTGAGTGCGAGCAAATTAGACGTTCATGATTTTAAAAAAGAAAAATGTGTAACGTACAGCCGCATAAAGTAACACAAATAATAATAATTATCGTAACAGAATGTTTGCATGAAACGTCATATCCAATTTCAAACTGGCAAAATCAGTAGATATAATTCTATTTAATTGACTCTTTATAGAATACAAGTTTTGAGAACAATGTACATATTATTTGAAAGATTGTAAGAATATTGCGCATTTTACAAACTTGCTGCTAATTTCATGTATTATATGAATTAATACATGGAGTTAGTACTTAATACTCAATAATAGATTTTTCGCAAATAATAATTGATATTAAAAGGTCTTAAAATAAATGAAATTTACTCGTGCAGCAACATGTTAATTTAGCTAAATTTAGAAGTGTTTTGAATGTATTGCAAGTACATTTCTGTCAGTTAGTCCTCATGACTTGTTTGTAACAGTTGAATAACGCGAGAAAAGTTTTGTCGTATTTGCCTTTTCTTAATATTGATTAAGATTCAAAATAAAAGTAGCTTGGGAAAATTCGTGTGATGCACAATGGTACACTGTATTACCGCGTGAAAGAAATGCGTCGCGGCGGGGAGCAGCCGCGCGTCCGAGCATGCTCGAAGTCGGTGCAGCCGCGTATCGGGTGTCAATGTGCGGCGCTCAGTTTTCATAAGTGAGACTATTGGGATTCCTTGAAAAACAATTAAAGTAGGCCTATCGTACTTTCCCATGTCAAGAATCATTTGGAGCGTGACACAATGTGCTGTGTAATATTATAATGTAGCGTTATAGTATATTTTTTTTATATATAAAGAATTTTGGAAAGTCAGTAACTTTTAACATTATGGGTATGTTGAGCGCGACGTAATTAGCTTATGTTATTCTGTTTAATACTATTAATTGTAAAATTAATTTTATTTAATGTGAAATTCTTATTGCTGGTAAACTTTGTTTTAGAGAGGATTTATCAGTAACCTAGCTGCAATTGAAAAGATCACCTTCAATGACTAATGTAATGACTACATCGCAGGCGAAGTTACGCGAGCGGAAGCAACGACGGCGAGGAGGCATGCTGCTGTCAAAGGGACCACAGTGCTTATGCGCGCCTTTTTCAAGAAGCGGTTACGGTGCAGCGGCCAACGTTTATAAGCGTTTTTAAACCGTAACTTATAAGATAAGAAACATATGCTTTCGTCGTGATACGTGCAATAAACGCATCAACAGGGGATTCAAAGTGTGACATATATTAGAACCGGCTGAGAATTATTAAAATTTTACAGGTGAACCGATTGGGTTTTAGAGTAATAAAATAGTACAAAAAAAAATGAAGAAAAGAACGAAAATTTTATTAACTTGCATGGGGTGAAGTATTGTAGGCAAAACATAATATTCGTGGAAAAACGTTCTAGAGATGTTTTCTTAGTGTGCGGTACATTTTGTAGCTTTGAGCAAAGTCGGATTTAGGATATACATTGAAAAATTAAAAATTCTGTAAATTTTCGAATTAATATGAACTATTTGTTAGAAGTGTATAGTAGGCTTTAGAGGCGCTATACACAAATGTTCGCTAAATAGGTACATGCATAGTAGGCTTTAGAGGCTCTATGAAAAAATAGAAATAAAAACATTTGTTAACTGATAATTTATCGCAGTAGGCTTTTGAGGTGCTGCGACTCGTCATATTTTGATATGGTTTATATGGTATATAATTTGATGAAATTATTAAAAGCGAAATTCAATTAACGGGATATTCGAAGATGCTAATCATCGTTTGAAAACTATTGATTAAACGAAAGAATAGTAAAAGTAAAAATCATCCTTAAATTTGAAGTAAATTATATATTTTACGGTTGGAAAAATGTTGTCGTTCATGGGAAGTATTATGGTTACTTTGTCTTTGCTAGCTGTTTTTTCCAATTGGCCTAGGGCCCAGGTGAAATGGTTTAAACTCTGTGCGAAATGAAGTAATTTTTATCTTGGAAATTAGGAATTATTTTACTATAAGCAAAATGACCGCCGCTCAAACAAGAATACGGTTGAGCTGTAGAAATCACTAGGAAGTGAGGCTATAACTGGGGACGCCAAAGTTTTGTATCAAGGACGCTCTTAAAGTGTGAAACTCTTGCAGTGCGTGGACATTGGCAGTACAATTCCACGGCTGTAGTGTCACTAGTTCGGAACGATTCGCGGTCGTCCTGAGACTATCATGGAACCTCAAATGGGAGTTCGCTCTGCGCTGAAGGTCATCGAATGCATAAGGCCAAGAGTCTGAACTGGGGAGAGCATCATTGTTGTAAATGAATTTGGTAACTCGCTATAGTTTATTGTATATTTCTTCATTGAGATTGGCATAGCCGACAGTCCTCCACGGTTTAGCATTTGTTTGCGAATCGGCAATGCGACTCGTGCTGCAGGTCAAAAGGCGAAATCGTAGGGGATGTCGCGTGAATACGCAGATGCGTATAGTGACTTTGCAATAGTCTAATTATATTCGGATATGAAATCAATGTTATAATTTACAAATGGATACTAGAGCAATACGCGTGTACCGTGCTTATTACTCATGAAATAGTAATAACAGTTAACCGTTTATATTATTAATAATAAATTATTATTAATAATAAATATACATTTGAGAGAAAAACGGATATGAATTTTGACTACAATACATGTATAATCCAAAGGCAGTGGTTACAGAATTGAAAGAGTATTGAATATATTTGGGTTTGTATCGAGATTAGGGAGTATGTATGCAGCTCTTTAATCGAGGGTGAGCTTATGGGTTACAAATAGAAGCGCGAATATATATATGGTGCAAATGGTGCAACGTAAACTTAGTTTATATATATATATATATATATAAACTAAGTTTACGTTGCACCATTTGACGCATTTCAATGCTTGATTATAGTTACACCCACAGTTTGATTGCATATACTACTATGCAGGAGATATGTGTGTCATTATATTGTTAGTATACCTACATAGAATATTTTTAACATTGCGTGTATGATCAATGGTAATATTCTTACTCATATTTCGGGTTGTGTTGCCTATGAGATCAAACTATGGGTTCTGAGCTTTATTATTAAGTACCAACAGATATTTCCTAAAGCCTCATCAAAACCCACCACCCAGAGGTAGGATCTTGTCTTTGTAAAATTATTGAGGATTATATTCAGTTTGAAATTTGAACCTCATTATAGTTATATACACTACTCGTCGGAAAAATTGTTGAACTTAAACAATAGTTTGTCAGTATATTCATGATGATCCAACTGTTTACATATTATCTTAAACTTGAAACAGAACTTAAACGAGTGTAAATAATAAAGCCCTAAACCCAAAGCCCATAATACAACCCAATTAACCTAAGTTCGTGCAATTTGCAATAAAATACAAGCTTGCTTATTTATATATCCATTTTTCAACACTGCTTGTTAAAAAACGGATGTCTTTCACATTGCTGCATCCCCCCGCAGAATAATAAAGTAGTAGAATAATTAATTCTTAAACCTTGTACTTATTCATTATTATAATTAAAGCTAATTGAGAAATTTTCTATTTAAAATTGATTCCAGATTTATTTTTTGATAAACTCCCTACTGTACACGAGCTTTGTATGCAGTCTTGGAGTATTTCATAAAATATTCGTCAAGGTCATTTGGTTTTCAAATATTGAATGAAATATTCAGATAAACCGCCAAATCTTGGACATGTTCCACGAAAGATTCAGTAAAGCCGTTTGATCTTAGAAATATTACAGAAATCTTTCTGAAACCTTTCATGTAATGTTACGCTAAACATTTCTGTAATATTTCTGAAATATTTCGTGTAATATTTCATTATATAGTAATGTGTATAATTCGGAATATTTACTTAATATTTCGGATATATTTCAGGAAATATTACGTGAAATATTCATGAAATATTTCTTGAACATTATACATGAAATATTACAATGCCCCGTAAAAGCGGACATAACAATATTACATTAATATTTCATTGAAATATTTCTGTAATATTCCAAATCTTACAAGAAATATTACAGTTATATTTAGGAAATATTTCATGCTGTGTGGGATACATTTTGTATTTATTACCTTTAATTTTCTTCCATAATTCAAGACAAATGTATGGTAATGCGGGGTTCCCGACAATCACGGAGAACACTCGTGTATACCAATCTGCCCTAGGTTACAGGATGAGCGAGGGATATGAAGGATTCCGAGGATAGAGATAAAACAAGGTTTAACCTTAATAACTCCTTATATTCTATTATATGTACAACTATATACAGGAATGAGTATTGTCCTGAAATAGGCCAGAGATATAGCGAGATGAGCCCTGGGCGTGAGGCGGCGAGCAACTGTGGCTTGCCGGACGACTAATTCGCCTGGAGCTCCACTCGGGGCACGAGAATCTGCTTGCGCGTGTGTCGCTGCCGCTCGACGCTTGGCCTGGTCATCAGCTGGTTGCTTGGCGGGACGACAGAGAGCGCCACAAATGTACTCCTATTTTGAATTCGTTACCTTTAATTTTCTTCTATCTAATTGAAGACAAATGTATTCCTAAATTTTGAATAAAATTAAAGGTTATTTAACGTGAATGTTGTTATGATTTATTTACAATGATGTTGGTCTTTAAAACAACTGTACATATATATGTAAATAGAATTCTAAATTATTAATATGTTCAACCAAAACAAAATTGTTTGATAAAATTCTAGCTAATTCATAAAAAAAAATGAAATAATATAAAGTTATCTAAATGAAAACTTTGTGAATTTCTTGTTTATTCTAAATTCATTTTAAACGTAATCATAAAAAATATTCGTTTTTACTAAAATGCTCGTTTTTAAAAATATTTAACGTATCTATATACAATAATAATCTGTCATTACTTACAAAAGAACATTTCAATGAATACAATCTGAGACAGGTTTGTATCACTGGATAGATTTGACTGTAAGTATTATGAAGAAGTGCAGTTCATTGTAAATTTTATCTGCATAATTAGATCAACAGCAAAATGCAGAAAAAATTGCAAAATTTATGTTTTAAATATTCTAAGTATAAGATGTAAATGTCAGAAAATATATAAAACGAAAAACCTCTATGATAATTTTGCTTGTACTTAATACTTAATGAGTAAATAGTTATGCTAAAGTGTGATAATATCAAGTATCGGCAATTAACAACCATTTTAAAGTTTTTTAATTCAAGGTATAAAAGAATTTTAAAAATATAGATAGATTCTATATATGATTAAAAATAAAAAGTACCTGTACCCTTTTGTCTCTAAATTCAGGCATTTTTTGTTTAAAATTACATAAAGTACCTGTACTCTTTTTTCTCTAAAATCAGGCATTTTTTGTTTAAAATTACATAAAGAATCTATCTGTGTTAAGAAACGTATTGTTTCTTAACGGAACAATTTTTTATTATTAATTCCGGAGGGCGAGATCTGACTCGGCCACCCTATACAGGCTTGGGAGTCTTTCTTGAAAAATGGAGACTCAATCAACCCTCTGAATCCTTTGTATTTACCTTTTGTTTTGGTTTTAATATTTGTTAATTGACGAAAATTGTGCGTTTAATTAATTAAATTCACTAATTGAATTCGTATAAACTGAACTCCAACACACACAATTTTCGGCACTTAATGTCAATGTATGAGTCGAGGTCACAATAATATCTTGTACGACTCAGGATTTCAAGCTCTACCTCCCCTTAACGCGCGATCGGCACGCGTGCATTACCCCATAGATCTACAGCAGTTACTAAGCCATAAGAAACCGTAGGAGCGACACGAGGCAACAATCGTCGTGACGTCACGGAGGAGAGGAGAGGTCTTGAGCGGGGGTGGACGCTGCAGCTAAGCCACCTTCTACGGTCAGTCGTGTTTAGGCCAATATTGGAGTAACCACGCGTCTCAGAATTAGAGTCGTGATTGAGCCAAGTCCGAATCTTTCGGCGGCATCTACGAAATGTCGACCGGACCATTCGGCGGCGAAAAACGAATTGACAAAGCCCAAAAACAGGAGTTCGAACCACGTCGGTCCGAATCTTGCGGCGGCATCTACAAAATGTCGACCGGACCATTTGGTGACGAAGCGTACCCATGTTAAATAATTTCATTATTATTTGTAGTAGTTGTTCGACACCTCATGAATTCCTGACTAAACATCCACCAAAAACCAACATACGCAAAAAGTTATTTTCTTTTCTGTGCCAAAGCCAAGCCAAGTCAAATCAAATCAAACATATAATGACATAAAATTTTCTGACATAAACTTACGATACAATAAAGAAAAAACCCGGACCATGGACCCGTACCCACTGGCAGACATTAATATGTTACTCTAGAGCGATACGCGAAATTCATCGAGGACGACGAACATTTTTAAGTAGAGGGGATGTTAAGTGACCAAAATTGTGTATTTAACTAATTAAATTAACTAATTGAATTCGTAAAATCTGAACTCCTACACACACAATTTTCGGCACTTAATTTCAATGTATATGTCAAGGTCACAATAATATCTTGTGTCACCCGACGCAGCATTTCAAGCTCTACCCCCCCTTAACGCGCGATCGACGCGCGTACGTTGCGTCGTAGATCTACTGCAGTTACTAAGCCATAAGAAACCGTAGGAGCGACACGAGGCAACAATCGTCGTGACGTCACGGAGGAGAGGAGAGGTCTTGAGCGGGGGTGGACGCTGCAGCTAAGCCACGTTTTACGGTCAGTCGTATTTAGGCCAATATTAGGGTAGCCACACGTATCAGAATTAGAGTCGTGATTGAGCCAAGTTTGTTTTACAATTATATACATATATCATCCATATCGAGATAAGAGCGAATAAACCAACTTATTGATATATTGGACAAATAAAATTTTACGTTGAAATGAATATTAGCACGAGCAGTCAAGCTAACAAAAGGAATTTCGCTTGTTCACTTTAATTTTCAACCTCTAAAAATCTCCAGCATCATCTAACAAAAACAAAAGGTAAGAATTTTAATTAATTAATAATATTATCACAAATAAGAGTAAACAAATAACAAAAGAAAAGGAATTCAGAGGTTTGTTTGGGTCTTGCATCTCTCTCAAGCAAGATCCCCAAGCCTGTATGGGGTGGCCGAGTCGGATCTCCCTCCGGCATTATTTTAATAAAATTGTTCTATTCAGAAACAATACGTTTCTTAACAAAAACTGGTGGAGGCGCCGGGTAGATGCACTCGGAACAAACTCTTTTAATCCTTTTTCTTATCATATATATATAAAATATTTTTTTTATACATACCATAGAATAAGTTCCCACACAAAGAGCACAGTGTTGCGTTGCAGCGTAGTTTTCAAAGGCAGCGGCGTGTCTCGTGCCTAAAACAAATAAAATTTCTATCAATCTTTTATTTCTATTTCACTTTTCATTACAGCAAAATTTACAAATAATTTAATAATAATTCATAAAAATTAAAAAAAAAATTTTATGCGAAAGAAAGAGTGCATTTTGAATTTTCATGCACCTTTTCTTTTGTAAAAACAACACCAACACTGTTTGCACACTGGTAGAAAAAAATTAGTTAGCTGGGAGGGCCCGTTAGGCACCCAGCATACCAAACGTCTTCTTGTCAAAGCCAAGTCGAAGAGGTGCAGCGACGGAAGTTTAAACCTCTGGTGATCAAAGCCCTGGAGACACTCAGATACTCACAGGGCAACACACATAAACACTACATACACACATCACTATCAGCACTACTCCAATAAGATTACATTAAAATTTCACATCTGTACACTGCATTTATAAAAAGAAAGGGAGAGGACTTAAGCCTAATGACACTTCAAATTCACTAAGTCTAAACACATACACAAGTTAATGTAAAACACACACTGTAACACTATCACACTGCCACCACGAACCCTGCCAGCTACAAGCGCACTATGCGGTGGCAATATTTAGGCCCCGTCGAGGCAGCCAAGTCGCAACAATGCGTTCTTGACTCTGAGGTGGAGCGACACAGGTCCAGCCTCTAGCGATATGAGTCCTGGGGACATATACGCATAAACACTACAAACAAATACACACACATCACTGATATACCACAATTTCTTTTTTTTTTATATATATCACACTTGACGACACTTATGTTAGAGCCAGTTAACACAAAATTGAAACACAATTTTACACAAAACACTTTAATTACACTCACAAATCACAGTTTTCTTCACAAAAAAAAATTAACTGGCGTAGGAAAAGATTGTCATCAGTTTCGACAGTATGCAGGCAGGTCGTTGAAGCGTTGACGGGGGTGATTTTCCTTGGCGTCCTAGCCATTTCAAGTGTCGACTGCGTCATTTCAACTTGACGCTTGACCATCTCCAAGTGGAAACAGCTACAAACCAAGTGCAAGCTGTAAAAATACATTTACTTTTATTAAATATACATGCATCTTCTAGTGGAATTATTGCATGCTTAACAATATCAACATATTCATCATACAATATTCCATAGTAAACGCTAATTTTCAATAATTTTCATTTTTCTTGTATTTATTTTTTATTAAATATAATGTCAGAGAAAAGTAATTATTTAAATAAAATATATCACAGCCACACACTGAGAATAGACTCTACAACCATATATTAATAAGGACGAGGGGCAGAAACTTACTTGTAACACTGAAAAAGGTATCGCAAAGGCTAGCTTTTGATTCTAAAGCCTCGGCTCAGGTCGACAAAAAGCCCAGGAGCCGCACGCTAGAGGTACAGGCTAATTGATACGCAAGGATACCCTTTTCACCTTATTTTCTTGCGTTGGCGCCCAGTTACAACCTTGTTTTCCAGGCGTTAACGGCCACGTATCGCCCCAACATCCTGCCTTCAAAAACCGACATTGACTCCAACCTGCAAAAAGACACCATTATAAATACTTATATATGCACACATACATTTACCTAATTTTTTATCATATTACTCATATTATATAAATAAGTTAGCCCGCCAATACAGTAAAATCATATATATGTATTGGAAGAAAGCGCAAAAAAAAGGATTACATAGAGGTTTATATGGAATTATATAGGTAATTAGTGAAAGGGATAGGAGCTTTATAATAGGCATCAATAACAACACTCACCTTAGTGCAAAGAAGTTGAGTCGACTCGGACCAAGAGTAAAGGCCAAGGTTGTGCAGAACAGACAGCTTGAAAGATTCCAGGCTCCGGTCACAAACAGCCAGCTTATGCAGCTTTCTATAAATTAAAAGAAAAACAAGAAGAGGCTACACAAAGGAATAGTCGTTCTAGAAAAGAGGTTATAGCTTTTGGCAGAACAAACAAGCAACTTATCTGGTCATACGTTGATACAGCAAGCCTGGACCACTTCTTTACTGCAACCTGTAGGCGGAGGAGAGTATTCTTGCTTGAAAGACCTGTAGTATTATTTTCCCAATCTACAATCACCTCAAATAGTGATCAAAGAACAGAAGCAACTCACAACATCAGCAACATCACTTGGTTTAACCTCAACTCATAACATTGTATCAGTACGGAAGCCGGGTGACGACATCGGCGCACATACACTGTGTGTGTGCGTATCGATGCTCCGAAAACGAAAAGCTTTAAACTCATGTAACGGCCAACGTGCTAGTGCGACTGTAAACTGTGATGTGCGAAGAATTTGAAAGGTTTCATTAACAAAGATATACAATAATTATTTATAATTAATAAAATAATTATTTCATTTGTTATATATCTATATATTTAAATGAACGATTGAGAGTTGGAAATTTTTTTTATTGCTGTTTGAGTACTGTGTGTCATTTTCTAACCTCAATTTGTGATTTCTGTAAATGATTCTGCAACTTAATTTTATTTAAAGGTATCATTCGTAATATAGTTGAATTGAACATTTAAAATATTCGAGTTAGCTCTATGGAATCCAGAGAAGAATGTATTAACCATTATTTTCAAAGAGGATATACATACAAAGAAATTGTTGGTTTGCTGAGAAATCACAATATAAACATAACAGTCCGTCACCTACAGAGAATCTTGAGGAATCTTGGATTAAGAAGAAAAGGTATCGTTGGAAGTGACCTAGAAGAAGTTTGTAGTGCTATAATAAGTGAATTAGACAGTAGTGGATCAGATTTAGGTTACAAGACTTTGTGGCGAAGGTTAAAGTTATTCCATCGTCTAATTGTGAAACGAGATACTGTTTTAGATATTTTACGGATAGTAGATCCTGATGGTCTTGCTGAACGGCTAAGACATAGATTAAGGAGACGCAAATATAATGTGCCTGGACCAAACTTTATATGGCATATTGATGGATACGATAAATTAAAACCTTTTGGGTTCGCAATCCATGGTGGGATTGATGGGTTCTCAAGAAAAATTTTATGGTTAGAAGTTGCCAGTTCAAATAACAATCCAGATATCATTTCTTATTACTATCTTAAAACTTTGCAAAAATTTGATTTGCTTCCAACTTTAGTAAGATCAGATAAAGGTACTGAAAATTGTGTAGTTGAATCTCTTCAACAGTCTTTACGATATGATCATGAAGATTCTCTGTCTGGAGTACGTAGTTTCATCAAAGGAAGAAGTACGTCCAATCAAAGAATAGAAGCTTATTGGTCTCAAATGAGACGGGAAGGTGTTCATTTTTGGATTAATTTTTTCAAAGATTTAAGAGATACTCATCTGTTGAATGATTCTGAAATAATTGAAATTGAATTTCTAAGATATTGTTTTGGGCCCTTACTTAAGTATGATTTAGAAATTATCCGTAAAGAATGGAACTGTCATAGAATACGAAGACAGAGATGTCAGGAGACTACATCAGGCAAACCGAATTGTTTATTTTACAATCCAGAAAATTACGGTGCTACAGACTATAAAAAAGAAGCTGATCAAAATCATATTGCAATATGTTTGGAAGAGTTTAGTACAGAACCAAAACTTTTTGACTCCTATACTGTAGACTTAGTGCAACTTTTAAAACCTGATGCAGCCGTACCAACTACCATAGAAGAGGCTTTAAATCTCTTCATAGAGCTAAAAGAGCTTAAAAAGAATTATGAAGAGGTAGAAAATTAATCTTCGAAGTTAGAAGGATATCATAGCAATCACTTTACTTTATTTACTCCAGATTCCATTATTTGGAATCATGTCCTCAGACAGCGCATATCTCTTCTACTGGATTCATGTCATTTTGGCTTCTTTGGGAAAATTTAAACATTCTCATTCATGAATATTTTCTTTTTTGCTATTAGGGCTTCCGAGTGGATCTTCCAATCAAATCTGCATCTTATTTTTGTTTATAACTGGTGTAGACAGCCAAATCTGCGTCAAGTAGGCATACCATCGTATGAGGGTTCAGGACCTTATGTTTATTAAGTGCCTATTAATTCTCCAAGTGCAGAATCTACAAATGGCTTGAAAACTTTCATGAGTAAAACTGATATTTTCAAAAATGTTAAACCGGTGCACAAAACCATGATGCACTTATAGTGAACCAAGTAAAGCTAAAGAGTATTCACAGTATTATAGTGAGTCAAGTAAAGCTAAAGAGAAAGCAGTTTGTAATTACGTCACTAATTTGATTGTAAATCAACAAAAAATTCTAATTTTTGCTCATCATAAAAATATGAAAAATACAAAAAAAAACATTTTGTAGATACATTTCAACAAAATGAAAATGTATTGGTAACAGCTGATAATGCTGGTATAACGTTGACAGCAGCACAACTTGTTTTATTTACTGAATTATCGTGGAACCCGGGTATTTTATGCCAAGCAGAAGACAGTATTTGCTGGCAAAAAGGCAATGGATTTCGTGTGAGTTCATTGTGACCCATCATCAGCTATCATTGTCTGTATAACTTGAAAAAATTCAACTTTTCTCTTACTGCACACAGGTAACCCTGGCTGAAGATGGTTCAAAAGGTCTGGCGAGAGGTTGGGCTCCAACATTCTTTGGCTATTCCGTTCAAGGAATGTTCAAGTTCGGACTCTATGAAGACTTTAAAGTACAATATTCAAACATGGTTGAAGAGGAAGTATCTTACGAGTACAGAACAAGCTTGTACTTGGTTTCCTCTGCCTCTGCTGAAATCTTTGCTAATATTGGTTTAGCACCATTTGAAGCTGCCAAGGTCAGTTCAAGCTCCTTTATTGGAAAAATTGCTTATTTTTAGTATTTCTTTTGCCTTTTCAAATTTGCATTTTCTTGTATTTTTAGGTAAAAATCGAAACCACACCTGGCTTTGATAATACCTTCCCTAAAATCCATGCTAAAGAGGGCATTCGTGGATTCTACAAGGGGCTGGTACCCTTATGGCTCCGACAAATTCCATACACAATGATGCAGTTTGCTTGATGAACTTCTCTACAGTCATGTTGTACTAAAACTACGTCAAGAATGTACCAAAGGAGAGCAATTACTTGTTACATTTGCTGATGGTTATATTGCTGGTGTCTTCTGCACTATTGTATCACATCCTGCTGACTCGGTAAAAATCATCATATCTTGTATTAAGAGGAGTCCGTATCTTCTGTCCTTGTCTAATCTTGTTTTTGCTATTTATTCAAATTGTAGTTTGTTAATTGAAAAACTAAAAGTTGGCCCCAATTGGTATTAAAGTAAGGAATATTTTGAGACCTTAAAAAGTATCTAACATTATTTCCTTTTCGAGAAAACTTCGGAACGGAAAAGCTAACCTCAATTTTCGCGTTCCGAAGTTTTCTCGAAAAGGAAATAATTGTAGATACTTTTTAAGGTCTCAAAATATTCCTTATTTTAATACCAATTGGGGCCAACTTTTAGTTTTTCAATTAACAAACTACAATTTGAATAAATAGCAAAAACGTGATTAGACAAGGACAGTAGATACGGACTCCTCTTAATGGGTCTAGATTCACCTCCAATTTTCTCAAGTACCTTGTCAAGCTGACAATGACATTACACTTTTCCCCTCGAGGTCCTCATAATACTTGATTTTATTGTTTATTAATCCTGATCCTTTTTTTCTTTTTAATTAGGTTGTATCCAAACTAAATCAAAAAAAGGAGCAAGCACCGTTGATGTATTGAAGAAATTAGGCTTTGGTGGTATATGGAAGGGTCTGGCACCTAGGATTATCATGATTGGTTTATTTATGATGCTGTTAAGCTATGGCTGCGTATGCCACGTCATCCACCACCTGAAATGCCAGAATCTCTGAAGAAGAAATACAGATTAGCTTAAGGATCGTACGTTTCTAACAAATGCGTCAACTGAAAAAGCTTGGATGGGAATTGAGCAACTTGTTTACATTACCATGGAGTTGGACATATATGAGTTAAAAATATATTTTTGAGATATAAATGTTCTACACATCTACACTTACGTTAGTTAATTCCAAGCTTTCAATTCAAGAAAACTTAATTGCATGCCGCTTAATTATTTTTTCTACCACTAGTATACAAAATAATATTTATTATGAATTATTCAGTTCATCGTTACCATGTCTATATATTGACTTTGTAAATATCAACTTCAAATAATATTTTTATAAACGATTATTTCTTTACATAACAAAATACGTATACATCCGTTATATTTTATGCTGTGACTAAAAAACTCAATCCAAAATTTATAATGAGACCTAATCCAGACATTTAAAAATAGAACTTTCCCACAAAAATGTCTTTCAATATTTCCTATTTACGAAGATCATTTATTTTCAATCGATACTCAAAGTATTACTATAAAGCACTTTTCATCGATATATTAATCGTCTTAATATTTGTATTGTTAAAAAGTACCTAACGTTAACAAAAAAGCTTGTAAATATGTCATTGTTTCACTTCTCTTGGCAGATTTGATGATTATAGGTTGAAGCCGAAAGACAACAGCTTTCTATTGATTATACGTCACAACTCTAGAAGAAGAAAAAAAGATACGAAAAAAAAACTTGGGGAGTTAGTACGCTTCCAACTTGCTCATTGTGTGACATTATAAAGAGGATGTAAATAGAACGATCGCTATAAATAAATAATCAGGTTGCACCACTGTTCAACAAGTTTTTCCATTTTTTTTTAAATTCTCCTAGAAATTACTTGCTACTGCACTAATTTTTTTCTAGTTAGTTGATGGTAGGTTTTCAAGCATAAAAATACTTAGATCAAATTAGTATTTTATTATAAAGTTATTTTTTCTTATTTTAAATCTAATATACAGACGAAATAACTCGTGTTTTTAATGGCAATAACAATAATAATACTTATTATTCATGTATGTTGTACACCTAACATTATTTATCGCAACAATAATCATTAAAAACAATTAAATAATAGTAGGATAATAGTTTTAAAATAAGCGAACAATCATTAATTTTGTTTAAGATGTATTTATTTATTACAAATTACATTTTCTTATAACAAAAAAAGATGAACCATACATTGGTCTTGCACAAACAAAAATTACATTTTTCTTTTTTTATATAAAAGGATGAACCATACATTCGTCTTTTATAAACAAAAATTGCATTTTTCCTTTTTTTAATCATTAGTTATACTAATCATTGGTATTTTTTTACTACAGTAAGATAACAGCACTACAAAAGATTTACATTATTAAATGTAACGAACATAAACTTTCACATAAATACTTATTCTAAAAAAGTTCTACCATGCATCGGCATTTTATCAAATATAAAACTATTAATCATTGGTCTTTTTCTTCATACTATAATTTACTTTTAAACGCTAAGTTTGCAGTTTTTCTTTCTTAGAAATACGTAGAATATTTTAGTTTTTAATTTTAGAAAGTAGAATATTGAAGAAAATACTGTATTTAGAAAAACGTTCATTTAAAAATAGGAACATTCTATGATTAACCATATGATGGTTTTTTAACAACTATCTGGCATTTATTTACTTTATATTTTGAACATTTATTATTCAGTCCTCACTTTTAGGAAGCTAAATGTCTAAAAAAATACTTTTCAATCACAGAAACGTTAACTTAAGAAACGTAAGCTAATAGTTAACAATTCCTACATATAATATACTACTAATTTCCATATGCACGATTACAGATTACTTCGCAAGACCATCCAGCTCCATCGTTGGTGGTTAATTGTGCATCATCGTACCAATACAAAAATTTACCTTCTTTCATGGTTTTTCCATCTTTTTTCCAGCGAAAAATGGGTTGGCAGTCATCATCACAATATGGAATTACACCAAGGCCATATTTTTGTTCACAAAATCCATTGAGTACGTGGTAACGATGTAGGATTGCATGCTTAACTTGAAATTCTAAATCTACTGCAGGAAACTCGTATGACTTCGTGCAATCATCGTTCACTGATATTTTCAATAACACTTTTTCATCCATTGTTATGCGGCTTATGAAGAATCCAAAATGCAAAGGATCGAATCCTTCTTTATTGATGTAGGTACCTCTCATCTCTACTTTAAGGTGACGATAGCAGTCTTTTCTATTCAGTTCGATGACAGATGGCAGTTTACTGTACTTGGAAACTGTCATTCTTTGGTATAAAACTTCTACTGAATTCTTCATTTTTTTTCCATCAGTCTCACTATCCTCATCCATTTCATCTGAGTCATATAGTGATGTTAACATCTCATCCGACTCATATGGTGATGTTAACATCTCATCCGACTCATATGGTGATTGCATTTGTTCTTCTGGATTAAAAACTAAAGAAACTCTTTCATCTTCTGTCTCTTTGCCAGTTTCTGGGTCCTCCACATGTCCAAATTTTTCTTCAGTTTCTTCACTTTCCTGCTTGTCTGTTTCCTTTTTTTCTTGCAGATGTCCAGAATTGGTTTCTTTTTTTAAGGTTGACAATAGATACAACCTTAGTCGGTAAAATGGTTTACCCTGACTCTTGCAATACTTCCAAATACTGCATGCGTTGCCATCCTCATCTAAAAAGTGTACAAGTGGTGTGCCATTGTACAATCCTAGGTATAGGTTACAGTCTTTAAACAATCCTTCTGTAAAGACATTATCTTTCCTATAAGCAGCTATCGCCAAATCTAAAATATTACTGGCAGTATATTCCGTAGTGTTATTCAGAATCAAATATTTTGTCCCTCCCATGGGAGATTTTATGAGGCTAAATCTATCTGTATCTGTTTCACTGTGCATCCATCCAATTGTCAATTTTCTGTCTTTTACCGGCACAAACTGTAATGTAAGTATTATATATTAGATTTTAAATAATTGTAATATATGAAGTAACGAATGTACTTAAAATTTAATCATTTTACCTTGGCTTTTTTAGGTGGTGGAGCTTTCTCGTTTCCTTGGTTTGCTGAGTAGGATTTATTTTCCTTCCCTTTTTCTTTATTTGTTTTCATGGCTTCCATAATTTTCTTTATTCTTGATGCTTTGGATCCTGGTTCATCGTTATTCGTCTGGCTGGAAGTACTTGGATTGGAAAATCCAACAACGTTGTAGTCATCAACTTTATCGTTCAGAATGCACTCTTCAGATATGATCGTTGAGGCGTATTCTTGATAAATTCTGGTATACGTCAACCCTTTGGCATTAGGAAAATAGGTCCTTAACAGTGGCAATGACAAATTGCCTTCATCATTGGTTTGAAGTTTTAACGTTCTACCTTCCCAGGTAACATTGATGAAACGCTTCTTCTCAGACATTTTATCTGAATATATAATTAATTAATAATGAATTAATATGTAATCTATATAATCTATGATTAATAATGCAATGATGTATCTAACCTAACCAAAAATTATTCATGACTCCTAAATAAAAACTTGAAAACAACTTGTTTGCTATATAAACTTAGAATAACTTAAAAAAAAACAACTTAGAAGTATATTTAATACTAATAATATATTTTTAATATAATTTTTTGTTTTAAAAAGGTTTTCTTACCACATTGATGTTAACACCTGCAGGATTTTCATTGAAAAGAAAGATGGGAGTATCCGGTTCCGGTAGAAGTGCGCGAGTCATTATACTTATGCGTATCAGCCTTTCGGAGTTTTGGACGCTTCGGAGCATCGATACGCACACACACAGTGTATGTGCGCCGATGTCGTCACCCGGCTTCCGTATATCAGACTACATGCTGCAAATGCACATGGTCTACTAGCGAGCGCCTAGGGACTTTCTCGCGTTCGGCACTAGGAGTGAGAAACTAACTCTAGCGCAGGGTATAGCTAGAGTCGCATTGCGTGGAGTGCAGTGACGGCGCCATAACCGAGCGGGCACCATTGTTGGGGCGCGCGTATTTGAAACTGATTTAGCGTTTTTTTTTCAAGGTTTAACCTAATTTAATATAGGAATAAAGTTAATTAATGGTAAAATTATAATAAATTTTAAATAAATTATTTTTCATGATTATTCGTATATTAAACTTAATAACAATCTAATAATAATAAATTTAATAAGGTTGTTTAACTAAAATACTTATAATTATTTTAACATTGTTAGTATGTTATAGTATAGTGTTATATTATTATATCATTGTAATTCTAATAATAATAAATTTAATAGGGGTTGTTCAACTAAAATAACAATAATTATTATTTTTAATATTGTTAATAGTAGTGAGAAGTAAGTAACGATATATTAATACTGCGTATGTTTTTGAATATTACATTATCTAACAATATTATATTATATCATTTTACTGTCATATATTATTATATCATTATAATTATCACTATACTTTATTATTGATGGTAATATTTTGTTATTATTATTTATAACTCAATGATGATTTTAGTTATCTATTGAACAATCCCATATACTAAATATTTCATGGACATAGGTATATAAGTATATGCATAAGTAATATATATATATATATATATACGAGTATATATATTATTTGTGTATGTATTAATGTATGTACGTATACTTCCCCTTATACATGGCTGATATAACCAATTTATATAAAGCCAATTTGAAAACGGAAACCGAGACCGGGCAACAAGAAGAAGATGCTGATCTTGAAGAGGTTTCAGAGTGGCTTCAAGGGCTCATTCGGGAACTCGAGCCAATACTTTTCGAGTATTTGGACCTTTAGAAAAACGAAAATAATACTACCTTTTCCTTTTTTTTTTATTAACGAAGGAAAAGTAAATATTTTCAAAATCATCCAAGTGACATCTAATAGTATCATCATAATCTAATCCAGCACTAATTTCCGAAGAATATCAGTGTAGCTAAATAGTGCTAAGGACTTATTACCAATTGTAATCTGGCAAAGATGCCTGACACTCAAGATGGGTGAGCTGGCACTGGAAGCGGTCCAAATGCAAGTTCAGCTAAATTGGTGGCCACCATGGTCAATAGTTTTGCGCTGCTCAACTCCACCAATGGTATTCCGATATTTGATGGAAATAACATACGAGTCAAGGATTACATCGAAGATCTCAGGCATGCAGCCTCAAATGTACCTGTGTCGGTGAAAGAACAATTCTTAAAGATTGTCATTCAAAGACTAACGGGCGCTGCAAAAAGAAGTTTGAGAAATAAAACCATAACCACAGTCGGTGATCTGGTGAAACACGTGAAATACAGGCTTGGACCAGCAAAGAATTTCAGCTACTATGATAGCAAAATACACAATGCTCGCATGAAACAATGAGACATCGTCGGAAATTTTTATGACCAAATAAATATGCTTTTAGGCAGTGCCAGGAGCGCCTTAAAAGAAGAAAAAGGAGAAGATTAAGATGATCAGATGATGATACCATTAAACTCTATGGCGGTGGATATTTTCATAAGAGGTTTACCAGGAAATCTCGGTGAAAGAGTAGATCTGACTCACCCGAGGAATTTAGAGGAGACATACGAGGAAACTATCAGATTGGAAACAAGAATGGAAGCCAGAATTATCCCAGACGTGAGGCACAATAGTAACCAACGGACCTACAAAACTCAGGGATACCAGGAACACAGGCTTACAAGAATTTACAATCATGACAGTCAACCTAGGTTCAGGGACAACTACAATAAGTATGAAAAACCTCGAGAGTCAATGTACGTTGGATATATGGACCATGAACCTCGAGAAACCGAGGAGCTTTATGAACAATGCGGACCACAGTATGACAATTATGTAGACAATGACACTCAATAACCACTCGATGTTGGATATATGGACAGGGGACCAGATCGAATACACCAGAATGCCTGAACGTTTAAAAGGGGCAACCGCCACTTTTTAAAAATTAATAGACAATATACTCAGAGGACTTCAAAATGTAGAAATGATAGTGAATTTAGATGATATAATTGTGTATTCACGAGATTTAAAATAACACTATGACCGAATAATGAGATTAATGGAAAGACTCAGAGACGCCAACCCAGTGTTGCAACCAGACAAGGTAGAATTCTTTTGCAAAGAAGTAGGGTTCCTAGGACACACAATAAACGCAAAAGGCTTGGAACCAGACCCGGAAAAAGTATCTGCAGTGAAGAACTTTCCAAGACCCTAAAATGCTAAAAATATAAGAGAATTCCTGGGTCTGGCAGGTTATTACTGAAAGTTTATCAAAGACTTTGCAAAAGTAGCAAAACCCTTAAGTGCACTACTAAAGAAAGAGAAAGAATTCGAATGGAAAGATGAACATAAACAAAGTTTCGAAGCAGTCAAGAAACCCCTATGTGAGCACCCATTCTGCAATTCCCCGATTTTGGAAAAGTATTCACCTTAACCACTGATGCTTCAAATTTTGCAATAGGAGCCGTACTCAGTCAACAAATAGACAATTTTGACCACCCAGTCCAATATTTATCCAGAGTACTGAACAAAGCCGAGATAAACTACAGCATCACGGAGAAAGAGTATTTAGCAGTAGTATATGCCTTACACCAATTCAGACCATACCTATTGTGTCGAAAATTTATCCTAGTAGCTGACCACGAACCTTTAAACTTGATGCATAACAGGAAAGATCCAGGACAGCGACTTAGGAGATAGATGTTCAAAATTTTGGGATATGAGTACACATTCAGGTACAAGCCAGGCAAACTCAATAAAAACGTAGATGCGCTATCGAGAAATCTACCTAAGGAAAAAGAAAATCAAAACATAGCCAAAGGTGTAGCTTCTACATCAAAAGAAAGAATATCAATAAGTTTTAGACCTAGAGTACAATCAACGGGAGATCAAACAAAAAACTAGGGAGACCAAAGGGGTCAAAACCAAGAAAACTGCCCCTCCTCTAGAACACAGCGTGATAGCACAGAGAACTCGAGCCAAGAATGCAGTATCCAGCCCGATTGATGACTATATAAGGCAGGGAGCAATACCCAAATTCACGGACAAGAAAAATGCTGAAAACTTTAGCATAAAGACCAGCAGAGACAGCGAGGATGATCAAAATCTAAACCAAAAAGAAGTGCAGTCAACAATTACAGAAAAGCAAGCAGATCTAGACTCAGACTCGTCCATGATACCTCACTTTTCACCCTCGAGGCGATCGATGATGTCCTCCACAGGAATAGATGAAAGCGAAACCAAGTCAGAAAAACCGCCGATACCAGATCCCAGATACAGTGGTTTAAGGCAAGAAGAGACGGAGCAGTACCAGGGCGAATTATCCAGTGACGAAATGATCAGTGACATTAAATCATTAGCAAGTAACTCAACTAATAAAACCAATATTGATATCAGAGTAACACCAATGCAAACTACACACACAGAATCAAGCTCGGAAGGTGAATCTGTGAAAAATCCGTCATTAAAAATTACTCTGAGTAGACAAGAGTTAGAGGAATCAAAGAGGAGATTAGAAGAAAGCCTAAGAATTCATAGAGAAAAAACTCAGGAAGTAACATTAGAACCATTACACATTCCGTCCCATTTCTCTGATGGAGATGAAGTAGAGGACGAAATGCGGTATCATCTACATACACTGGACCCAAATTATGGGACTGACAACATAGACGAGATACTAGCCCAGAGAGTCGAGAAATTATTAAGCCAAACACATACATTCCTCGCGTCGCAGTGGGGAGATATATGACACTAGCGGGGATTCAGCAGATGATGAAAGCTTAGCAAGAAGTGAGAATGAAGAACTTGAGATGAGCAAGATAATCACTGAACCTCGAAGAGCAATATCTGAAACACCAACAGTAACGCAAAGGGAACTCATTGGCAGAAGCACGCCAGGAATCAACAGAGAAAAAGGAAAAGAAATAAGAATACCAAAATTAAGGGAAATAGATGAAGAAGAAAACACGCCAATAGTTATCGATTATTCAAAACCATAACAGTATATTGGACCACCCAACGCCGTGGAACACATTACGGCATACGTCAAAACATTCGGGACCAGCAACAAGATTCATTTAAACGTTCGATGAGAAGGACCAAACAAAAAAATAGGAGTACTAACTATATAATACATGGACCAAGATAGCGCCAACGGAATTATACTAAAACATAATTATCAAGAAAGCCAGGACAAACAATCAGACAGCTCATCAGCGAGCGACGACACCACAATCGATGATACGGACACTTCTTCGGAAGAACAAGGACCTATTTCTCTACATCCGCCAATTGCAGACCCTTTGAGTGAAATAACACTACACCAACTGAATAGACCAGAGCCAAACCGAGTCCATGTACATTTCCAAGGGAGTGTGGAGGCAGCAATACAATTATTTAAAGTCATTGGACCATGCACAATTACCACAGACAGCTCATCAGCGACAAACAATCAGACAGCTCATCAGCGAGCGACGACACCACAATCGATGATACGGACACTTCTTCGGAAGAACAAGGACCTATTTCTCTACATCCGCCAATTGCAGACCCTTTGAGTGAAATAACACTACACTGTTATTACACTAACTGAATAGACCAGAGCCAAACCGAGTCCATGTACATTTCCAAGGGAGTGTGGAGGCAGCAATACAATTATTTAAAGTCATTGGACCATGCACAATTACCACAGAAAGCCAAGGACCAAATGACCACATGCTAAAAATAGAATACCAAATTTATATTCATGCTGAAAGAGCCATGATGAACGAACAAACCACACAAAAACGACCACACACGGATAAAGAAAGACCCAGCGCAGAACCGGTAATGATGCCAGCTTTAATAACCGGACGTTTAGATGACACGGAGAGGAAGAGATTATGTGTCCTAATACCCATAGGAAAGCCGCAAGAAATATCTGAAGAGGACTTCATGAAGTTCGGACCCTTGGACCACATCGTACGGGTAGTGATGAAAGGACAGGAACACAACCATCGATTCCTAAGATACATGGGCTATGTGCAGTATTTTAACTAACTGTCCAAGAGAATACCGTCCAAGATGGACAACAGTGAGACAATTTAGCAAGACTATGAGTGAACACAGAGAAAACTATGAACCATGTGGCATGGCTCTAGATACAAGAAATAAACTGGACCACCATAGGATATGCAAGAAACAAATGGACAAAATATACAAGGTACACTACCTATGCGGGAGATGGTTGCGACATGAAGAATGGGACCAACACATAACAGAGTGCAACTACAACCTGCATTTTTTCTGCGGGAGATACATTCGAAGGACCAAATGGGACCAACACCTCAAAAGCTGTAATACAGGGTTTTTGACCACATCTCAATCAAGAGCAACCAACACAAAAAAAATAACATGAACAAGAAAACAAGACCAATCAAATCCACCATCAAATCCACCATCACCGAAAACTACAGACCACAAATCTCAAAAACGGCCATAAGAAGAACAAACGAAAGAAGCACGGGCTTTAATCAACCTCGGTAGCATACGTCTAACAGAAGAAGGAATCGCGAGAGAACCATCGCCAAGTATATTAGACATGGACCAGATAGATTTCCAGAACCTCGATAATATTAGTTTTTAAGTAACATTTAAAAATATTGGACCAGTACCTTTTTATATCTACATGAAATTTATTCTTTTTAATATACTATACGTACAATGAATTGTTAGACCACATTTATTCTTATGGACCTGAATCACCTTAATTTTAGAACCATACAAATAATTATCATGAATGACAAAGCAGTGTGCTTGAAACCCAAAAGTAATAAGAGATAATGCCAAAATAATATTGTACCCAAGAACCAAAATACGATACACGTAAGTAAGCTTTCATCTTAATCTCTCAAAACGCTCGTAGTATCCTATATGAGCAGTACAAAGATTCAATGACTTAGTTAAGGTTCACAAAAGAAAGGAAGAGCAATAAATCCCAACCCAAAACCCTACCAAAATAGAACAACAATAAACAAAATAATCACAATAAAGGTACACAGTATCTTACACCCGGTAATGAAGAACAAGCAATAACAGCACAATCTCATTAGAAGACACGCAAATACAGGCTACAGTTTCGGAGTTCGACGGTCCGAATCTTACGGCGGCATCTACAAAATGTCGACCAGACCATTCGGCGGCGAAAAACGAATTAACAAAGCCAAAAACAGGAGTTCGAACCACGTCAGTCCGAATCTTGCGGCGGCATCTACAAAATGTCGACCGGACCATTTGGTGTAAAAGCGCGAACCCATGTTCAATAATTTCTTTATTAATTGTAGTAGTTGTTCGACACTTCATGAATTCCTGACTAAACATCCACCAAAAACTAATATACGCAAAATGTTCTTTTCTTTTCTGCGCCAAAGCCAAGCCAACTCAAATCAAATCAAACGTATAATGACATAAAATTTGCTGACATAAACTTACGATACAATAAAGAAAAAACCCGGACCATGGACCCGTGCCCACTGGCACACATAAATATGTTACTCTAGAGCGATACGCGAAATTCATCGAGGACGACGAACATTTTTAAGTAGGGGGGATGTTAAGTGGCCAAAATTGTGTGTTTAATTAATTAAATTAACTAATTGAATTCGTAAAAACTGAACTCCTACACACACAATTTTCGGCACTTAATTTCAATGTATGTGTCAAGGTCACAATAATATCTTGTGTCACCCGGATCAGCATTTCAAGCTCTACCTCCCCTTAACGCGCGATCGACGCGCGTGCGATGCCCGTAGATCTACTGCAGTTACTAAGCCATAAAAAACCGTAGGAGTGACATGAGGCAACAATCGTCGCGACGTCACGGAGGAGAGGAGAGGTCTTGAGCGGGGGTGGACGCTGCAGCTAAGCCACGTTTTACGGTCAGTCGTATTTAGGCCAATATTAGGGTAGCCACACGTCTCAGAATTAGAGTCGTGATTGAGCCAAGTTTGAGTAGCCACAGGCCTCACAAAGAGCCTCAGATATAACTACAAATAATAAGGACCATTAGATACAATACCAATACAATTGTATACATAAATCATCCATATTGAGATAAGAACGAATAAACTAACTTATTGATATATTGGACAAATAAAATTTTACGTTGAAATAAATATCAGCACGAGCAGTCAAGCTAACAAAAGGAATTTCGCTTGTTCACTTTAATTTTCAACCTCTAAAAATCTCTAGCGTCATCTAACAAAAACAAAAGGTAAGAATTTTAATTAATTATTAATATTATCACAAATAAGAGTAAACTAATAACAAAAGAAAAGGAATTCAGAGGTTTGTTTGGATCTTGCAGCTCTCTCAAGCAAAATCCCCTAGCCTATATGGGGTGGCCGAGTCGGATCTCCCTCCGGCATTATTTTAATAAAATTGTTCCGTTAAGAAACAATACGTTTCTTAACAATATTATTATTTTAGTCTTTGAATTTAATTAAGAATCTTACCTTTGTTTTTCCTAGATAACGCTGGAGATGTTGGAGGTTTAAGAATTAAACAGACGAAATTTTTTATTATAACGATCGCTTGTGTTGAGTGCGGCGTGTGGCTACTCTAAATTGGCTCAATCATGACTGACCAAAAACGTGGCTTAGCTGCTGAGGCCGCAGTGCTGCGTCTACCCCCCTCGTGTCGCACTCGTGGCTTTCTATTAGCTTGGCGACAGCAAGACGGGTACCTTGCCGCGTGCATTCACCGATGATACGATAGGAGAGGAGAAGTCCTACGTCAGCGATGGCGAGCAAGCTGAGCTTCTGGTGACCTCGACTAAGACGCGGAGAAATTAAGTGTCGGAAGTTGCATGTGTGTGAATGCTTTTGGTTAATTTAAATATCAATAATAAAAAGAAATGCAACTTTCGTCACTTAACAATCTGTATTTTTAAAATCGTGTATTACTTAGAATTAAAAAACTTCAAAATTGCTGTGAGTTGCCGATACACATTTAATCAACCATTTACTCATAAAATATTAAGTTTAGGAAAAATAGTTATAGAGGTTTTGTATACCTAACTCGAGAACATCTATATATTCAGCCTATCGACGCCCAATGATTATGAAAATTTTTATTGTAGCTATAACTTTAGAGTATATTATATTCGATTAAGGTATTATAATCTTGACAATCTTTTTCTATTATTATTAATGTTTTCTTTGTTAATTTGTATCATAAATTATGGTATTCTCATGAGTGAATATCCTGAATATTTTTCTCTCGCCGTCTGAATTCTCTTACTCTCTCACTCTGCAGTCACGTTTTCTCACACAGGGATACTTCCTCCGGGTAGTATATGCTGTAAGGTTCTTGTTGGCTGGAAAGTTCGAAACGATAGTTGGTGCTAGAGGGTTGATTATTTGACTAAGTAAAATGTTTTACTGTAAAATCAATGCATAATCGCATGTTTCAAAATGTTTAAAACGACTTTGTTAAAACAAAATCAAACTCATTTTCAGCAAAATTAATTATTATCTGAAAAAACATCTCTGCAGATATGTTCATTCAAAATCTATACCTGTTTCAGGTATTTTCCCCTAAATTTAAGCCAATTTCAAGGAAAAGCGTAAAATAATAAGCGTTTAGTTCAGTTTCTACAATTCAGAAAGTCTCGAAAGATATCTGAAATTTGGGAAAAATTAAATGTATGCCTAACAAAACATATATTTTTTGCTCAAGTAGCTGGTCCATACAGTTATGAAATAATCCCAATCCAAAGATCGAAAATCTTACTTTTTATTACCACTGCATGAGTCAAAATTTAATATTATCTCTTTAAATGTCATATTTTTTTATTTAATTACATTTAAATACCATGATATAAATATTTCAAATACTGTTTATATTTTACACATATTCTTTGAGATTTTTAGCTTTCAGTATTGTTTTGACTCACATACTTTGAATATAACTACCTTAAGATTATATATTTAAATTTAAATATTTTTAAATTATTGTTTGACATATTATATTCTATTTTTAAATTACTGAAGATAAATACAGAAATATTTGGTTGTATTTATATAACATTAGATTCATTACTTGACTATGTTCAGTGTTATTATTGATAACGATTGATTATTATTACTTATTATAGAAATTCTTAAAGTTTTAATTAATACCCAGATAGCACAATACGTATATTACTGTTACGTCGTGCGTAATCAATAAATGGCGCGAAGTTAATATGAAATTAAATCGCGTTCGCCTCTGGTTTTGGTCAATACTTTCGTAATTTACCTGGGAGTCTAGGCTTTAGCAAAATCTGGATAGCGAAGGTGATATTCAATATAATAGTAGTGAAAATAGGAAGTGCGAGTTTACAATAGGATTACAAAGGCTTAGCAAGGTATTTCGGGGCTTACGTAGTGTGAGTGTGTAGGCCTTGATTCCTTATAGGCAGGCCGGTTAACCTGCGCTGCGCTGCGGGCGGTGTCGTACTCGAGATGATGGCGGGACATATGAATAGGACCGCAGGTACAGTGAATAAATAAGCGCGAGCAAATAAGTTTAAGAGCAGATTTATTATGTTAGAAGTACAAAGTTAAATATAAGGGCGTGTCCCTTTTACAAGTGAGAAGTCAAATAACAAACTGGTGCAGAAGGCTGTATGCTGAAGGCAGAAGTGTGAGGGCAAATGGCAAGGAGCCATGGGGAGCTATGCCTTTTATAATCACGCGGGGGTCGCATGCTTAGCCTAAACTAGGAATTGATTATGCGTACTCGAGGAGGGGGCGACAAAGGTATAAAGTCGCGGAAGGTAATTCGGGAAATATTGGGGTGATGAGTATGCCATCGTAGAGTATGCGGTAGACAAGGTAGGATACACGTTATATAGCGTAGGTCGATAAGTAGGATTCAGTATGGTAAGATACATATAGCTTGACGACGAGAAGGTGTATGTTAGGCTATGATCTAGACGTAACAGGCCCGCCCCTGCAGACACGCGTCGCCGGTGCGATGCAATTCAAATCACAGCCTACTCGCTCCTGCGAGTGCAGATTTCGAGGTTTTTTCTTAACTCGAGCTGTTCTGCCGTTGAGTGGTCAGTGCATACCGGCTGTTGAGATACTTTCTTAGCCTGCTTGAGTCTTGTCGTTGTAAATATCTGCTGCGAATCCAGCTTTCTTGATGCAATTTTTGTCTCATTATGATATATATAACATTTGATTCACATTATATCATAAAATTGCTACATATGTATATAGTTATGGCATTCTCTTTCTTTTTTGTCTTTACAATTGGATGTTCGCGGTTACGAAGATTTTTCATACATTTTCTTATGAACTCCAGTAACATGCAGACTGGTCATATGTAGTGGATATGAAGTTAGGATTCTTCTGGGAGGAATTTTTATTTCAAGGAAAAGATTAGGAGTAATTCGAAGGATATGTTGGATTATAGGTTAAACATGCGGTTATTAAATTTAGGATGATAGTTATTACAATTTTTCTTTGAGTGGACCCAGTTTGCTACGTAACATTGTGCTTAATTTAAATATAGATACATTAATAAACCATTTGTACTAAGGGAGTGATTAGTCAAAGTTCACGTTTGCGTTTGAATTGGCTCCATTAGTACATTACATATTGACAGATTATAATTTATTAAAATTTTTCTAATCGAAGTACATAAAGTTTTTTTTATTAATTTTTGTGAATATAGTTGCCTTCTTGTTGCGTTGTTCTTTTGATATTTGCCTCGCCTTTTCTTGATAGAAAGT
This sequence comes from Gastracanthus pulcherrimus, assembly GCA_949152435.1. NCBI lineage: Eukaryota > Metazoa > Arthropoda > Insecta > Hymenoptera > Pteromalidae > Gastracanthus > Gastracanthus pulcherrimus. Next base: position 86,888,924 of record OX424576.1, read on the forward strand.
TTTTAGAAGTTGGCCTTGTGTCTCTGCGGCACCTCCTCTTCTTTCTTCGGAATTGGGACTTTTGATGTTCGTGGTTTACTTTTGTATTTCCAGTTAGTGGAGTTCGTCTTGCGCACCCCTTAAAGATCGGTTCGATAGATAGCCTCTGTGAACAGTGCTTGTAGTAGGAGTGAATTTTGTTCCTTAGCTGCTCTCTCGTGGCGTCTCGGTAGTACCTCTGTTGTGTTGCTGTACCTTGCATTATATCTAGTTCTACGATGATTTTTTTTTTTTTTTCTAAATGACACAATCCGTTTCATGGGAATTGCGTTCCCTTAAATTAATAAATACGAAAAAGTAGCCTTGTTTACATACTTATCACTTAATTCTGTTAACTTTTATGTGTATAGTGTAAGTTGTTTAAATTGTTCACGTGCATATGTCATATGTTTCATTTAATTTACTTGTTCGCATTTGTACAAGGTTGTTTATAGTTCGGTATGATTAATAAGGGAATATCACTCGGTTACCTATGGCTAAATTAACGAAGATTTGTTTCTATATAATCAATTACATGATTTCAATTTGTTTACTATCTTTCATCACTCTTATTTAAATATTAATACATATTTGTATTTTTGAATAACCAATGAAATTGTTAAAAAAATTAACAATAGCGATATTGCTGGAATACCTTATTACAACTTCATTCGTACATTACATATTTTATTATGCATTCGAGGTGTTATAATAGTTTGACAAAGTTCCTTGAGATACAAAATTTTATAACTAAGATTATTATAACTTATTTATTATCTAACGAGATATTATATTTATTTTTTGCTTCTGTGGAGACGGTCATTTGTCGTAAAATGGACCCTTTTGTATGTGTGTCGAAATGGTCAAAATTGGCATTACTCGATGTGTTGAAAAAATTACTTAAAAATCTTCAACGTTTAAAATTTACATTTATTATCAGTACGAAAAAGGCTTTCATTGCACCGATTTCATTTATGGTGCTAGTCTATTTATTGATTGATAGCCATAATTCTACTATAATATACTATGATATAATAGAATGCTATAAGGACTGTACATATTCTACAGCTTTGTTCGTACCTTACGTACAAAATTTTTGCGAATATAAATGGATATACTAGCATATTTAATCCGCAGTATTTCTTTCAATCGTTTGTAAGGTAGTAGTGATTGTCAATCACAATAATCGATTACGTTTACTTAGAGTATATCTTTACATTTGTTTCGGTTTTCAATTACTGACTATATATTTTGCATTGCTAAAATGCTAGTGGTATTTTAATACAACTGACACTTTTGGACTGTTATACTACTTTATATTGACTGATATATATCTGCAAAACTGACTCATTTGTTACGTTGCTATGAGACGGTTATTCTAAACATTATAATACATAACATATGAATTTATTTGTATTTTTTTTTTTTAATTGGTCATATCATTAACCAAATGACTTAAGTCATAAACATGTTATAAAATATGTTGATTTGAAGTTATAAAGTGAAATTAACATTTACAAATTTATTAATTTTCTATTTATTTCTACATACACAAAAATAAATTGATTTTGATGATCATATATCTATTAGTTGTTTTTTTTTTGTTTTTATTCATAACACTACCTATTTTGCTTAACAAAGTTATTTCGTGTGTATTTTCTCATTTTGTATTCTTATATGATTACGCATAAGATTGTCTACCGAATAGAGTTAGATCAGACTAAATGTTCTTTATTTGTTTTCGAGATTCTTTTATCCATTTGTAAAAATGCTGAATAAAATTTTCAGTCATTCTCTTCCACTTTGAGTTTGTGTTGCTTTAATTATTAACAATTTTCCTTTATTTTAAAATTGTATGGTAAAAAGAACCTCGTATTTTGCTATTACTCTTGGTCTAGTATCTGAAACAAATGTTTTAACAATGAATTGTATATTGTTATTTGGTCATATTATTTTGGTTGAATGTGTGAAAAGCGTAGGCGGTTCATATGGACTACCTTTGTTTTATTCTCTTTCAACTGTACTTTTATATTTTCATTTTCCAAAATATATAACACTAAATAAGGACCAGTATACGGGTCGTCGAATTTATGCGGCTGGGTCCCTTTTGCAACCAAACGTAATCACCTACTTTGATTTCTACGTGATTAGCCTTTAAATCGTAATATCGTTTCGCTCTCTCCTTAGCTAGGGAGATTCTTTCGGCAGCTGTTTCACGTAAGGCGCTCAGGCGTGAGATAAGAACTTGCACGTAATCGGCGTATGCAGGTAAATGGTCGTCGGTGGCGGGAGTATCGCTTGACGGTAGTCGTGCTAGACGCCCAAACACGAGCTCGTAAGGTGTGAAAATGGTCGATTCATTTCGCCCGGAATTATGGTTAAGCATTGCTAATTCGACCCATTCGGCTTATTTAGAAATAAACATTTTAAGAAATTCACTTAACGGTGCGTGCGCTCGCTCGAGAGAGCCGTTCGACTGTGGGTGAAATGCGGTAGTTTTTATTTGCTTGATTTTGAATCTCTTGGGTACGCGCGTCATTAATTTACTTAGAAAATTTGTCCCTTGATCCATTAATATAGCTTGAGGAGCTCCGAAAATACAAATTAACCTTTTAATAAATGCATCAGCTACTGAGATGGCTGTCTGGTTGGGAAGGAGAACAAAAATGATGAATTTCGAAAATTGATCTTGCATGCTAAGTATGTATTCATTACCCATTTTAGTTTTAGGCAATGGTCCGACTATATAAAAGAGCTACTTTAGCAAACGGTATTGCTGGATAATCAGTAATAATTAACTTTTGCTTGGTTTTGACTCTAACTAATTTTCTTAATTGACATTGCTTGCATTTTTGAATGAATTGTTGTACTTCCTGCTTAAGATTTTCCCAATTATATTTATGTCTAATCCTATTGTAAGTTTTATTGACGCCTTTATATCCACCAATCGTAGAACTATGCATTTCTTCAATAATTTTCGCACGTGCAGACAAGGGAGGGTGTTGTATATGGCCAAGATATATAATGACTTTGATGTTTGTTGAATATAATTCTCTTTTAATACTGTTTAATATTAAATTGAATTCGATATTTATTAAACTTTCTCGTTGCTCGCTTCTAAGTGGCAGTACTATATGGAATCTAGTATTGACTTTGATTAATTTAGGTTCACCAACAATTAAATTATCAAGACGTCGTAGCTTATTGGTTTCATATAATTGCTTTGCTCCTTCATCAAGTGGTTGGCCTATGGAATTGACGAAATATAAGTAGTTGTCTTTTCACATAAATAATTTTTCTCTGCAATGAATGATATTTCTACTAGGGAGTTCGTTTGTGTGTGAGTCACTATGTGTGAGCTCCGAATTGAGTAGTTCATTAGACTCGCTTGAATTTTCATTTAGAAGAGTAGTTATATTAAGATCTATATCAAATTCCGCAGTGTTATCGGCAGCTGTAGTGACTGGGCTGCGTGTGCGACTTTCTTGACTTTCTTCAGCGTGCGTGCTTTCACCGTCCCCCCCTTGAAAATTTCCGCGCGGCGCGACTGCGAGTGAGGCCGTTTCTACTATCTCTATAGCTTCAGTGGCCGTGTCATGTGTTACCGGCCTCTCATGGTCAAACATTTTACGACCTCCGGCTGTTCTCTTGCGTGGTGCGAGGGCTTGGATGGCTGCCGCGTACCGTGTGCTTGGCTGCTTGCCTGCACGTAAACGGGTCATCATGCTGGATGGATCGGCGGCGTTTGGTCTTGCCTGCCTTTCCGATGCTTGATTATTCATTTCTGTGTCTAGCTCACTCTGGTTATTAGCTTGCTCATGCTCACTTGCTAACAAACTGCTATTCGTGGTATCGCTAATGATTAATATTTGTGATTCTACTGGATTTCGTGAAAGTACATCGGCATTAGTATTTATTATGCCAGGTTTATATTTAATTTCGAAGTTGTAATCTGCCAATTTTAATCTTCATCTAGTTACTCTAGAGCTTGGATCTTTGGGCGAATTTAGCCAGACTAATGGTCTATGGTCTGTAATAAGAGTGAATTTTCTGCCGTATAAGTATGATCTGAATTGAGTTATACAAAATACTATAGCTAAAGCTTCTTTCGAAAAAGTGCAATAATTTACTTCAGCTGGGGTGAGGCCTCGTGACACAAAAGCTATGGGGAGTTCTTGTTGCGAAATCACTCCACGAATAGCGTACCCGCTGGCCTCGGTCGTAACAGTAAATTCTTTATCAAAATTAGGATGTATTAAGATTGGCGGTTCACATAATCGATCTCTCAAATTTTCGAAAGTTTCCTGAGAATTTTTCTCCCAGATAAATGGTTGATTTTTCTTTAGTAAAAGATTCAAGGGTCTGGCTATTTTTGCAAAACCAGGTATAAAACGTCTATAGTAATTGGCGGTCCCAGGAATTGTTTAATATTTTTTCCTGTTTTGGGCAGTGGAAATTTTTTCACTGCTTCTATTTTTTTTGGATCGGGCTTTAAGACATTACTGCTTATGATATGCCCAAGATAATTAATTTCTTCCTTTAAAAATTCGCATTTGTCAGGTTGTAATGTCAGGTCAGCTTTTATTAATCTTTTTAATAGCTCAGCTACTATTTCCCAATGTTCTTCGATGGTTTCAGAAAAAATACAAATATCATCAAAAAATACTACTACACCTATCAGGCCTGCGATTAGCGCCGTGATAAGAGCGAGGAAAACTGAAGCACTTGTTTTTAGTCCAAACGGGCTCCTGCGGAAATGGAAAGCGCCTAAATTACAATGGAAGGCTGTTTTGTGTCTATCTTCTTTTTTTATAAAAATTTGATGGTAACCGGAAACTAAATCGAATACCAAAAAATATTTTGCGCGCCCCAATTTGTCTAAAATATTGGTTATATTGGGTACCGGATGATTGTAATCAGGTATAATTGCATTGAGCTTTCTGAAATCTACCACCATTCTATAACGTTTATTGCCTTTTGAATCGGGCTTTTTATCAACGCAAAATACTGGTGCTGAGTAAGAGCTGATCGATTATATCGTTGTCTAATAATTCTTGAACTTGCTTATTTATTTCCTCATTTAATACAGGAGGGTGGCGGAATTGTTTGATACGAATGGGTACATTACTATTAAGGGAGATTTCGTGCTCAAGCACAGTTGTTGCCGGCAACTTATCTCCAGTTAGATAAAATCTATCTGCATATTGGTCTATTAACCGTTCTACCGAAGCTCTCTGTTTGCCGGTCAGATGGTCGAGGCGCAAGAGTGCTTTTACCTTGTGTGCTCTGCTGTCGTTACCCTTCGCATTCTTATCGGAAATGGTCATTATCTTACTTTTCTTAATTTCATTTGCATTTTTTATGATTTTCTTTCCTTTTATGTGACTTTTGGCTGTGTTAATTGTATTGTTTAAAAGCAAAAATGAGTAATCGCAGCTGTTATTTTTAGGCCTTGCGTGTAATGTATGCATAACTAGTTTTTTCAGCTGCATAATTAATTTGTGGATTTCATTAACTTTCTCATAGTTTAACATATCTAGTATCACTAGTATATGCTTACAAATGATTTGAATATTCTCGAATTGTTCTGGTAATAATTTGTTTAATTGTTGACTTTCTTCAATAACTTTCAATAAGTAATTCCATTTTTCTAAAAGTTCGTTTTCAAGCTCACTTTTATCGCAATTTTTAATTTCATCATACGCAAGTTTATTTTCTTCCAAAAATACGTTGTCATTAATTTCTGAATTCGGTTTTTTGTTTGCTTCTAATAGTGATGTTGTATCAGCTTTTTGAAGCAATTTTTCATTGGTTTCTAACAGCGCTGTTTTTGTTTTTCTGAAACAAGAGCTAAAAATATTATTTTTTGCTCTTTTATTTTCTAATTTCGGAGTGCGGATTTTGGTAGATTTTTGCGGTAGTTCGCTAGGAATGGCCTGTTCCTGCTTCTGCCACGATTTCGATTTTCGAATTTCGGAGTTCGATTGGTTTTCTAATTTCGAATTATTATGATTTCGATTTTGTGCGCTTAATTTACTATTTTCGAATTTTGGATCTCGATTTTCGGGACTTCGAATCTCGGATTTGGAATTAAAATTTTCGTTTTTCGGATATCGGATTTCGGATTTTGTATTGGAAGTGTTTTGCGTATATGATATTTTATTTTGCGAATTTCGATGTTCTAAGCTTGAATTTGGCAAATGTTCGGGTTTTGATTGCACGCGCTGTTCTGCGTTTTCGGTAAAAGTAGCGGTTTTTCGGTAAAAAAAACTTATGTACTTTTTTATTTTTAATTGACGGTAATTTTAGAGGCAATTTATAATTATCAATTATAAAATATTGTTCTCTATAATTAATGTCTGCATCATAGTTAATAAATATTTCACTGCCGAGCAGACCGTCTTCCTCAATAGGAAAATCATCTGGTACTAAGTGAAAATAAAATGTTAACTCATGAAATTGCATTGGAATTTTGCCATAAGTATTTATGCTACTTTTTGTTATACCGGTTAATTCTAAAATTTCGTTAGCATCGACTCGAACATTACGCGTTTTTTTTGAAATTTTTAAAAGTGCTGGCCCAGCGCCGGTGTCTAGCATTAGTGACAACGGTTGCGGGCAGCAATTTGTTTTTAGCATAATAGTTGGTGAACAATTATTAATGTTTAGTAGAACAATCTTTTTTATTAATTGTATTGTTGATTGTTTCTCGTATAATTTTGACGCTGGGGTTGTGGGATTTCCCTAGTTGCGACGTTCTCCGGGAAGCCGTTTCCGTTTCCCTGATGCGTTTCTCGCATTTTGTAATTATATGCAAGTTTTCTACATTCGCTCTTCCAATGACCGGCCTTTTTGCAATAATTACATGCTTTAGTGATATCATTTTGGGCTTGGTTTGTCTGATGTAAATTGGTCGCGGGGACATAGTTGGAGTATTGATTTTTTTTTTCGTGTGTTTTCCATGATTGCGTGACACGTTGCGGCCGCCCCTGCGAGTTGGAAGGTATTGAATTTTCACGATCGGGCGTGGGCCAGGTGCTTTTCTGGGGAGTGGCCGGTGTCTTCGGAGCGTCGGCGCCATTGGTATGGTACCGGCAATTAGGCGCTGTGTGGCCCGATTTGTGACATATTTGACACGCTTCTACCCATTTGCTATCGACTAAATTACTATGTGCCGAATCTTTTTTGTTAATTTTTGGTTGTGTAGGAGGCTGTGGTATTTTGATTTGTTCATCCATGTTTTGGCATGTATAATCGCGCTCTATGTCGATTGCTTGGTCGATCGCGGCGTCTAGAGATTCGTGTTTGCTCATTCGCCCTTTTATGACCCATTGCAAACCGCGAATGAAATATGCTACACTATCATTTTCTAATTCTGATTTAAGATCTGGTCAGTGCCTCTTTTCACGCAACGCGGCCTCGTATGCTTCTTGTGCGGCAGATTTTAATCTATTCGAAAACGAAATGACGTTTTCGTCGTATCTTTGCTTCATTACTGTTAATTCGCCCAGTAATTCGTGAAAACGTTTTGCGGATCCGTATGTGCGATCAAAATACATTATAATCTCCTCCATATTAAGAAAAATTCTTTGTTGTGCACTTTTTAATGCTTGTCCGGACAACCGCATTTTTGTCAATCTTGCTAAATCAGGCTCGTTACACGGTGGTATCATACTTCGCGCTTCTCTAGATCCGTCCAAAAAAATTCTAAGTGGGATATTACAGCCGTTAAATTTTGGAATCATTTCGACTGCGTCTTTAATTGATAAATTGCGAACCGGAGTTAGAATGTTGTTTTGAAAAGTTTGTAAAGTGTTGTACGGTTGTCTACGATAATTATTTGTTTGGTTTGTATGATACGGTGTGCTGTGTATATTTGGAGTAGCAAAAAGTGGAGATGTTTTTGTAACGTCAATTTTTTGGGTTTGGTCATTATTTTGTATTGAAAATTTAGGATCTGTTTAGGGTGTATTTGTCGTATTTGTTGAGTTAATAATAGATTCATATGCAGTTACTTCCGTCATTTCGGCGTCTTTGTTTAAAAGCGTGTATATTTCGTGGTCAAATTTCTTAATTGATTTATTATCTCTAATAGTTTCTATAATTTCTTTGCAACTAATATTGTTGTGAATTAAGTCTAGAAGTATGTCTATCATTAATTCATCCTGACACGCGTCGTGCACTTTTGATATGTCAATGCTATCTTGTAAAAATTCGCAAATTTTATTTACGTCGTCCGCGCGTTCCGGAATCTTTTCGCTCGCAATTTGATATCGTTGTTGTAAAAATGCTAATAATTCTCCTAAATTTGTTTCGCGATTGCCCGCTGCAAAATTTGGGTCAGTTGCCGTTACATATTTTTTTATAATGTCGGTGACCTCTTCATTTCTTAATTTCTTTTCCGATTCTACGCTGGCCATGTTTGAATTTAGAAAAAAAAATTTGCTATCCCCGCTAATTGCTATTAGAATATCCCGGAGAGTGGGCCCCCAATTGTTACGTCGTGCGTAAGCAATAAATGGCGCAAAGTTAATATGAAATTAAATCGCGTTCGCCTCTGGTTTTGGTCAATACTTTCGTAATTTACCTGGGAGTCGAGGCTTTAGCAAAATCTGGATAGCGAAGGTGATATTCAATATAATAGTAGTGAAAATAGGAAGTGCGAGTTTACAATAGGATTGCAAAGGCTTAGCAAGGTATTTCGGGGCTTACGTAGTGTGAGTGTGTAGGCCTTGATTCCTTATAGGCAGGCCGGTTAACCTGCGCTGCGCTGCGGGCGGTGTCGTACTCGAGATGATGGCGGGACATATGAATAGGACCGCAGGTACAGTGAATAAATAAGCGCGAGCAAATAAGTTTAAGAGCAGATTTATTATGTTAGAAGTACAAAGTTAAATATAAGGGCGTGTCCCTTTTACAAGTGAGAAGTCAAATAACAAACTGGTGCGTACGTGCTTACGGCTCAAAGTTCGAATGCAGAAGGCTTTATGCTGAAGGCAAAAGTGTAATGGCAAATGGCCAGGAGCCATGGGGAGCTATGCCTTTTATAACCATGCGGGGTCACATGCTTAGCCTAAACTAGGAATTGATTATGCGTACTCGAGGAGGGGGCGACAAAGGTATAGAGTCGCGGAAGGTAATTCGAGAAATATTGGGGTGGATGAGTATGCCATCGTAAAGTATGAGGTAGACAAGGTAGGATACACGTTATATAGCGTAGGTCGATAAGTAGGATTCAGTATGGCAAGATACATATAGCTTGACGACGAGAAGGTGTATGTTATGCTATCATCTAGACGTAACATACTTAATATCGATTAATACATTAGTTTATTTAAAGTATTATCAAATATTGTTAAAAAATTCTATATTCCCGCCAATATTAGTGGTGTCTTGTCCGCCGATCCCCCTTCTAGGATCCCTAATTTTAAGAGAGAACAATGCTTCGGAGAATATACCGAACAAATAAGAAAAAAAATACATCTTTCAAGTACAGAATATCTAAAAAGTAAAATCAAAATTAGAGACAAATCTGCGTAAATATATATTTTTTTAAACCAAATAAAAGTACCGGAAACTAAACTTCTTAAAAAGACATTTATTATAAAAATGTAATTACTTGAGGGAATAATGTTGAAGTAATTTTACTATTATTTAAAAAGATTTCACAAAAAAAAATTTTTTCATAAAAAAAAAAAATTATTTTTAATATTGAAATTTAAGAAATTTATAAAATATGAACTTTTTTAAAATTAATATCTTTATCATTAGTAACTGATTATACAGTAGAGGACTAAAAGTTAAAGATAAAGTCGATCAAACCGAGTATAGTAATAGTAATCTCCTGAGAGAATAATTAACTTGTATGACTTAACTAAGACTTTCGATAACTTGAAAAATGGGACATTGATGGAGGAGCTATGCCAGCAAGAAAACAGGAATAGTTAAAGAATCCGAATGAATACGCAAATGTGTGAACAAAATATAGGATTGTAAAATATATCATTTTAGTCTCATTTTTCAAGTCAATAAAATGAGTGTTGTAGTTGAATCATGAATAAAGTATATAATTTTGTACTGAAAAATTTTAATAATTAATTATTAATTCAGATCAATAATTGGATACGTAGAGGAAATTTGTGGAACAGAAACTTGAACAAATAAATCAAAAGAGACAAATTTTAACATTTTTAAGTTCATACTTAACAACAATGATGGTGTTAGAGTCCCATGTAATATTTACAATGAAAATGTTTCTATTTTTCTTCTCAATTTAATGTGAATGATGTAAAATAACCTGGCTAAAAATGATCTAATAATGTATGGTCATACATAATTATTCGTATATAATCGTGTATAATCATGTACGTTATTTAAAAAAGGATGCTTACAAACAACATTGATATCTTTGATTTTCCTGTATATATGGTTCATTCTTTGTCAAGCGGACACCCCCCTCTGTCTTAAAATTGTCTTCTGCACCTCTAATTTGGCGGCTCCAATATGACGGCTCAAACCTAGATTGTTTCTAAAAAAATTTTCGAATTTCGATGATATCTTATTCAATTTTAATGCTGCTCGTTTCTTAAGACCAGATATTAATTCAGTGGCAAATTTTACAATTTTACAATTTTTTTTTTAATTTAAAAAAAAAAATTCTTTTAGCGGCGATTTTTGTACCTTTTGTACCTTGGAAAATAGCTTAAGTAGTCAAATTCTAGTGAGATATTGTAAATTAAGTGCAATACACGACATTTATAATGCCAAAAACATTTCAAAGGCAGTATTTAGCGAATGATGGAAACAAATTTTTTGACCTTCAAATGACCTTGAAAACATGACTTTGATTGCGAGAGCATATACCATGTAAAATTCGCCGCTGAATTCATTTCCGGTCTTAAAAACGTGTAGCATCAAAATTGAATAAGATATCATCGAATTTCGAAAATTTTTTAGAAACAATCTAGGTTTGAGCCGCCATATTGGAGCCGCCATATTAGATTTTTAAAAAGACCACACTGCAGCGTAAACTAGAGGTGGAGAGGAAAATGTTAAGCCCACTCACGATTTTCTCGGTGACGTACAATTTTGGACAGAGGGGGGTGTTCACTTGAAAAAAAATGACCCATATATTTTTTTACTTAAAAGTTCTTGACTAAAACTAAACAGAAATATCTATATATATTTAAAAGAATAAGGTAAATTCCTGTGACAGCGTTAGAGCTCTAACTACGGACCCAAAATAGATAAATTATATATCATTTGAAAAAGCTCGGGTCATAGATGTGCCTTTCGAAGTTTGCAAGTTACCTCCGCTTTTTGTTTACGTGTAAAAATTTATTAACGAAGAAGATGATTTCTGGAATATTCCAAAGTAGAAGTAGGCTTGCAGGACTGTCATTTCTGACGTCAGTTACCCTATACTTATTCTGTAGATGCAAGAGCTATTTACTATCTTCTTTTTGCTTGACTGTCTATTTACATTCGAGGGGGAGAAATATAATTTATTCACTTGTATTTTTAATTTGACTCTAACAACCTTGATTATACTTATACTTTATTTGAAAAATGAATTAATCGGTCTCCACGAAGTAACAAAGTGAAAAATTATTTAAGTTGTGAAAGGAATGTTATATATGATATAAAGATAATAAAAATAAATTATATCTCTTCCCCTCAAAGGGGGGAAAACAGACAGTCGAGCGAAAGAAAGACGGTAAATAGCTCACGGTAACAAGTATAGGGTATCTGACGTTTAGCCATCTTCTTTTAAATATATAGATTGAATATATAGATAGACATTTTCTTCAGTCTTGTAGTGACTGTTGTGTTGCTAGTATAATTTATACATTTAAGTAAAACTCACGAGCATCCTCCTTTATATATGCCCATATGTAATCAAATACGATTATAAGAATGAAAATAAAATTCATTTACAGTTAACATCTGAATTATTCTTTTTAAATAATTTTTTCTTTGATTTATAGTTCATTTATTTATTAATTGATTTAATCATTTAGAAAATTTTAGTAGAAACTGTGTCAGATACGAAAGCAAAAAGCTGCACAAAGGGAAATGTGACTTTTGAGTTGACACAGCAACATTAAGCGACTAGAATAAATTTAGGAGTATTCCAAATACTGAAAAATTTAAAGCATACAAAAATAACCTTTCCAGAAATTCCAATAAACAAAGGATTTATAAGTATATACCTAACATTAAATACTATTTTTTTTAAATTCAATTTTTTATGAATATAGAAATTTTATTTGTAAAATAACAAATAAACGTATAGAAATTTTAATTTTATAGAAATTGAAGGATTTATGCGAAACTGTTTCGTTATAAAAAATAAAAATAATTACAGCGAATTGTTTGGTACGATCACAGACGAGCAGTACAAGTTAGAAGTGTATATATTCAAAGACGAAAATTTTGTAGACAATCTATAAATAATTAGTGACATTCTAGAAAGCAGTAAAATGACAATATAACAACTACTTATATAACGCCATCGCGACCACCGTCGTCAAGATAGCAAAAATGTAGAGATTGATTAATGAATTACAATTTTGAGATTATGAGGTATTTAGATTTACTTTTTTAGGTTATAGTATTTCGATTTAAACTGAGCCTGTCAATGTAATTTTGGTGTTATAAACTATGTGCAGTTTTGAACCCAGGGGGTGTTTTTATAACTACATTTTTGCTACGTCGGTGATACTCAACATATATATATATATATATATGGAGCATTTCACGTCAGATCTCCCAGGCCAGGAAGTGGGTGCGTTCACCGTACGTTTTGAGAACTCGTTTGCGGTATCAAAATATACCTAAAAAAATAACTTTGCACACGTTTTCGATATATTTTTTCTTCAGCTTTTTGATTGTGACATTTGCTTCTGATAATTTTTGCGTTTTGGTCTTCCAAAAACATAAAATGTGTTATATTTCGAAAAGTGTATTTTTTTATACTCTAAACCGAAATATCATATTTTTTTACGTCGAAATAGCTATTTTCAAAAATAAACTTTTTCAGTATTTTCGAGGAAGTAAACTGCAAACATGCACCACAGCGTCAATTGAGCTATAAACGCAAAAATGCGGTATCAAAATATATCTAAAGAAAATTTGCATACGTTTTCGATGTATTTTTTGTCAGCTTTTTGATACCGATATTTGTTTTCGATAATTTTTGCGGTTTTCGCTCAATATATATATATACATTATACCAAGTTTATAAAGTCAGTTATTTTTTTACAGGAAACAGTTTACAGGGACGATTTTGTTAAAATTTTAAATGGTAAAATGGAATTAGAAAATTTAATTTTAGGATTTGAAATGTTCGTAAGAAAGGTAATGTATAATAATCACAAAAATATAAACTGCTCTGCAATCATACATAAATTTATATTTATCATAAATGTTTTAGAACGAAGATGAAGATATGAAGACAAAACGGAGGAAGCAAGTGCTTAGTTTAGAGTAGAAATATGGACTCACACTTTACAAATTCTTGTATTTTATGTATGTACATTTAGTCAAATTATATTTGTAAATGTTTATATGTATATATTTTGATAATAGTATATTACAATACGTGTGACCTAATTGGCCCATTATTGTACGTCGTGTAGTTAGCGTTCGAGCGTACCGAAGGTGATATTCACGTCGTGCAATGGGTCACTTAAGTCACGAGTATCCTATACTATTTTATATCACTGCCTGACTCAATCAGCTGGTACGCCTATCCGTGCCATAAGTAGTCCATTTTACATTGTGAGGTTAGCGCTCGAATGTAGCGAGGACGATAAGCACTGTGCAATAATGGACTACATAGGTCACGGATAGGCGTGACGTAAGTGCGGATTTAGGACACACAGTGCTATAAATATATTATTTCTATATTAATACAATTATAAACGATTTTAACGCCAAATTATAACGATATAGACTGAAGAAAAACATATACAAATAAATTTTATGTATATTAATATTAAATTGGTATTGCAAACGCGTTATCACTTAAAAAAGTATAGGTTCGAATGTTAATATTTTCAATTCTTACCTGAACATATAATTTAACACACGCTTACCTATATGTATATATAACCTATATGTATGTATAATCCCTAATTTTTACTAACTACATAGCCATTTTTGATGCGCTTATACATCATAAACTCATAGTAAATTTTGATAGAAACATATTAAATTTTCTCCATATCGTACGCAGAACCTCCACATAACATGGCATTTTGTGAGCACGCATGATAAAAAATAGATTATTTCGTGATTTTATGGCTACTAGCGATGAGTTCCACTGTTTTCTTTTAAAGTTATATAAAAAACTTGTTTTATAAATGTTTATATTATTACGCAATACAATTATTTTTTTAAATATATCTATTATGCAATTTTAAAAATTTTAATTTCAATTTAATGTATATTCTTTTTAATAATTATAATTTTATATATTTTATCACGTCATGAAGCGAAAAAAAGTTGAATTTATTAAAATATTTCTTATATAATAAAAGAAAAACAAAAAAAAATCAACGCGTCTACAGCCCATTGAAAAAGTTAAATTTTTCAAAGTGCTTAACAATACACCTTGGGTGGTGTGAAAAACTATTAAAAATTCTCTAATATGGTATAATTCGAAATTCTGTATAATGACATCTACTTCCTTTAAATGATGAAGTTAGGTCATTTTCCCTAATGCGGCCATGTTTACTATATATTAAACCAATCAACAGGAGGTAAAGAGAAAAATGAGGGGAGCTAGAGGAGGGGCATGAGGAGGGGTATCAGGAGGGATAGGAGGAGGGGTAGGAGGAGAGGGTGGAAAAGGTCCTTATAACTATATATTATAGGAAGATATATAGACAATTTTTCTAGTATGGAAATCGCATAGTTATGATTCTTTATATTTTTATAAACATTCTCTGTATATTTCAGTTATGCCATCCGGTCACTGTGACCATCGTTAACAACAACGTTATCGGACAATGTCCCCCGCTCTCTTTTGCTTGAGTGGAGCCGTCACACACTCGCAGTCTCTCTCTCGCTCTCACTCTCATCGCCTCGGTCTTCCTCTCGTGTGAGCTTTAGCGTTAGCCCACGTATCGCTTCTCTCGCTATCGCAGTCGTAAGTAATCTGGTGACACATGGATAGGCTCGCGCTTCCATGGCCCTCGTGTCGCCACTCCCGCCAGAAATGTGGCTGTAAAGTCAAATGTTCAAGAAGGACAGCGCTTATAGTGAGTGGCATTGTTGTCACTCGTTACGGGGCTTATAAAGTCCATTCAGTAAAAATTTTCGAAAGTGTCGGGAGAATCTCATAGCAGACGTGTAAAAATTATTTGTAGTCGTAAAAGTCTTAGGTAAATTTATGGCATGACAAAGTGCGTTTTTGCTATGTTCGCGTTTTATGCAAAATTAACGTTTGTATTTTTTACTGGGACATATAAAGTGCATTCGGTGAAAACTCTCGGTAGGGTCAGAAGAATCTCATAACGAAAATGTACACATATTTTTGAGTAATAAAAAGTGGTCTTTTGGATTTATCAAAAAAGAAAAGGGTAAATATTCTTCTTCATATTCCTAATCATCTCAAAATATGTTTTAAAAATTTTCCATTTCATATTTTCTAGATAACCCTTTTTTAAACAAATAATTACGTTTTTCTGTATAACTACCCAAGGGAATGAGATTTTTCAAAATTTCGGGTCGGAACAGATTGGTAACTTTATACTGTTTTGATTGCATTTACAATGTATTAATATTATATTTAACGTACCAAAAAATAAAAATAAATATTTTTGATCCCCCTTCCTTTGAAAACCCTGAAATAATTGAGCCCTGTGAAATTAATTTCACAACCCACACATACACACACATACACACACATACACACGCACTTACGCACGCGCTCACGCATGCACACACCCACACTTGAGTAACTACCGAATCGTCGGTGAGAAGTACCGAATTGTAGGTGTTACCTTAGTCTATTGGGAGTTTAAACATTTCATACGACCTCTAGTGGCCTATGTTTTTAGAAGCCATTTTTCATATATATATATATATATATATATATATATATATATATATATATATATATATATATATATATATATATATATATATATATATATATATATATATATATATATATATATATATATATATATATATATATAGTTTCCTATGTTAAAATAAACAACATGGCTGCTATGAGCATAAGTTTTCACTAGCGCTACCGTTGGCGCGATGGACGTTTTCGTTCCCAATTCACCGAAATAATCAAGCTTCTCTCCTACTACTGCCTATGTATGTATGCCGAAGAAATACTTAAAAATATAACATTGTTAATCGGCTAGAGCCTTTATCAATTGTTTCAATATGAAATTGTTTATTCTATTTAATGCTAAGGTGAACTAAAAGTAAAAAATTGAAAAATCGCTAGTGGAGTACGCGAATTCTACTTCAAGAAACATTGATAATGCACTTGCTAGACATTGCACCTCTATTGAAGGCAGATTGGAGGCAATTGTAAATAGGCTAAATACGTTACCAGCAGTACATACTTTGGCACTTTCAATTGACTCTAAGCTGCAAAAAATTGAGGAAAAACTGTCGAAACAACACTCCCAGCTGGAGGAGATGAAAAAGGAGAAGCAAGTGCTTTATCAAGAAATAGATAACCTAAAAATTAAAAATAAAAAATTACATGATAATAACGTAGAAACGAACACTTTATTGACCAATACAGAGGTAAATTATAGCATGTTAATTGATAAAATCGATAATCTAGAGCAGACAAATCTCGAGTCACAGACTAAAATTGATAATCTTGTATTAAACACTTTTGAAAACGATTTCCTAAATTTAACAAATAAAATCAATAGAGTTGAACGTGACAACAAGGAAATAATAACAAAAATAGAAAAAATAATAACAAAAGAAGATTTTACCTCTGTATATACTACTACTATTGAGAAAATTGAAAGAAATGTTGAGAACATCCAAAAAGATAACCAACTCATACTAAATAAAATAGATTTCCAAAAAATCGCAGTACTACCCAGTACACAAAACAATACCGTTTCTCTTATAAGTACAAAAAAATGTAATACTGCTAATAATAATGCGTCTGCTACGAATAGTACCTTACTTAACAATTATAGTGATATAAGCGAAACAATTGACAATTGTGAAAGCAATAATGACGGGTTTATCCAGATTGTAAATAGTAGAAATAAAATGTCTAGGCGTTTGAATAAGTATAATAACGACAATGCTGACGCTGCGGCATCACCTGCACGAAGCACGCGGGTGCAAACGATTGATGGGGGGACAATGCACAGTAAAAACATTAAAAGCGGTAATACGGAGCTCATTATTTCAAACATTTTCGACGGTGATGTCTCTAAGCGTGTTGACGTCGCACACGCGATACTGTGCCGTGTCCTTCCATCAACACAAAAAATTGATATAATAGGCACACGCCTGCTTCGGTCAGAAGAATCAACAGCTGCGGCATTAGCAGATACAAACAGCGAACGTAGAAGGTCACCATGGGTTGTTACCCTTTCCAGCAGTGCGTTAGGCGAGAGAATAATGCGAGCCAAAAAGCTTATCACTGGCTTTCATGCTAGAGATGTCGACATTGCAGCTCTTGACCAGGACACAAGGGATGGGATTATAAATGGGAAAATTTTTATAAATGAATTGTTAACAAAAGAATGTTTTATTAAATATAGAAGTCTCAAGGCCCTTGCGACGAGACTTAATTTTAAATATGTTTGGCATAGAGGGGGCCGTTTCCTGGTGAAGAGGCGCGATGGCGATGTCTCTCATGAATTTTCATCTGCGGCTGATTTACAGACAATTGTAGCATCATATGCCATTAATCAACCATCTCAAACTGTAAATACTGAAAAAAAAACTGTTGATAATGAAATCGAAATTGATAATAATGTAATTCCGTCAACTGCTGCAAAAAATTGACTATCCGCAGACACTGCTGGGGGGGTTCACTGTAAGGGACTGAGGGCAGGTTTTGTCAATGTTATCTCACTGAAGGGGCACATTGGCATGATTAAACAACACCTTTCAGCTCGTCCTACCTACCCTCTCTTTGGGGTTGCTGAGTCGCACCTTGACCCTGATGTTGGGAGTGATCTCATTCAGATCGATGACTACTCACTACTTAGACTTGATCGTAACAAACTAGGAGGCGGGCTAGTCCTGTACATTCATAACACTTTCAAGGCAAATTTACTAAGCAGTTCTCCAACAACACAGGAGGGCAGACCATTTATACCTGAATATTTAATGTGCAGTGTTCAGCAGGGCAGCCTTCCCCCCGTCTTTGTTGCTTTAATATACAGACCACCACACGTACCGTTTTTACAGGGCTCGGACTTAATAGACAAACTGACGATACATACTCAAGACTTTAGTCACAAAATTATTATGGGAGATCTGAATGCGAACCTACTCGGAACGTCAGCCGATGCGAAATTTGTTAGACGGTTGGCTGATGATCTTAACCTTCAAATAATTGATCATGGTGCGACTCATCATCTCACGGATTCTCACACGTGAATTGATGTGATCTTGACAGATAATAATGACGTTGTACTGAGCAGGGACAATCGGCCGGCGCCTTTTCCCAGTCATCATAACATCATAGAGGTCGAGATTGGGGTCGAAACTGCTGCATTCCCTGTGGTTGAATCATTCAGCAAGACGACCTCCTGTCTCACCTAGCTGACTGTGATTGGTCGCGGATCGATGGTCCCGCGGCGAGTGTTGACAGTCAATTAGAGTGCCTCAGTGTCAACCTCATGGCTGTGATAGATAAAATTGCACCGTTAAAAGAATTCATACCGAAAAAGAAAACAAATCCACCATGGGTTGATGCTGAACTAATACATCTTTACAAAAAACGTGACTCCGTACGAAGACGCTATTCGAGGACCAATGACGACAGACTGTGGCGGGAGTATCAGGGCCTTGCAGCTGAAGCTGAATTACGAACGAAGGAAACAAGGGAAAGATTTTTACAAAATAAAATTTCTGAAGCGATTAATAATAAGAAAGATATCTGGAAAGAGCTCAAGGCTCTGGGCCTTCTGCCAAAGACAAGAGAGGAGCTTCATGGTTTCTCACCGGAAGAGCTCAATGCCCACTTTGCAGGGGTGTCGATCTCCCAAAATGAGGGTGATGAAGAACTTGACAGCGTCCTGACCACTGCCAGTGATGACGGTTTTGTTTTCCGAGAAGTCAGCTTCTCGGACGTGGTTCTGGCTGTTGCCCACTTCTCATCACAAGCCAGAGGGGAAGACGACATTCCCCAAAGTATGGTGGCTAAGGCTCTTCCGCTTGTGGGAGATCATATTGTTAAGATCTTTAACTCCTCTCTGTCCAGTGGCATTTTTCCGGGAGCTTGGAAGGGAGCTCGGTTGGTGCCTTTGAAGAAGAAGCCTGTCCCATCTACGGTGTCAGATTTCCGACCAATTGCCCTACTGAGTTTCCTTTCTAAGGTCTTTGAAAAAATCGTACACGACCAAATAACTGACTTCTTACGAGAAAATAATACTTTGGACCCGATGCAGACTGGTTTTCGACAGAATCACAGTACACAGACAGCACTACTGAAACTGACGGAGGACATAAGATCAGGCATTGACAACAACAAAAAACTATTGACTATTTTGTTAATGTTTGATTTTAGCAAAGCATTCGACACCATCTCACACACTAAACTGCTGCGTAGGCTGATGCGCATGGGATTCTCCAGGAGTGTTCTCCTGTGGCTTAAGTCATATATCATGGGGAGACGACAGAAAGTCGTCACAATCACAAACGGGGATTCAGGTTGGCTAACCACCAATCTTGGCGTTCCACAGGGCTCAGTCCTGGGACCCCTGCTTTTCAGCCTGTACATAAACGACTTACAAGACGCACTCGACTTAGATGGTGTCGAACACATACTTTACGCTGACGACTTGCAAACCTACACACAAGTGACCCTGAAAGGTCTTCGTGATGGTATCGGTCGCATGTCGGCTGTAGCACAAGCAGTGTCGAACTGGGCAACGTCAGCTGGCCTGCGCCTCAATGTCGGCAAGACAAAGGCGATCATTTTTGGATCTGATCACAACATCAAACAGGTTCAGAGCCTCGACTTGCAAGGCATTGAGATACAGACCGGCGTACACGTTCCCTTTGTCGATACAGTCACCAACCTCGGCGTGGTAATGGACGGAGGGTTGACATGGAAGCCGCAACTGAATGCGGTCAGTAGAAAGGTAAATAGGGCTCTGTATAGCTTAAAACTTTTCCGTTCAAGCACCACAGAGATACTGAGGAAGCAGCTGGCATGTGCACTGGTACTACCTCACTTAGATTATTGCTCAGTGGTTCTTCTTGATGTGTCAGGGGAGCTCCAGACACGACTACAGCGTCTACAGAATGCATGTGTGAGATACATATGTGGTGTTAGGCGGGATGAGCATATCACCGCCTACAGGAAAAAACTGGACTGGTTAGATTTGAAGGTGAGGAGGGAGTATTTTATGGGGCTGCTGCTTTACAAAGCGGTTGTCATGCGGCAGCCACCGTATCTTACTGCCCTCTTTGAAAAAAACCAGGCCAGGACTTCAAGTAGGGGTGGTATGAAAGAGCTCTCGGTTCCGGGGTCGCGCACCGATAAGGGCCTTTTTTCATTCAGAGTTCAAGGTGCGCACCTCTGGAATTCGCTCCCGAGCAGTGTGAGGTGCCTGCCATCTTTTTGTAAATTTAAAACGGCGTTTAGTAGGCACCTTAAGCAATTACATGGTGAAGAGTATGTTCAGAGATAAAAAATGAGTCGAGTATTTATTTAGGCTTTTTATTTATTTAAATTATTTATTTATTTAATTTATTTATTTATTAAAACTTATTTATTTAATTTATGTATTTATTAAAACTTATTTATTTATTTATTTAACTTATTTATTTATTTAAATTTATTTATTTATTTACTTAATTTAATTATTTATCTTGTTTATTTATTTATTCGACGTATTTATTTATTAATTTATTTATTTATTTATTTTTTTTTTTTTTTTAACGTCGCCATGTTTATGCTCCCATGTGGTGCTAATCGACGACGGGGGTCTGCGGTGTGTTTGTAAACAAAGCACATGTAATTTTTACAGAGGTGCTTGTATCAATCGGCAGAGACTAGGATTCGAACCCGGGTCACCGGCGTGGGAATCCGACACTCTACCGACTGAGCCGCCGCAGGCCCCAATTAATTTATTTATTTATTTATTAAATATGTTTAGTGTTAATTAGGTGTGAATGTATTTATTAGCGTGATTGTTAAAGTGTTATGAATGAGTGTGTTTTAAGTTTGGACGTGATAGTGTACGCAAAGATTTAGCAAAGTATGTGTATGTATTCTTATATTTATATGTTATCTCTATTGTATTTATTTTTTATTCTATGTATTATTATTTTTTTTTTAACGAAGCGTTTTATGTGATATTTGACTGTGACTAGTTCATTGCATTTAGATTTTATAAACTGACGAACTGATAAAGTGAATTATTATTTTAATAAGAAATATGCAATAAGTGAAAGTAAGATAACAATTATATTAAATCGACTGATATTTTTTAATTATAAATACAACTACATGTACATGAAATTGTAAGATTTTGTCTTCTGACGAATAAAAAGTATATCTATCTATCTATCTATCTCTTTCTCTCTCTCTCTCACGCAGACACACACACACACACACACACACTCACACACAGTAATACCTTATTTTTATTATGACAGATCTCCCTGTTTCAGAAAGCAAAATGTAAGTTTGGCTATGTTTCATCTACTCTAATTTGTATAAACATAGTCTTATTCCATGGTTACATTATAATAATATAATAAAATTTAGTGAAAAAGATACTCACATGTATTGGACTTTCGGACGACTGTGGTGCAGTAATAGTAAGAAGCGGATTTTCGTTACCATTTAGTGTGTCACATAGTTTTTGGGCACGAAGGTATACTTTGGTAGGATTAAGGTTATGTAACCATCTCCAGATATTTATCATTAGTTGGCTGTACGTAAAAGGGAAGTGATAAGCAATATAGCAAACATCATGTGGATGTGGAAAATCAAGACTGAAAGAAGTTGTAAGGTAATTTTTCGCCTGGCCCCGATTGTAATAGTAGTTTCGATAGTAGCATATATCTTTTCCAGTTCTAGTCCAGCCAACACGTCCGCATAATGCTGCAGCCACACTAAAAATAACAGGTTTCATCCCAAAATTGAATTGTGAGTTAACTTTTTCACAATTAACTATATTAAACGTATACTGATATCCGGTCTCCATATTCGAAACTTCGAAATAGAACCACTGATGCTGTGAACTACTATTTACGTCAGGTGTCAACACTAACTCGTACTCTCTGCGGCCAATCTGTCACGGTATTTTATAGGTTAATATTTATGAGTGTGATTTTAAATTAATTTTTAATTTATTATAATGTGTAAACGAGATGAATAAAACAGTGAAAATGTTGCTAAATATATTTCTGGTATGTAAATTTTTATGCATTCACTGTTTGATTCCGAATAAGTTATTAAATTGAAGCTAATGATATTAAATATATCTGAAAACTTGTCGACAAGTAAGTAAATGCTTTCAATTTAATAAATTTACAGTATTATACGTTATTGTACATACAAAATTTGTAAAAAGAAGAATAATTGCTTTGTTAACCCCCAGGCATAAGAGTTTCTACCCAAGAACTCGCTTCTAAATGCAGTATTTTTCTACTGTATATGTTTAGACCAACTAAGATTGTTATAAAGGATTTCGAGGTTGATGATTACGATTCTGTAGGAAGATTTGTAGAATTCAAAATGGCGGATCCAATGTGACTGATATACGTCTAACAATTAAACTGTGTGACTGAAGATGACTTTGATCGGGGTAAAAATGATTAATATAGGGTTTTGGGTTTTTTATAATTAAATTATTTGAATATATGACTGAAAAAAACTGGAATTGTTTAAAATGATCATTTGAAAGTTTTTAGAATATCTGTTCACGAATTTGTGAACGAGTTTGTAAAATTCATTAAGTCCGTATGAAAAAGTTCTATAGTATGCATCATAGTGCTTACTATAATTTATATTATAGTACTTTTGCTCAGAATAAAGCACACTATAGTACTGTAGTGCATTTCGTCTGGTAGAAAGAAATGACCTTGGTGGAAGTAAACCCCCCGATTTTCTGAGTTGTAAACCAAATAAAACAAGCAAAATACTTACCAATTTCCTCATTTTAGTTCTTCATATGTATACCCAAATTGTCTCTGTAGGGTATATGATTGTGGATTCGAAATCAGCAACTTAGAAAACTTACAAATAATCATTTGCAAGCTAATTTGCAACCATTTTCATTCTTACGAGTACCATTAAAATGTTAACACCTCGCCTCCATATTAGATCTGCCATTTTAAAATTTGCATCCCTTGTGGGGAACTAAAGCTGCTGATATTATTACTGGTTTGTGTCTAAGAAAACAAATATTTTTGGATATATTTCAATTAATTTAAGTAAATGCTATGCGATTCATAATGACAATTTTATAGATTTTTACCATTGACTTTTGAACATCATTCGATAGTTAAAGATAGTCAAAATGACCCTCTTTCTGAATCAAAAAACTTGCTATGCACTGTAAACACCTGATTGTATAAGAGAAAAAGCATTTTTAGTAATTCTTCCAATCCCCCTCTCCCCACCCCCCTTCAAGTCGCGAAACCAGTATTATCACATTATTATTTTTTCTCCAGATAATCACGTTGAAAATGTTTACAACTACACACATTTTCAGCACTCAGGAGGTCCGAATTCCTACCTATAAAGATCGTTAGATATTTAAAATCTTTATAACTCCCAACCATCGAGACCTGCAGGGCAATTTTTTGAAAATCATGTATTTTAATATTTTACAATTTAATTTTTTTTTTTAGATTTTTTCGAATAATGGGTCACTCTTAAAATTGCGAAAAACCGTATTTTATATGATTTTTTAACAATCTTTGGCCTTCATGCAGTTCCCAGACTCCCAGTCTCCAAAATAAATAATTTATTCATTTTGTAACAAAAGATATCATAACACATTTCTACAAAGCTGCGAATGTGACTGCAGAGATGGCAGAATTCATGTGTGAGGTATATATGTGGCGTTAAAGGGGCCAGCCTGATGTAATCTAAGTTGATACAAGTTTTTATATCTTAAATCTATGTTATATGTTACTTTGCCATGATTAAGACACCTCTAAATGGTCTTTACAGCCCCCTAAGAATTCGCTAATCTATGTTATTGTACTTAAGCCTTTTTAACAACTTACTACGGATTTTTGAATTAGGCAGTACATTTTTCATGATCACCGAGGCTTTAAACGATTCTTAAGAAGTGTACTCACGGACTTTCCAGACTGCATTTTTTAAATAAAATTATTTCCAACTGTTAGACACACATATATCATGTATCAGAATATTTATTTACTACAAGGGTGAATATTGTTAAATATTATTCGCCTGAGTTATATCTACTTTTGCATTATTCACTCGGTCGTGGCCTTAGTACCAGTGGTCCGCACGAGCGTCTCAGAGGCGCTTATCCTGCGCCTGAGACCAAGGCCCATTCTATCTTTTATATGCAGGTGCTTACCCGCTTTAACCAGCGCGAGAGTCCTGCGCCGGCTATGTATGTCGGACTATGCTTAGCCTCCCAGGTCCCTACGAAACACCGGTGTGCTGACATTTAAATATTCGCACTTACTTTATACGTTCGCCGACGCAAAACAAAATGCCAAGCAGGACGCGATTTCAGGGCTCCGGCTGTAGCTTCCCGCGTCTTTCTCTCTCTCTCACTCTCTCTGCAACTGCTGATGGCGTGCCACGCACGCCCGCTGCCTTCGTGCTGCAAATCACCAGGTACGCACTGGTCGTTGCCGGATAGCGGTGCTGGAGGCAGTCCCTCGTCACTGCCACGCTTTTACTCTATCAGTGTCTCACACTCTCACTTTCGCACACCTGCAGCTTCGAAACGCACGCATGATCGCATATTGAATCGAAGATAGCACGATAGCAGCCCGGCGAGCTATGATCGAGCTACTGGGTCCACACGGCTTCCACCCCCCTTAAATACATGCTCATAGCTTTTGCATGGTATTGTTCCTGGTCGATAACCCGCGGTACGAGCCTCTCGCGTAATTGAGTGCACGCGGTACTACCCTCCCCCCCCCCCCCCCCCCCCCGAGTCGAAGTATCGCCCCGATTTTGGCTCTGTTTTAACCGATTCGATACACGGTTTGGGAATCTGTTCAGTCTTATGTATTTTTACATGGGCGTCCCCGCCCTCGCTTGGGATAGGCTCCAGGTACCGCATCCATAGTGGCTTGCGTATCTGGATTATCCTCGCATACGCTATTTTTTGCGGTCTACGCCTTGTCTACGGAGTTACGACTTCAGGTGAAGCGTCGCGCGTAGCTGAGTCCGAGGTTGCTCTCATTACAAATGTCAGGGCTTCGTTCTCCGTCTTGCTTGCTACGCTCCGCACGCTCGCAGAGTTACATTGGGGAATGTCCCTCGGTGTCGTCTTCTTCACCCGCAGACGTATGGACGGCTTGCTTCCCCAAATAGTCTCTCTTCAGCTGTCGCGCAGCGATCTTCTCGACAATCTCCCCTGCCTCATCGACTAGCCGATAGGTGTTTGACTCAAGTTTGGCTGCTACCTTGTACGGACCGATAAACTTTGGTGCATGCGTAGCAGTGCGACTTTCTATCGTCAATTACTGAGCGTGGTACTGTGCAGAAAAGCGGTTCCCTTGTAACTCCAGCGTCCATCGAGCCAGTCGGCCAGTAGGGTTATGCAGATTGCTCAACCAGCGCACGCTGTCGTGATCTGTAACCACTCTCAAGTCATAGCCTTCTACGTATGACCTGAACTTCTTAATCGCCCATATATAGCTGCGCGCTGCTTGCGGCATAGTTCGACTCGCAAACTCTAGTACGCGTTCTTCTCCATCGACTTTTTGGGCCAGCACTGCGCCCATGCCCGTGGTCGATGCATCAGTTTGAATTATGAATTCTGCGTCGATTGGTCGATGAACTTACTCACGCTCCACACTTAAATTGTGTATCGAATGGCGGTATCGGTGCGATGCTGGTGGCATCTCTCACGCTGTTCACGATCAGCTCTTTGGTCTCTGCTGCGAGCTCAGCGTAGAATTAATCTCCGCCGTGATGTTGTGATGATAGTGTCCACTGCGGCACTCTCGCCTCTATGCGTTAGCATCACCGTACGGGGCGCCGCGGGGTTTTCTCTCTCTGTGCGCGAAATTTCAGAGACCGCTATCGGTGGAGTAGGGGTGACAGCTGCCTCAGCTACAGATCCCCGCCGTCTTTTCAAAATCGATTTTTGTACTACCAAGGTCTGTAAGTGGTATCTCCACATACAAAGTAGCGCGTCTCCCACCTCGGAGTTGTAGGTTACTTGCTTCGCTGAGGCATTTCTGAAGCCTTATTTGTCGTGAACCTCTTCTGTTTCTGAGGTTTCACTCTTCCCGGGGGCGCTGCAGCTTTAGGGTTCACATCCGCCCGCTGTGTTTGATTAGCCGCTAGTTTTTCGTCAAATATTCTGCCGACAATCGCAGCAATATCGAGGGGGTCGGCGGTTTCAGCTTGTGTATCTACGTCTGATATTGTTATCCTTGTTCCCCGTATTGATTGTGGAGCATTATACGCCAGCTTGGAAAATAGAGTTTTTTCTGGAGGTGGTGGTGGCCGTCATGAATTCCTCCAATGTTGCCCCGATTCCACGTCTGTGGCCAACTCTAGTAACTCTTTAATAGAGATTATATCGTTTCGGTGTATCGGGACTTTTAGTGTCGGGAGCATCTTATACTGTATTAAATCCAATAACTCATTTATACTGGAGATTGGATCTTGCTTGCGTATAATACCCACGAGCTTCGTGATAAAATCTCGAATAGGCTCCAATTCTCCTTGCGAGCGCGTCTCAGCAGTCAACTATTGTCGATAGCCTCATCGCGCTTATGATTACTTGCCGGCGCTCGGCCTGCACTTCCAATCGAGTCAACATATACAATGTTGCTC
Source organism: Gastracanthus pulcherrimus (assembly GCA_949152435.1). Lineage (NCBI taxonomy): Eukaryota > Metazoa > Arthropoda > Insecta > Hymenoptera > Pteromalidae > Gastracanthus > Gastracanthus pulcherrimus. Next base: position 86,916,150 of record OX424576.1, read on the forward strand.
GGGAGACGTGGAGGGTCTCTCTGCCCCGCCCCCCCCCCCCCCCCCCAAGCGATGGTAAGCGACGGCATATACTGCTGATGCGCATGCAGTTGCCTGCTCGTCGAAGGATCAGCTGACACAATATCGAATGTGTCTTGAAAATTGACGCGCGGATTACGTCTTAAATCCACTAGTCTTTGGAAATTTCCAGAAACGCGTATTAAAAGCGATTGTAGCCGACATGTGTCCTGGTAGGACTGCCTAACCAGCCGCTTCAGCCCGGCAATTTGTTGTTCGAGCATATCAGTCCGCTTCCTTGACTCGCTGAACACGGTTATGAAGTTCAGTCGCTTTTGAATAGGGTTAGAGTGAAACATTCATTGCGGCAGCCGGATTCGCCGTTTTCGCCTGCGCCGCATGCCAGGACTTGCCCGCTTGTTCGCTCTCATAGCTCTTCCACTACGTAAGCGCGCGCTACTCAGCTCTTAAGGGTTAACACCACTCCAGGAGTTTCAAAAAATCGATTTTTTTTTGGCTTAAACAATACTTTAGGGTCATACAAATAATATGCAATTGGTCCGATAGTGTCAAATAATTTTTTAAAGGTTCAAATATCGATTTTGAGGCAGCGCCTCGGACCGCTCGCTGAGCGCGCTAAATGAAAGCGCGCGGCTCCTTCTGATTCATCGCTTTTGTATTTTTTTCATCTATCGGAATAATTGGAGACCTCGTTACTTACAGAGACAAAGGTCCTTGAGGTTCCTCGGGCATCCTGCAGGGTGCGCTAATACTGAAATTAGCTTGTATCCGTGTGTATATATGTTAATTAGTACAGCTGCAAAGCGACGCCGTGTACACACTTCGATTTGTATTTCTGCTGATTTTTCGGTTTTAAATATATTTATATATTACAAATTTCTTTGATTTTAAGTGAACAGTGTGAAAATTATAAACAATATGAGTAGTGAAAGACCAGTGTATGATGGCAAGAAATCGACGAAGGGGAAGAAGAGCAATTTGAAGAGACCGAAAATTTCAAAGCGGCGGCCAAGTAACCGTTATGAAATGGAGAAGCCAAGCATCGAGGCGGTTGGCATATCGGCTCGAAAATTATCTACCATCGATCCTGATAACTTTGAAGTAGATGAAGGCTTTGCTTATCGAATTCTGAATTTTTCATTTACCGCTATATCACAAACCGTATTTACCGCTATATCACAAACCGTATCTACCGCTATATCACAAACTGTTGTGTGCAAAAAGTGCAAGTCAGATGTGACAATCACCAAGTGTGGAAAGCGTGGCTTGGGTTTAAAAATTGGTATTTCATGCCAAAACTGTGAAAACATTTCTATCCCTTCTTCACCATTCATTGAAAAAGCATACGACATTAATCGTAGAATGATTCTTGTTATGCGACTACTGTGAATAGGATTGAATGGAATAATAAAATTTTGCGCGTTCATGGAGCTCCCGCGGAAAATTTTTCAATCATTTTACGATAAAGTTGTGCAGAAGATTCCTGACGATGCAAAGGAGGTTTGTGAGCAGAGTATGAAAAATGCAGCTAAGGAAGAGAAGAAAAAAGTGATGAAAAAGGAAACACAAGTGGTATTACTGTATCTGGCGATGGTTCGTGGCGCAAACGTGGCTTCACGTCCCTTTCGGATTTGTATCACTTATTGGATGGTGTACTGGCAAAGTGGTCGACATTTTAGTCAAATCTAAATATTGTAAGGCATGCGAATTTTGGGTAAAGAAAAGTGCTACGGATGATTACAAGGAATGGCTCGAAACCCATGAAAACGAATGCCAATAGAACCATGATGGCTCGGCGGGAAAAATGGAAGTGGATGCCGATATTGAGATGTTCCAGCGCTCAGAATCTTTACACCAACTTAAATATGCCAATTACGTCGGGGACGGTGATTCAAAAACTTCTAAAGGTATGGTAGAATCGCAGCCTTATGAAAATTTGTCAGGAACGAAGAAAGAGTGCATCGACCACGTGCAGAAACGGATGGGTACTCGCCTTCGAAATTTAAAAAAGAAAACTAAAGGTCTCGGAGAAAAGGGCAAGCTCACTGGTAAATTAATCGACGAATTGTCAATTTATTATGGTCTAGCAATACGTAGAAATTATGATTCTATAAAAAATATACGCAATGAAATCTACGCAACGCTAGACCATAAATTATCGACGGACGACAAATCGAAGCACGAGAGATGCCCGCGCGGCGAAGATTCACGGTGCTCATGGCAGAGGGCCGAGGCCACTGGAGATTTGAATTATAAACACAAGTCAGCAATGTCGCAAGAGGTATTTGAAGCCATTTCTCCTATTTATGCTGAATTGAGCAGCGACGATCTGCTGACTCGTTGCCTCAGCGGATAGACGCAAAACAGCAACGAGAGTTTCAACTCAATCGTGTGGTGTATGGCTCCGAAATCAGTCTCCAGTGGCAAGCACGTTCTTGACACTGCAGTATATATTACCGCAGGCATTTACAACGATGGCCTGTCAAGCATCATGAAGCTTATGTAGAAATTAGGCCTTCAAATTGGACTAAATTGTTTCAATTTCTGCATTGAAACTGATGAGCGGCCGGCCGATCAACTTTTCCGAGTGCTCGCTCACAGATGCAACCAAGAAGGCCCGTTTAGATTCAAAATCAATGAAAAAGGAGGAGGAGGGGTCAAATATTAAATTGGATGGCCAAATGTATGGTGCAGCCATCGCAGATTATGGGTAAACAAAAAATATCGATGATTTCAGTGCATGTAAAACTTTGAACGCGTTTTTCTCGAAACCGGTTTTTTCAAATTGGGAGAACAGATTACTCGTAAACTATTGCATGGATTGGATTGAAATTTTTACTGTATCTTCACAAATAGATTCTCTAAAGAAGTACGTAGCCGTTTTTCAATTAAATGAAAATTGTTTTTTATAAACAATTTACATCGCTTTTTTTTCGAGAAAAATCGACTTTTTTTCAGAAGTGCGCCATTTCTACAAAAATTGAAATAAAAAAAAACCCTACGTACTTCCAAAGTTAACGTTATATAGATTAAGAATTTCTTTGGTTTTTTATTCCAGGTCTCATACTTTCCAAGAAAAGTCTTCTCCCGATTGGAGGTTTGAGTAAAAGGCTTCTCACGAGATTCGCTGTATAGCTGCCATTTTGTATTTAAATGTAAAAAAAAATATATTTTTGTACCTCAATGTATGTATAGTAAACCCTCAAAAAAGAAATTTGATCCCTTTTTTCCTACTCTTGTAAAAAATCGTACAAATTAGGCATTTTTTCGGGCCGCTAGAGTGGTGTTACCCCTTAAGCTCGTCGCGCCGGCTGCTGCTGCTGCAGCAGTGGTTGGTCCAACTGCTGATGAAGAAATATTAAAAATGAATATAGATAGATAGATTAAAGATTTATTTTTAATAAAATCAAAAATACAATATAAATATGCAGTAACGAACCGCCAAAAATGTTTGAAATCTCATTAATTTATTTGTCATATTATGTAGGCTGCATCATCTGTCTATCTCGCTCTAAACTCTCTCTGTCTCTCTTTCTAACGTCGAGAGTGGGGGTACGGACGAGAGAAGAAAAGAGAAAGCAAGAAAATCCGTAAGCCACGACAGTCGATCTCGAACACTCGAAGAAAGTAGTCGACATCTCTGGCATTACATTTATCTAAATAAATAAATATTCTTTATTGTAGATAAAAGTGTTACATCTCTTATTTCATCCTACCTTGATGTACATTAGCTCCAGCAATAGGAATAGGCCTATCTGGATGTCATATCTAGCAACAACCCCAACCCTACATTGGTACCCCAACGTGATAGTCGAGCCGCAATTTTGGGAGGATTTTCGAGCAGCGATTTTGCCAGTCGCACGAGACTTCTCGGCACGCCGCCAAAAATCTCGGCTCCAATTGATTTGTGGCCACGGGCTGCCTAGCCCGTACCTACACATCGCACAGATGGCAAGCTCCGGGCCCGGATGATCAACGATGCCGATCGCGTAGTCGGTTGTATAACTATATTCAATTTAAACACAATAAAATCTTAAAATTCCAATTCGATCTTATTGACTCTCAGAACCGTGCAGTAGAAGAAGAAATAAACAGTAGTGGTCAAAAGTTTAGAGCGCACAAACATTTTTACATTTGAATACACATATCTTATTTTGCCTTTTAAAACCTATAAATTTATAAAAAAATATCATAAAATAATTTCAAACAAATCAAACGAAAGTAAATATGATTTTATTTAAAATATCACCAAAACATTTTTTTAAAGTAGGGGGAAGAAACAAAGAGTGAAAATTGAATTCAAATTTTACATTCATTTAAATAGGGTAATTTTCAAACATTGTTTCAATAGCCAGTATTTTTTGTTCAAGTTAATTTAAAAATATATTTTAGTGTCTTTATAAAGATAATAAAATTTACTCTTATTTGCTTTCTTTGAAATTATTTTACGATTTTTTTCTTTTAAAGTTATAGGTTGTAAAACATAAAATAAAATATATGTATTTAAATGTAAAAATATTTTTGGGCCCTAAATTTTTGTCCACTACAGTATAGGTTTTCATTATAACCAATCAAAGGGACCTACCGATTTCAAAAACAAACAGCTGCCAATTCGCGAGAAATAAATAAAAGAAGTTGACTTACTTTACGAAAGTTAGGCTCTTATGGGATTTAACATATAGATATGTTTCTGATAAAATAAGCCAATTTCTTTTATAATTTTCTCATACCTGAGTTATAGTACAACATTTCTAAATCTTATTTTTTCTTAAAATATCATTGAAAATTTTTTCAACAAATTTTTAGCTGGCGCTCAGCTTAAAATTTCATCGGTGTCTTGGAAGAAATTTGGATAAATAAAAAAAAATAAAAAATCGATTTTCAATCAATTTTTCAAATCATCAAATTTAGTGATGCAAAAAACACTATCCCATTCTGCATCAAATTTTCATTTAAAAACACACGGACTAAAGTACTTTATTTTTTATATTTCTTGAGATCAAAATACGTATATTATGAGAAAAATGAAAAAAAGGAAATAATCATGATTTTCAGCTTAGCATAAATTCTGAACCAATAGAGGTAAGGGTATGAATTTCTTTTATATATTTTGGGTATGAAATACATCATTTTCTTAAAGTTTCAGTTTTTAAATTTTTTCTTGCTCACTTGCCGTGGATCACCCATATATATTTATTTATATTTAGTATTTTAGTAATTTAAACTTATGCAATAATATAGCATAAATTATAAAAAAAGTATTGTTGTTTAAAATATTTTTTAATATACATAATACATACTCGTACCTTTTCACAAATAAATTTAAGATAAGAAAATAATATGTAACTAAGAAAATCTTTGCAATAGTTTATTCAAAGTCATTTTAACTGTGAACCTAAATTTTCACTCTATTAAATTTTATTCGTAACCAATGGTATTTTGGAACATCAAAAATACATTGATTAACTAAAAAATACTCTGCAGTCTTCTTTTATTTAGAAACTATTCAATACAATTTTTTTGGACAACTTATTGGAGTAAAAACATATTTTTTTGATAAAAACAAGACTATTAAAAAAAAAATTTACACACAACTATTAGACAATTAATTATAAAAAGATCAAGAAAATTTTTCCACTATAAATAATTATATGCAACAGTATATTATTTAAAACGCAGCCTAAAGAGTGTTGCATATCAAGTTACATCTTTTCCCAATTAAAAGAAAAAAAAATTTTCAACACTATAATTGTCGATTAAATATTATTTATGAATATAGTAAATGTATTCTACTTTTAAAAATAAATCTTTTTTGTAATTTTGTTCGAGTTTATGAACAACGGATTCATCTATTACAATATATTAAAAATGAAAAAAACGGTATAAAATGTTGCGTAAGAATGGGAGACAAGGTAGGCAGCGAAAAAAGTAGACGACGGGACTTGAACCCAGGTCCCCAGTGTGCGGGTCGCCTGCTCACACCACGGAGCTAACATCTTCGATGCAGGCCAAGTGCATCGTAGTCCGGCTCTACTTATCGCTGACTCGTCTCATATGCTCGGGCTGCAAGCGTTACAGACGTGTGTGTCTGTGACAAAAACAAAAACAAATCAATCAATCGTAATTTTTTTTATTATAAATCTTCATTAAAAATAAAAATAGAGCTTTGATTGACCAAACATTACCGCATTATACTCTAAAGAAAAAAGCCTTTAAAAAGTGTTTGAAGAAAAAATTAATATTATCCAAATGAAAAAAAGTTATAAATAAAAATCAATAGACAAATAACAAAAATTCTTCTTCATTTTCATCTGAGCAAAGATCTTAGTCGAGAGATAGTAAAAAGCTACCTTTTTGGAAATTTTCAGAAGGAATAATGCCGTTTTACTTAAGTTATCGTTTACCATAGTGAATCGATTCTTTTTACAAAATGACTTTTTTCTTTATCATAGAAAAAAGAAAAGGTCTCAAAAATTTTGCAGAAAAATCTTCTCTATTGTCCTCATTACATCAATTTTTTTCAAAAACTTTGCAGTATATATTTCAGACAACTCACCGTTCAAACAAGAAATGACGTATCCGTGTATAACAAAAGAAAGGAAAGACCTTATCCGAAATTTCGGGTGGTAAATGATAGGTAATTATAATGCTCTCACAAATGTATTTTCACTAGATCGATGATATTATTCCTAACGAACCAAAAAAACCGTAAAACTAAAAGCCAAAAATCGAAAAACCGCTAAAAAACAAAAAAAATCCGATAAACTATACAAATTATTATTGTGCCCCCTTCGTTTAAAGAAAAGAAATAAAATGAGCCCTGAAGCATTAAATGTTACCTTGGATTACTCGATATGTGCATGCATACACACACACACACTCTCACGCACGCACGCACACACGCACGCACACACTCATGAACGCACAAACGCGCTCACGCACGCACGCACGCACACACACACACATACACACATGCACGTAACCACACACGCGCATGCACACACGCACACACACTCACACACACACAACCAGACACGCGCATGATAGCACGCACACACACATTTATATATGTATATGTATATATAAATCGGTGTGAGTGTGTGTGTGTGTGTGGGTGTGTGTGTGTGTGGGTGTGTGTGTGTGTGTGTATCTACGAGGTTTGTTCAATAAATCGTTAGAAAAAAATTGAAAAATTTATTTTTGTATTTTTAGGCATAGCGAGAGAGCGAAAGGGAGAGGGGCTGAACTTGGGTTTCCTCAACGCAACCTCACTCAGTAAACACCTGGTAATGTTCTGTCAGTTCCTTACAACTGCTTGACCCTTCTACCATCTTTTCGGCGTTGCTGAGACGCGTTTCGGGAATGACGACGATGGTCTCGTTCAGATCGATGGGTATTCGGCAATTAAGCAGGACAGGAATAGTCAAGTGCTGTGCTCTTGAAGCACAATACGGAACAAAGGCAGACCGGGTATTCCTTAATATTTAATGTGCAAAATCTAGCAGGGCAACCATACGCTAATCTTTGTAACCGTTATGTATCGACCACCAGGGATCTCATTTACGGACGACTCGAACTTAATAGATAATCTTACGAATTATTCGAGAAATTTCGATCATAGGATTGTAATGGGAGATCTAATCGCGAACATGCTGTCGTCTTCTCAGGATGCGGAATTCATTAGAGAATTATCATGTGAATTAAACTTCAAATTAGTTGATCATGGCGTGCTTCACCACGTTGGAAAATCTCATACTTAGATCGACATGATCTTTACTGACGACAATGACGTAGTGCTGGATGCAAACAACATGATGGAGACTTTTCCAAGTAAACACAACATCATTGATGTTATAATTGACATCGAAACAATAAAGCCCTCTGCTCTTAACAGTTTTTCATATAGGGATCTTAAATCGATTCGACCGGAGGAGTTTATAACCCTTCTAAATGCTTGTGATTTGTCGCTTATCAGTTGCCCAGGCAAGGACGTCGATACTAGGTTAGAACATCTCAGCCGTAATATCATGGCAACCATCGACGAACTTGTCCCTTTGAAAGAGTTTAGGCCTAGAAAGAAAGATCACCCTCCATGGTGGACGCTGAGATGATGCATCCGTATAATCAGCGTGACGCCGTTCGGCGACGGTATAAGCGGACTGGGGAAAATTGGTTAGAGCAATAATTTGAGACTCTCGTTGCTCAAGCGGAATGGCACACAATGGAAGCGCGAGAGGCTTTTATTCAGAGTAGAATTACTGATGCTCTACATAATAAAAAATATCTGGAACGAACTACTTTGACATGGGTTGCTGTCAAAGGCTAAAGAAGAACTACGTGGTTTCAAGCCAGACGAGTTAAACAATCATTTTGCAGGGGTATCCATCTCCCAGACTCAGCGTGATTCGGATTTCGACTACATTTTATCAAAGGCCAGTGATGATGGCTTCACTTTTCGTGAAGTCACTTTTTCAGACGTAGTCCTGGCTATTGCCCATTTCTCATCCCAGGCAAAGGGGTAGGATGGAATACCCCAAAACATCATTGCAAAGTCCCTTCCAGTAATAGGCCAACATTTGGCTGATATCCTTAACACCTTCCTATCTAGTGGAGTCTTTCCTGAGGCTTGGAAAATAGCTCATGTGGTGCCACTTAAGAAGACAGCGACTCCATCTGCCGTCTCAGATTTTCGTCCAATTGACATCCTTAGCTTTCTCTCCAAAGTTCTCGAGAAGATAGTCGACGAACAGATGTCAGAATTCATTACTTCATAAATAATCCTTGCTCCACGACAAACTGGTTTTCAACAACTCGAAACAGCTCCTTGCCATACTCCTGATATTTGATTTTAGCAAAGCGTTCGACACAATTTCGCCCTCTAAATTACTACGTAAGCTGATCAGAATGGGGTTTTCTAGGTCCGTAGTCCTGTGTATCAAGTCATATATTACAAGTCGTAATCACCGAGTGGTTATTAAATCAAATGGAGAATCCGATTGGCTCATAACCAATATTGGCGTGTCACAAGGCGCGGTTCTGAGACATCTTCTGTTCAGCCTTTAAATCAATAACCTCCGTGATATACTGGCAGCGTTTAAAAATACACAGGGCAAATTATCGGAAAGTGTTGAACATTTGCTTTATGCTGATGATTTACAAACCTTTACGCAGCTCAGCAAGGAGAGTCTTGGTATGCGCATAGATCGTCTGTCAACTGTGACGCGAGCAGTATCGGCATGGGCTTCTGAGACAAAAGCCATAATTTTCGGATCACATTATAATATCAATAAGTTGCACCTTCCAGGGATTGAGGTGAAGGATAACGTTTTCATTCCCTTTGCCGATACTGTCACCAACCTCGGTGTTGTTATGGATTCGAAATTAACCTGGAAACCGTAGGAGGATGCACTTAGCCGAAAGGTTAATAGATCCCTTTATGGGCTTAGATCTTTTAGATGTTGCACCACTGAGGCGTTACGTAAGCAGGTTGCAAGCGCTCTCGTCGTTTCCCACTTAGATTATTGCCCTCTTGTGTACATTGACGTATCAGGTGAGCTACAAGCCCGGCTTCAAAGGTTACAAAATTCCTGAGATATATTTGTGGTGTGAGAAGGGTCGAGCATGTTACTCCCTACAGGATGAAACTGGGCTGGTTAACTGTAGAAGCAAGAAGGGCGTATTCTGCGGCGGTGATGCTATATAGAGCAATCGCATGGGACAACCACCGTACCTTGCGGCCCTTTTTAAAAAAAATAAGCCCAGGACCTCAAGTAGGAATTCTAGGGAACTCGAAATTCCAGGGACGCGCACTGATGCCGGCCTGAACTCATTCAGAACCCAAGGTGCTCGCGTCTGGAATTCACACCCCCTGAACATTAGACATCTTCCGTCCTTAAGCAAGTTTAAAGCGACAATTCGCAGGTACATCTGCTTAACCGTTGATGAATAAAATGCGACCTGCGATTAAAATCTGACTGTTAAATCGCCTAGTATTTTAGCTTGGCTATAAGTGCTAAATATGATGCGATAGAGGAGAGCAGAATATAAAACTGGGCAATATTATTTTAATCTATGACGAACTCTTGTAAAGAAGCTCTGATATGTATATATGTATTGTTAACACAAATATTATAAAGGCATGATTATGTATATTTTTGACATGTGCAAATAAAACTCTATCTATCTCTTTTATTTATTTTTCAACATAATCTCTTTTTAGCCCTATACATTTTTCCAAGAGTTTTTCCAAATTTTTTAAGCCATCCAAAAAGTAGGATTTCGGAAGCTCCTAAAAATAGGCATTTGTTTGGGCTATGACCTCCTCCTTCGACGTAAACCGTCGTCCGCCAAGCCATTTTTTCAAGTTTGGAAATAAGAAAAAGTCACTGGGGACCAAATCTGGTGAATACGGCAGATGTTGTAATAATTCGAACTTTAATTCCATAATTTTAGCCATAGAAACTACGTAATTATGCACCCGTGCATTGTCTTGAGGAAAGAGGATCTTTTTCTTTTTCAAATGAGGACGTTTTTCCTTGATTTCTTCCATTTTTCCAAATAATAGATATAGATGATGCCGCGTGCATCCCAAAAGACCATGGCCATCACCTTGCCAGCGTATTTCACGGTCTTCGTAGCCCGTTCACCATCGAAAATCGACTGTTTTGACTGTCCCATTGTCTCTGGAGTGTTGTAAGTGTATCCATGTTTCATCTGCAGTTATGTATCGACGCAGAAACTCCTCAGGATTGCGACGAAAAAATGCCGAGACAGCCTCAGAGTCGACCACACGATTTCGTTTATTCTCCACTGTGAGCAAACGCGGCACCCATCTTGCCGAGATTTTATTCGCACCCAATTTTTCGTACAAAATTGAAGCGACTGGATCTTGCGATATGCCTGTGGCCTCAACTATTTCGCGAACTTTCATTCGTCGATCACTTAAAATCATATAGTGGATTTTGTGAATCATTTAGGGGGTAATCACTTCCACTGAGCGTTCCGTCGATGTTCATCTTTTGTGGATGTACGGCCACGTTTAAACTCATTCACCCAATTGTAAACAGTTGCAAACACAGGAGCAGATGTGCCGTGAACTTCATCCAACTCAACTTTCATTTCTTTCGGTGTTAAGCATTTTAAATATAGATGTTTAATCACCACTCGAAACTCACTTTTTTCCATTGTTATGAATAAACGAAAGCTGTTTACTTCAATCAACAATAAAAATGAAACTTTATGATGGATAGAGCTGAAACTTTAACAGCTGTCTAGTTAGTTGTGCTGCTCACTAAGAAAAATTCATTTTCGATTCTACGAGTGCCATCTCTTGGATTTTCTAAGGACATATTCAACGATGCTCGTATGTTCAGTAACTACGGAATCGTTCGTGGGAAGTACTGAATTGTAGGTGTCACTTTAGTTATTAGGAGGTTAAACATTCCATGCGACCTCTGGTGGCCTACGCTTTTGAGATATATATATATATATATATATATATATATATATATATATATATATATATATATATATATATATATATATATATATATATATATATATATATATATTTGGCATTCTTTGTGAACGAATGGCCCCCCCCTTGCCCAAAATTTGAAGAGGCGTAGGAGAACCATCAATAGCTTAAAATGTTCGTATTGACTAGAGCTACAAAAAGTCGAGTGGCGTTTTTGTCCATTTTGAAAATGGCGGCTTCAAAATGGCGTTAAGCACCCCTAAAACGTGAAGAGTACAGATAAAAATGCCCGTAAAAATTAAAAAAAAAATCACGTTGGACTTTTTTTGACTCAAATTTTAGCTACCACTCATACTTCAAAAAATCACGTGATAGGTTACCGAAATTCAACATGGCGGATCCAATATGGCGGCTAATATGTCGATATTTTTAAAAATCAACCGAATTGGCCCAAATTTGGTATATGGGGGTTTTTCTGGTTGATGATGATGAATTTAAGGTCAAATCGGCAGAATTTAAAATGGCAGATCCAATATGGCGACTAATATGCCGATAAGATATAGTTTTTACTCCCGCCGTTTATTTATGTATCCATGATTTCTTCACGATGACACTATTCATTTTTTTTAAATTTGTATACCTTATCGGCATATTAGTTGTTACTTTTAGTGGCATTTTTAGTTCCAATATGGCCGCTAGAAACTCGTGACTCATACTTTTTTACCATAACGATCATAAAACCAGCTACATGAAACCGATTGAGGTCCATGGTGCCTTAAATAAAAGGTCTTGGAATCTACTTTCAGAAGACGTATAAAAAATTTTTTGTTATCATAAAATCCAAGATGGCGGTCAAAATCACGTGACATAGGTAGTGATTCACCAAAATCGATTACAAATAACTTTTTTAGATACGCTCACGTCTCGAAAACGCTTGAATCAATGATTTCGAAATGCTGTTCGTAAGTATATTATTTTTTTAAACATATTAGTGCCCTTGGTCACGTGACGAAACTGATTTTTCATGAAAATAACCAAAAAAAGCACTTTTTCGAAAGTTAGTTTATGAAAGTTAGTTCCTAGAGGTTTTTGGGGTCGCTGATAAAGAATATGCTATAAAAATTTTGATTTTCTAAATCCAAGATGGCGATTTCAAGATGGCGGACACAATTTTTTTGAAATTAAGTATATTTTTATCTAAAAATGTTATTTGGGGGTTTTTGAGGTCGCTGATTAAGAATATGCCATCAAAATCTTGATTTTCCAAATCCAAAATGGCGGATTCCAACCCCTGCGTAATAACAAAGATACTATACGGCGCTTGTAGAAACATTAAATATTTACCATTCAGGATCTTTGAGAGAGCTGCAGAACTCGAAAAAGTGCCTTTTTGGCTATTTTATTGAAAAATCAGTTTCGTCACGCGACCAAGGGAACCAATATTTTTTAAAAAAATAATAAGCTTAGGAAGAGCATCTCGAAATCATTGATTCAAGCGTTTCCGAGACGTGAGCATGTCTAAAAAAGTTATTTGTAATCGATTTTGGTGAATTACTACCTATGTCACGTGATTTTGGCCATCATATTGAATTTTATGGTAACAAAAAAATTTTTTTTAAACGAATTCGGAAAGTAGATTCCAAGACCTTTCATTTAAGCCACCATAGATCTCAATCGGTTTCATGTAGCTGGTTTTATAATCGTTATGGTAAAAAAAGTATGGGTCACGAGCTTCTAGCGGCCATATTGGAACTAAAAATGCCACTAAAAATAGCAACTAATATGCTGATAAGGTATACAAATTTAAAAAAATGAAGAATGTCATCGTGAAGAAATCATGGATACATAAATAAACGGCGGGAGTAAAAACCATATCTTATCGGCATATTAGTCGCCATATTGGATCCGCCATTTTAAATTCTGCAGATTTGACCTTAAATACATCATCAGCAACCAGAAAAACCCCCATATACCAAATTTGGGTCAATTAGGTTGATTTTTAAAAATATCGACATATTAGCCGCCATATTGGATCCGCCATGTTGGATTTCGGTAACCTACCACGTGATTTTTTGAAGTATGAGTGGAAGCTAAAATTTCAGTCAAAAAAAGTCCAACGTGATTATTTTTTTTAATTTTTACGGGCATTTTTATCTGTACTCTTCACGTTTTAGGGGTGCTTAACGCCATTTTGAAGCCGCCATTTTCAAAATGGACAAAAACGCCACTCGACTTTTTGTAGCTCTTGTCAATACGAACATTTTAAGCTATTGATGGTTCTCCTACGCCTCTTCAAATTTTGGGCAAGGGGGGGCCATTCGCTCACAAAGAATATATATATAGTTTCCTATGTTAGAATAAACAACATGGCTGCTATGAGCATAGGTTTTCACTAGCGCCACCGTTGGCGGGGTGGATGTTTTCTTTCTCAATACACCGAGATAATAAAGTTTGTCTGCTACTACTGGCTATGTATTCATGCCGAAAAAATACTTAAAAAATTAACATTGTTAATCGGGTAGAGCCTTTATAAATTGTTCCAATATGAAATTATTTATTCTATTTAAGGGAAGAAGCTATCGATTTTTGGTAAAAAAATCGATTTTTTTTAAAAGTGGTAAAACACTTTTTTAACCCATTTTCTTTTGAAAGTAAAAGGTATACGCGAAACAAAATTTGTTTTTTCGACTTTTTTGAAGTTGTAGATCTTTTTTAACACTTATCAAAATTTCAATATTTTTGTCATAGGTTTAATGACTTTTTTGTATATTATACCTATAAATTATAAGTAAATGTTGTGATGTAATTTTTATTTATATGGTGTCCTTAACTTAAAAATAAAATTTTAAAACCTATTATATAAACAAAAATAAAAAAGTTAAAGATCTTAAATTATTATTTTACGAGTACTACAGTTTTAAAGTTTCGAACGTGTTTCATTTCAAATATCAGTATAGCTGGTGTAGCATGTTTCTATATAAATAGATCTATGTTACCGATGGAGCGATAATCGCATGTTTTATACGGAAACTTTTATAAGGAAAATATTTTGTCTTCACAGTATAAACAGTGGATCAAAAAGTATATTATCGAATTACAAATTGATTAAATCAGAGAAGTACTATAGTTTTGTAAGTAATTTGACTATTAGAAAGAATTCATTTCTTTATGTCTTCAATTCGTTTTCAGTAAACCTAGCATATAGAATCTCTGGACTAAGAGTAAACAATACTATTTTTAAAGAAATGTTGAATGAGAACGCACGTTACCAATTCTCTGGTTAATTACACAATTCTGAAAGGTATGTCTTTAATTGTTGCACATGTTTAAATTGTTTACGTTTTACAAGTACTTATATTTTTTTATAAATTTTACTTCAGTGACATAAATCTTTTCAATACTTCATCAACCGAATAGGATTCAATTTTGTATATTTACGTTTGAAATAATGGTTGAAGAAATTATTCATTTTTTTCAATGTGGTAAGGGTCGAATCAACTTGAACATATATACTCCTCACATTCATTACAATAAATATTTGTACGTTTTTTGCAATGATTGTAAGCTTTACAAATTCTTTGTGATGATTTTGTGGATTTCTCGTGGATATGATGGATTTGTCTAAAACAAGTATCGCAAAAATGTTTTTTGCACTCAAAGCAATAAAATACCGTTCTTAGGCTACACTTTATTCAAACTCTTCTACGATCAGGTATTGCAAGTTTCAAATGCTTTATTAACTTCTCTGTAGATGGCTCTAAATAAGAATTCGCAACACTTTCTGCGAAATCTTTACTGGGCATTTTCTTTTCATTCACCATATTGTACAAAATCAAAGCATTCGCCAATGAAGATTGAATCAACCTGCACAAAATAACCCGTGTCCATTTCTTTGAAACAATATTCGTTTTCATGTCACTGCAGTATTGGTCATGAAGGTCAACCCCACCCATAAACTTATTATACATCTTATATAACGCTCCAGGAAATTGAATTGGTACTCTACCTTTAGCTGTTTTATCAAATCTTTCCATTGAAATTGTAGGAGTAACGCCAAGAGCCGTAGATAATATAGACACTGGATTTGAGTCCATTACAGTAGTATAATTTATACCACTATTTTCCTCATGACTTACTACATAGGAACCTCTTACGGCTTTATTTTAATCCATTTTATGTTTGTTCATCAATTTTTCTTTTTCAGGATTTATTGTTTTTTTTTTACTTTTTATTTCCATTCTCCAAAACTTTAGGAAACATATTATTTGTGAAGACGCGATCATCTCTAACCGTTCCTGTTGCACGGAGATTTTATTTTTTCAAATGTACTAACAAATCAGGAGATGTAAAATATCTATCGAAATATAAATGATATTTTGCAACATCTCTTTTGGAGACCGTAATTAGGAAAGTGTAAAGCATTTTCATAACTGCCCTTGATTCTAAACTGCATTTAGACAATTTTGCATCATTTATACCATCATTTTTTCCACAATAAATATCTAATTCTAAAACAAATCCATTTGAAGGGCAGAGAGACCATAGTTTTATTCCAAAACGTATTGGTTTGTCTTTGATGAATTGTTTTAGAAGGGTCCGAACAAAAAATTTAATCATCATTTCATCGATTGACAATGGTGAGCAAAAGAATCCAAATTGTTTTATATTTTTTATAAAAATATTTAACAGTACACGTACTTTCCAAACTTTTTCACTATCAACCTTATCCGAATTTTTTGAAGTTTTCAAATTAGACTTGATTTTTTCAAAAGAATTTCTACTCATCGTATTTGAAACAATGTCAGACTGCAACATTTCGTCTGTTACCCAATAATCTATATAACTCTTACGAATATTGAAAATAGAAAATATACCTAAAAATTGGTTGAAATTATCAAAATCCAAATCAAAATCATTTTGTATTGATAGCATCAATAATTTGATTTTTCATTTCATTACAAAAAAATATTTCAGATAATTCTCGAGGACTTTTGTCTAGAACTTTCTGTTTTATTGCGTCAAAATTAAATATTTCTGAGTCAAGTTGAGAATTGTACACTCTTTCATTACCTAACCATTTGTAAGAGTGTGACTCTTCTAACTTTTTATCATTCGGGGAAAAATTTCGATAAACGTCTTCGTAAGAAGAGACTGTTGCATCAGTGATAGTATGACGTTGATCGATTTCGTCATCACTGTTCAAACCCTCTACGTCACTGTTTTCATCGTTTGGTACAAATAAAACTTCTTCATCGGTATGTTCATCTTCACTCTCATAATCATAAACATTATCATCTTCAATACTTCTATCAAAACTGTCATTCTCTGTAGACTTACGTTTTGACATATTTGCGAAAGTTTTATAAAACTTATTAATGACAAACTAACGAAAAAATTATCTGATAACCTTGGAAAAATTGCTACAAGAATAAACGACTAACTGTGAGAAACAGCTAACCTGCTATCCTGAACAAGATAGTTACAAATAGCCCAATAAAGTAGATAGCCTCTAACTATCTTGAGAAAGACTGTTAGAAAAATGAACACTTTACTAGATTGGAAATCTCGCCAACTATCCTGAAAAGGACTGTTGGGAAAGCAGCCAAGGAAGAAAGTTCCAAAAATTATTGTAAAGTATGCGAGGAATATATTATGTTCAAGTTGATTCGACCCTTACCACATTGAAAAAAATGTATAATTTCTTCAACCATTATTTTAAAAGTAAAAACACAAATTGAATCCAATTCGGTTGACGTTTGAAAAAAATTTCGGCCATTTTAGATTCGCCATGTTGAATTTTTCAAATCTGATTTCAGAGTCGTTATCAGCGACCCTGAAAACCCCCGTATATAAAATTTGGCCCAAATCGGTTCACTTTTGAAAAAAATGCCCGCCATATTGGATCCGAAATCTTGAATTTTTCAAATTTGATGTCAGATTCATCATCAGCGACCTCAAGAACCTCAGTATTCAAATTTTGGTATAAATTAGAAAATTTTTGAAAAAAATATGAAGTTTCCGATTATTTCCATGAATTCATATCAAGATCTTCGTTGAACCCGTTTTATTCTAAACAAGCATGTCAAAATGTTAAAAAATGTATTTCTGATTTTTCATCAAATTCAAACCGCCATTTTGAAATTTTCCAACAGAAATTTCAAAATTCTGGCTTCAGAATCGGATAGAACGGACAATTTTACTACAGAAAATTGCTATTGGTTATTATTATTTTTTTTTCGACAATTTTTTAGGCAAAAAACCAATCGACTATAAAATGGCCGCTTAGGAAGAAATGGGTTAATGAATTGAAATTAATTAAATTGAATAAAACGTATTCCATCATACGTGTATTAGAATCATTTGATATATGCATCTGTGTGAATAAGCTATATAGTATTTATATTCTGTGGATGATATTTATCAAATGTTAAAGCTCGTTGTTGTACTGGAAAATTTATCCGTGATTATATTCACGCGAGTTTTTACTGTTTCTAGACCCATTACACATTAAAAGGAGCATAACACAGATATAAGATTTAGTATTGATTAATATATATATATATATATATATATATATATATATATATATATATATATATATATATATATATATATATATATATATATTAATCAATACTAAATCTTATATCTGTGTTATGCTCCTTTTAATGTGTAATGGGTCTAGAAACAGTAAAAACTCGCGTGAATATAATCACGGATAAATTTTCCAGTACAACAACGAGCTTTATATATATATATATATATATATATATATATATATATATATATATATATATATATATATATATATATATATATATATGAGGTTCCTGCTAAAAATGTCAGATTAAAACCTATTTAAACCAATTTAAAGTATAATAGGTTTTAAACCTTTGTGACTTAGTGGCTATTATAATAGCTACCTCTTTCGTCTAAGAATTTTATGTATAAAAATTTTATTTATAGGTATATATAAATGATTTTACATTATACTATTAGCTAAGAGGTTTCTCTATAATACTAATTAACAAAAAATGATATTTTATTTATTGTTAAATAGTTATAAATAAACAAGTTACGAAAAAAGCTGCTTTTTAAGAAAATATATGGGCCACAAAGGGTTAATAGAAAATCTTAATCGGGTTAATACCATAAACAATAAAATTACCAGATTAAAACCACTACAATCAATTAAAGCGTATTTAAATGGATTATAAAAATTAATATACTCGAATCGGATATAATCTGTTATATTCTTATACAAAATTATTATCTTATTTAAGAATACATCTTATTAAATCTGATTAGAGCATATTCATTTTTTTATAATCTATTCAAATACGTTTTAATTGATTATATTGGTTTTAATAGGGTATTGCCCGATTAAAATTTCCCATTAAAACCTATTATACTTTAAATCGGTTTTAATTGGACATTTTTAGCAAGGGAATAGCACTCTGTTGCCCCATTAGCCAGATGTATTGCAAATTGTTAGTAATTTGACATACACGTTTTGCTATCAATTTCCGTAAGTTTGACGTAAAACTGGGTCCGTATATGCTGGAAATTTTGCATCAAGTATTGAAGTAAATTATGAGGGCAAAGTGAAGGCAAAATTACAGCAACTATTGCTCACGATGTGCAGGCGTATCATAGGCATACATTGACATCATATTGTCGTCACATTTCAGGATTTTTGTGTTACACAAATTTCCATCAATATGCTGTTATTAATTTCTTCCCTTTCTCTCTTGCACTGTCGCATATATGAGTAATTTTATTGAATATCACGTGAATAATATTGAAAATAAAATAATATAATATATTAATAATATTGAAAACAAGTTGAAAGCAAATTGATGTACAAAACTTGCAGCATCAGTTACACATCAAATGTAAGTAAATCTGCGTCCCTATATGGCAGCAATTTGGTGGCTAGCATGTGCAGTCAATTTTACGGCACATTGACTTCAATCCTTGATATTCGTCATTTCTTGAGCGTAAGTTGGAAGCAAATTGCTAACAAACATTGCACAGCAACTATTGCCGCGATTTTGCCGCGGCAAGCCTGGTTAATATAACTATATCCGTTCCTGTGCTTAATATTATCAGATATACTAACTCATATTAAATTTTATATCTGTCCCTGTTCTTTTTAGCGTGAATAGGCCTTATTCGCGGTCATCATATTGTATTACATCATCGTTGCCGTCTGCTACATGGCACTAATAACATACGACTACTAATTGTATATTTAACCTCTCAAGTTGTAATAATTCAGTTTATTTAAACCCTTAATTTTTATAATGATAATGTTTTATATAAAAGTATAGGGAATCATCTATCAATTTAGAAATTCTCTCTGTAGTATGGGTGTACAAAATTTCTTTTAAACGAATTAGAAGTTATTAAAATACTTAAGTATTTATGCAACTGGATACAGTGTCGAGTATTCCCTAGTGTGAGAAATCTATTAAATCCTATTCACCAATACAAAAATTGTATATACATCCTATTCGCAAATACGATCTTTTCATATTTGGAAAAAGGAATTAAGGGGTTATATCCCCCAAATTTTTTTGTTTTTTTCAATTTTTTTTATTGGCTTAAATCTTGCCAAAATAATCCTAGAATCAAAACCTACAACGCCCAAGTACCGATTTAAACTCAAATTTTTTTTAAATCAATTTTTCTAAACAGCTTTGATGCTCCAAAATCACAATTTTCGCTTATTTTAGCGATGCTCGCTTTTTTGAATTTCGCGGCTTTGGAAATTAGTAGAAGTTACCTACGATCGATATCGTGTTTTAAATTTGAATTATAGAGGTCGCTACATGACATTACGACGGTTACAGCGTCTTTACAGCACGTGTTTACTCACACTTGCCCTGTGTTTAGTCGATCAGCAGTTCTCGTTGTTTAAGTTGTTATTTTGAGGTTTGCTTTACTTTTTAACTGTGAATTATATTTACAAGTACTTAATTATGAGTGAAAAGGTGTACAGTGGCCGCAAAGGCAGTAAATTAAGAAGTACAAGTACAAAACGAAGTAAAATTAGTAATCGACGCCCGCCTAACCGCCATTTGTTCGAAGGCGATTCGGAGCACGTTAGTACCTCGGCTAAGAAATTGAAAACTACTGATTTAGACCGTGACCGCGATGTTGATAATATTTCGGCTACTGTTTCATCAATTTTTTCGCTGTATTTACTGCTCTTTCTGAATTAGTAATATGCAAAAAATGTAATGGTGACGTGCGGTTTTTAGAGTCAAACAAGCGTGGACTAGGCTTCAAAATTATTGTGTCTTGTTCGAACTGTGGTGATGCTGATATTAATAGCTGTCCTGTAATAAATGGTCGTGCTTATGAGATCAACTGCCGTATTATTTTAGCTATCTGCATCATAGGCATAGGCATCAACGGCATAAAAAAGTTCTGCTCTATGATGGATCATGCAAAGCCTGTTTTTCATACAACTTACAGTAAGATCATATCTAATATAGCCACTGCTACTTCATCTGTTCGAATTATATCTATGAAAAAATCAGCGATTAAAGAAAAAGAAATTTCTATCGAACGAGGTGAAAAAGAAGGTCTCACGGTGTCAGGCGATGGATCTTGGCGAAAGAGAGGGTTTACGTCTTTGTTCGGATTGGTGACTTTGATTGGTTGGTACACTGGCAAGGTATTGGATGTGTGTGTAAAATCTAAGTACTGTAAAGTGTGTGAATATTGGCAAAAAAAAGAAGGTACTGCTGAATACGAAGAGGTATACCCTTCACACAAACAGAACTGTGATGCCAATCATGAAGGTAGTGCCGGGAAAATGGAGATCGACGCAGTTATAGAAATGTTTAAACGCTCAAAAAAACTTCATAATATCAAATATTTTAAATATATCGGCGACGGCTATTCAAACACATATAAAGGTATAGTCGACTCAAAACCTTATAATTATTTCATCGTCGAAAAAAAAGAATGTGTCGGACACGTTCAGAAGCGCATGGGAACGCGTCTGCGCAATTTGAAAAAAACAACGAAAGGTCTTGGCGGCCGAGGAAAGTTGACCAGAGAGTTAATTGATGAACTTTCTATTTATTACGGACTTGCTATTAGGAGAAACTACGATTCAGTCGAAAAAATGCGGAATGAAATTTGGGCAACGTTACTTCATAAAATGTCGACGAAGGAGAATACACAGGATGAGAAGTGTCCCATCGGAGTAGACTCTTGGTGTTCTTGGCAGCGCATTACAGCGCTTGGTACACTTGCAACGTACGAGCACAAGAGTCCAATGCATGAGGATGTTTTTAACGCAATAAATCCCATTTATAATGAACTCAGCTCCGACAACCTTCTGTCACGCTGCTTGGGTGCGTATACTCAGAACAATAACGAGTCGTTTAATGCTGTAGTGTGGTCAATTGCTCCAAAGACGGTGTCAAGCGGTAAGACTATAGTTGACATTGCGACTGACGTAGCCGTTATTATCTTCAATGACGGCTTCTCGGGTCTGTGTGCCGTTTACGATGCTCTTCGGTTGACTGTTGGACCAAACATGTACGAGTTTTGCGTGGAAACAGACGTTAATCGCGTCAAAACCGCTAAGCATCGTATGTCCGATATCGCGAAAGAGGCCAGGCGCAGCATTACATCAGGCAAAAAAAAAGAAGAAGAGGAAATGAAGGCCCTAGAAGGACAATTATATGGTGCAGGGATAGCAGACTGAAGGTATAAAAGTTATTATGGACTATATTTTTGCAATTCTTAAGATTTATAGCATTTTGAAACTTCAAACACGTTTTTCTCGAAACCATGTTTTCAAAATCGGCAAGCAGTAGAACTCAAAAAGTCTACATCCGATTGACTTAAAATTTTAACAATAGCTTAATTGTTTGATTATCTAGTGAAGTTCACACGATTTTAGCGATTAATTAACAAGAAAAAAAGTTATAAACAATTTAAGTCGATTTCTTTCGTCGAAAATACGATTTTTTGTTAAAACAATCGCCATTTCGCGAAAAAAAATTCTAAAAATATAATCATGTGTACTTCACTAGCGAAACTCATGTAGATAATAGAAAAATTTTTTTTTGTTATAGGTGGAGTTGGACGAGACTTGTACTGCTCGCCGCGGAAGACCTTTTTGAAAAAGCGGTTCACGGTAATCACTGCACAGCCGCCATTTTGTAAAAAAAATATCAATAAAAAATTTTTTTCTCTTAGATTTGTCACACTAGGGTTATTAGTTGTATTTAGATAAGTATTTTTTTTTATTTTTAGTAACTATTCATTACATATAAGAAATTATTGTTGCTGTGTGGGAAATTTATTTAAATTTATTTCTAGATGAAAATGGTAGTAGATGTAGGGAAGCAACAATTGTAGCTGATCAAGTTTGAAAAATTCATTATAAATTAAACAACAACGTAAAGTGAACAACTTTTAACCAAAAGCATATTTAGATCGCACTTTTAATTTAAATACAGGTATTACGACTTTTGAATTTTTTAATATCTTGTTAACATATCTTAATCATTTTTAAATTTTTTAGAGAATAGTGATCGACATTATATTGATATATTTTCAATACCTTGTAATATTGTTAAGAAATTTGTATAACGACAATCGGTTTACTATAATTTATTGTTGTTTGTAATCATTACGATATTACCTATTTTTGTTATTGTACTTTTATTTATATAATATTAATGCATTTGTCAAACACAAAGTTTCATAAATAAATCTTTTATATATAGCTTACATTATTTTAACAATTTATTATCAAAAAATTTAATATAATCTGCACACTCAAAAAAATAAATTTTACGTATTTTCTGCAAAGCAAAATTTAACTTAACTCTGTAGAAACTTTCTGAAATTTCAAACAATTTTAATCCTGCTGAAAATAGGTTTTTAAAATTCATAAAAAATGTTTAAAGTCAACTCATTTTTAATTAACTTCTATAACTCCAATGAACATCGATATTTCAATTATCAGGTCATAAATTAACTTTAATAATATTGAATCAACTTTAATGAATTTTTATAATTAATTGACTTTAAAAATGTTAATAATGTTCAATTTCAGTATATACCTTTATAAATTTTAATAAACTTTACTGCACTTGCATAAATTTATTAAAATCAATTAAATGAATGAATTTTAATTGTTTTTTTCTGAATAATATCCAATTAATTTCTATGTATTTAAATTATTTGCAACTAAATAAAGTTGAATCATCAAAACTTTATTAACGATCAATGAACTTCAATAACATTGAATCAACTTTTATGATGTTCTATAATTAATTAATATTAATTATTTTTAATGAGAAGTTTTGGTATACTTTTTATGAACTTTAATGAAGTTTTATACACGTACTTACGGTTTGGAAAACAATTAAATGAATGAATTTTAATTATTTTTTTTCTGAATAACGTCCAATGAATTCCTACGTGTTTAAATTATTTTAATTAGCAATAATGTTATTAATTTTCATTGAATTTAATTATTAAACACCAACTAAAGATTACTGAAAGTTATAAATAATAAATTTTCAAAGTTATTCAAAGTCATAAAATGTCAATAGAAAATAATTAAAAACAATTGCTTATGCATTTTAAAGACCGTTCTTGATCATACATTTGACTATTGATTTTCACTAGTTTTACATTTGAAGGGTTCGATATTAAAAGGTCCTGAGCGCTCGGCTGGACTTTTTGCAGTGAAAAATTGACGCCAACGAGACCGGAAAAAAGTGTGTGAGGAAGTTTAAGTCTCAGAAAATTTTCCGCGAGAGATTTGTTCGTCTACACTTCAAGAAGTTTTCCAGAAATTTTCAGACCAATTGAATGAGGATTGGCAGAGATATAGCGATTTTTCCAAAAGCAATCGTTCCGCGTGGTCGCTTCGCGCTTGAAGGCTGTACGATGGAGTTCGAGCACAATTTATTTATTTACATGATGTTATTCTGCAACACAAATATTCTATTTAAGAATAAATATTCGACTGTTGATTACAATTTTCAGATTTGTTTACGTTTTAAAACTCATATTTACAATAAAAATATTGCTTTGATATTATGCCTCACAATATTTTGCTTACCTTATTTTTCAAATGTTTAATAACATTCCTTTTCTATGCAGACTTATTTCTAATTTTCTGACGCCCTATGTTGCTTAACATTATGCTTAAAATAGTTTAGTAAATCTTTATTTATATACATAAACAAAAAAAATGTAGCTCGGAAACGAGTAAGAAAAACAGTACGACGATTTCGACGCAAGAGGATATCTATTTTGTATTGTTTATTGTTAGAGGTTAGTTTTCATTGTTTTTTAACTATTTCGTATGCGAAGATTATATACTCATTGCTCGTTAGAATAACTACATTACAAATATATTTTAAATAGCACTATGAAATAAAGTAAAGTAAAGTATCTACTTCGAAAAAGAAGCAGCCGAAACTTTAGCCTACCGATATGATATCTGTAACTTGTATGCACGTGTATAACGTAACCACGCGGAACGATTGCTTTTGGAAAAATCGCTATATCTCTGCCAATTCTCATTCAATTGGTCTGAAAATTTCTGGAAAACTTCTTGAAGTGTAGACGAACAAATCTCTCGCTGAAAATTTTCTGAGACTTAAACTTCCTCACACACTTTTTTCCGTCGAACATACATAACGCTATAAAAAGTTGTTTGCTTGTTTACAACTAAATTATTAATGAAAAATATATAATTATTAACTTTTATTGATTTTATCTGCAGCGCTAAGGTATTTTACGATGTCATACCAAAAATCAGAAAGATCCGTTGATATTATTCGAAGCTAGAGCGATTTAAGTTTGAAAAACGTGGTTCAAAGACGCGTCGCAATTTTCCGGTTTTCGTTGATTTTCTCGGAAAATATTTATTGTAGAAGAAAAGTGTAAAGAGAAAAAAGTTGCCTCTTTTTATCCTCTACACGATGGCATTGTTTAAACATCATTTTGGTAACTTTCGAAAATCGGTCTCGTTGACGTCAATTTTTCGCTGCAAAAAGTCCAGCCGAGCGTTCAGGACCTTTTAGCATCGAACCCCTCATTTGTTATGAAGTTAATGAAAGGTCATTAAATTTAATTAAATATTATAGAATTTCATGATTAGAAACAAACTAAAGTTTATTGAAAATTTTTAACTATATCATATGACTTTTAATTGTTTTAAATGGTTTCTAATAACCTCTATGTTTTTTAATTATCTTTAATAGGTAGAAGTATGATCAAGAACGGTCTTTCAAATTTATTCAATATCAGTTCTATGTATTTTAATGAATTTTAAAAACCTATTTTCAGCAGGATTAAGACACATACCAAAGAAATATATATTAAGCATAACATTTGAATATAATTTGATTTAATTCAATACTTATTAGAAACATTAATCTCAAACTTAATACGTGATTTTTGACATATTTTTTTACAAAGTGCCCTAACAATTTTTTTTACATATATTATAATAGAGTATATGGTTACATATATTATTATAATATTTCAAATATTTGATTTTCAACACCATATGCTTAATAAATACCAGCGCCATTATTCCTCTGGTCACCATCATCATTGCCACGGCCATTCGCAACAACATCCTCAACCTGGTGATTATCCTGGCCATCCGCAACAACATCACCAGGGTGAATGCCCTGGCCATTAGCAGCTTCACCACCAGAATTTTTAATATTCTTCTGGCCAACACCATTTTCTAACCATTAAAATTAAATTAAATAATAAATATAAAAATTTTTAATATAATTACCCTGGTAGAAGTAAAAAAAAATAATGACAAATAATTATAAATAATTACAAAAAATTACAAGTAATAACAAATAATGACAAATAAATGTTGATAATTTTAGTATGAATTCGGACTTTTTTATTTGTAATTATTTGTAATTATTTATCATTATTTGTTTTTATGTGAAATTATCGATGATTATCAATTGTTGTTCGTGGTTATTTGAGATTATTTTTATTACTTAGGGCTGACCAAAAATTATGCTAGAAGGGCAATAAATAGAGCCAAATCGCATCTGAAATTAATAGAAAACTATCTAGAACTACCTGTAGACTATAGAGATGATGAACCGGAGATGATAGTTATAAAAATTTTTCTTTAACGGGTCAGCATCACCTTCAATTTTAATACAATAATAAATTCTATTTAATGTTTTTCAATAACTTATTATTATTTATATTAGTTTTTTGTGTACACCGCTCTCATAAAAATCCACTTCCCACTGGGCCTAGCCTCTACTCGTAACTTAACTTATAATACATAAACTTCTTTTATATGTAATATAAAATGTTTTGTAAAAATTTAAATTTTAATAAAGAAAGTTATTTTGAAATAAAAATCTTAAAATTATATCTTCTTATAATCCCGCTTCATACATTCTAAAAATTTTCGCTTTATTTATAAAAAAAATTTAAGAATAATAACTAATAATCGTCATCAATAATATTTGATAAATTTTAATATAAACTAATGCTTATATATAACGAAATAATAACAAATAAAAAATAATGACAAATAATAGAAAATAATAAAAAAATAATAGCAAACAATAACAAATAATAGCAAATAATAATAAATAATAATAAATAATGGCAAATAATGGTAAATAATAACAATTAATAGCTAATATTAATAAATAATGGCAAATATTAAAAAATAAATTTGTCCGAATTCATACTCAAAATATTCAATATTATTTGTAAATATCTGTCATTATTTTTTATTATCTCTAATTATTTGTTACAAGTTATTTTTACTTCTGTCAGGATATATTTTTCCAATTTCCAAATTTTTAAGAAAACAATATAATATAAATAAATAATATAAATAATAAAAAAAATTTAAAATAGTTTTCTTATAATAAATTTACCCACTTTTATCCAAAGAGCAAAAGCATGAATTATAAACACATAAAAGGTGTATTTCGTCGTTTTGTTTTCTGAATCTGAAAACAAAACGGAACTTTCCGCTATATGCCACTTTTGAAACGTTCTAAAATATATTTCGCTCTGTCTGTTCGCAGTTCGGTATTGTTTTATCGACGAATCGTCGACGACGATTCTGTCATCGCAGAACAACATATTATAGAAAAATTGAGTTTTCCTATTCCAAAAGTATCCAAGGTCGATCAAACATATATTTATCGATTCGTATAGGATAAGAAAACTAGATTTTTGTTATAGTTATCTAAGATGATGCGCTCCGTAGTTTTTAGTGTCTAAGTATAATAAAAAATACTCGATAACGGCATCTAGGTGTACAAGGTGGTCGATGACAAGATCTAAGTGATGCGCTCCGTATTTTTTCGTGGCTAGATGTAAAAAATATTCGAAGACAGCATCTAGGTATATAGGGTGACTGATGATAAGGTCTAGGTGATGCGCACCATAGTTTTTGGTATCTCGGTTGAAAATATAATCAAGTACGGCGTCTAGGAGTACAAAGTCTAGATGGTGCGCTTCATAGTTTTTTATATCTAAATATAAAAAAACACTCGATAATAGCGTCTAGATATACAAAGTGGTCGATGACGAAGTTTAAATGGTGTGCTTCGTAGTTTTTCGAGTCTAGGTGTAAACAATTTTCAAAGCCAACGTCTAGGTTCAAGGACAACGTATAGGGTGACCGATAACGATGTCTAAATGGTACAAACCGTAATTTTTAGTCTCTAGGTTTAAAATATACTCAAGTACGACGTTTAGGAGTACAAGGTGACCGATAATCAAGTCTAGGTGATGCACTACATCATTTTAGTATTTAAGTATAAAAAATACTCTCTATCTAGGTATACAGAATGGCCAATAACGAAGTCTATGTGGTGCACACCGAAGTTTTTGACATCTAGGTGCGAAAAATATTCAAGTACGGCGTTTAAGAGTACAAGACGGTCAATGACGAGATCTAAATGATGCAATCCGTAATTTTTAATGATAGGTGTAAAAAATACTCAAAGACGACGTTTATATAAATAGGGTGCTGATGAAGAAATCTAAATAATGCGTACCATAATTTTTAGTGTATAAGTATAAAATATACTCATAAGGAGGCGTCTGAGTCTACAGGGTTAATGTACTATTAATGTGTAAATAGTTGTGCAGTACAGCTAAACTTACTTCCGGGTCTTAAATGCTACGATATAATCCGCAATATTTAATATTACTCGCAAAAAATAATATATTCACTATCAATTAAAATTCGATTCCAGTATCAAAATCTAATATCAGCACTTGATATAACTGTCATACCTCTCTTACTTAAGAAATCAACATTTCTCTACTAGATGGATACCTGTTCTCGTACCTGTTTATTGGTTTACACTAATAAACTTACCATGTTCAATCCATATAGTCTATCTTCCCAAATATATCACAGTGTGTATTAAGATAAAGTCTTTTATTCATCGCCTGTGATTGGAAACAACGTTAGCGTCCAGAAGTGCAGAATTAACTTCAAATGGATAACTTCAGGATATACCGAATTGAACTGGTGAAATTTTGTACCGCGAAGTTATCTATAATAACTTTGTGGTACAAAATTTCAACTGCCCAACTCGGAGAACTCGAAAGTTAGCCATTCGATATCAATTCTACACTTCTAGTCGACAATACTACTTCATTTATTGATTTCTCATATTTATTAAAACATTTTAAGTTTTCATTCACTTATTAATTTATAATATTTATTAAAATACTTTAAGTTTACTTAGTAACAACAATAAACAGGATTATAATCATCCTAGGAGAAATAAGTACTTTTTATTAAATTTATATTTATATGAGAATCATTTGTGAGACAATTTTGTTTATAATAACCTGTTGATAACAATTAGTGAATCAACTGTGAGCAATTTTATTTATAATAACCTGATAATTATATAATAGCCAGTAATTTCCAATAATATATAGTTAAATTTTATATATAGAAAATTTTAAGTTTATTTAATAATAAAAATCAACAGGATTATATAATCTTACTAGGAAAGATAAGTACTTTTTTTAAAACTTATATTTACATGACTCGACTGTGAACTAATTTTATTTGTAATACCTGTTGATAATAATCTGTGATTTGCAATAATATATAGTTAAATTTTAAAAACATACACACATGCATACACATTAAATTAAACAAATTTTATATTCATTCTTATAATACTAAAAATAAATATTATTATATATTTATTATGCTTACAAAAATAATTCTATAATCTCAATAAGATCAAATATTAGTTAAGTTTACACCAAAGTTTATACTAAAGTTTAATAACAATAAATATGAATTCTTACGATCCCATTATTGTTAATATTAATAAAAATTTAATACCAAAATGGAAAAAGAAAATAACCCCGGATGGAAACTGCCCATTTCGAAGTCTTTCATTTGGATTATTTAATTCTCAGGACGAACATGTACTTATTAGAAATACAATAGTTAATTATGTTTTTAATAATTGGGAAGATGTAAAATATACTTTGGCAGCAACAGATGTTCTTTATCATTATAAAGATAAATATGATTATCGCCAAAGAATGAGTCAATTAGGTACAATGGGAACTGATTTTGAAATTGGTATATTTGTTAGAATTTACAATCGAACTGTAGTTTTATATGAAAATCAAAATAATCAAATTAATTTTATATTTAGAATAAATAATAGTGATAATAATATTGAGAATTCTTTAGAGTTATTATTTTCAGGCAATAAAACTGGAGGTCACTTCAACTATATTCGAGACAATAATTTAGTTAATCTCACTTTAACTAAAAAATCACAATTATTTGAACTAAATCAAAAAGATAATTTAAATTCAAATTGTAATACGAGTCCAAAAAATATTGAACTATTACCTCAATTTAAACAAAGAGAATATTTACAATCAAAATGTAATAAAAATACAATAAATAGTGTACGTCCAATTAAAGATAAATTAAATAACAGTGATAATTACATACTTAAAGAAAATAGTAACATTCAAACAATAACAAAACAAATTTCAACTATTGATTTAAACCAGAATACAATTCTTAAACTAGACAAAATCTACAAAATAATTAAAAAAAATTAAATCATATAACAAAATATAATAAAGATCATACGCATAATATAGATATTATTCATAAAGAAAACGTAATCAACGAAAAAAATAATTTAATGGACACTATTTCAATGTCAAATACTATAAATAATAAAATTATTTCAGAAAAAAAAAGATATTGTTCCAAATAAATTAATAAAACATCAAGAATCAAATAAAACAGAAAATCATAACAGTAAATCACAACTTAACGAAAAACAATCACTATAAAAATATTATAATAATAAATTTAATTGTACGGTATTGATAGAAAATCTTAATAAATATCAAAATCAATGTCAAAATCAAAATGTATATTCCACAGGTCAGAATAAAAAACAAAAAAAGAAGAATAATTATTATAAAAAACAAGATTTAAGTCACAATGAAAAATCATCTATACCTAATATAGTAAATAATCGAAATAACTTACATGAAACATTTCAAATCAAAAACAAATATATAAAAGAACAAATTACGAAAGAGAATAAAAGAAAAGATTACGATGAAAAAAAAAATATGAAAAATTTAAATTCAAATCAAAAGTTACTGCTCACTAACAAATTAAATGTCATTAATAAATATACAAAAAAAAATAAATTATGAAAAAGAAAAAAAGGAAAAATTACTATGGGAAAAAGAGTATAAAAAATTTAAATCCAAATCAAGTCATCGATCGCTAATGAAAGAATTGTTGAAAATGATTTATTACAAAAAAACAAATAATTCTAAGAAAATACAAATAAATTACAATTCAGATATAGTAAATTACACAAATAAAATAAACTTAAATATAAAAGATGAGTTAAAATCAATTGAACTATCAAATAAAATCGAAAATAAC
The DNA here is from genome assembly GCA_949152435.1 of Gastracanthus pulcherrimus. Taxonomy (NCBI): domain Eukaryota; kingdom Metazoa; phylum Arthropoda; class Insecta; order Hymenoptera; family Pteromalidae; genus Gastracanthus; species Gastracanthus pulcherrimus. The sequence continues at coordinate 86,947,628 of OX424576.1, forward strand.
ATTTTCGTAAATACAACACTTGATAAATTACTTTTAAAAAAAAATATTTATCAAAATATTTCTCAGATAATAAAACCTTGCTTTGTCATATTACCTAAAATTAAATACAACCCTCTTAGTAAAAATAATACATTAAACATAAAATATGAAACCACGAAGACAAATAAACAATTAAATACATAAAAAATAAAACCAAAAATCGATGCATTAATTAATAATATACAATATACAACCAATTATACTGAAACATTATTGAATGAATCTAAAAATTATCAAATAGAAATTCGAAACGAAAAAAACGTTATGAATAAATTATCGAAAGACAGTAATACTTTTGAAAACCAAATTATTGACGATTCTTATACAATTAATGATATTGAATTAAATTTAAATCCATTAACAGTTAATACGGATAATTTTAACGAAACGTTAATAAATTTGTACCTAACAAATATAAAAACAAATAACTGTGCAATTAAAGAATCAACAAAATTTAAAATTATAACAGACATTAGAACCAATTTCAACATAAAAAAAATAAATAAAGATAACAAAATTTATTATAAAATTAAACATAACTCAAATACAATTATTAATTCAATAAAAACTAAAGATTGTTTCATAATTTTAACACCTATTGAACTACGAACTAATTCATCTGATATAAAAATAAAATTAAAACGATTGAAATATAGAAACTTCGTAAGAAAATTACGTTTAAATGAAAATTATCGAGATAATGAAAAAAGAAAAGAGGCTGAAAGAAAAAGAACACGATAAATTAAGGAAAACAAAAACAAATTTAAACGTTAATGTAAACACTATTATTGACACTAAACATATAAATACAGAAAACAATTTTAATAATTATTATAAAATTATTAACAATTATTATAAATCAATAACTGAAGGAACAACACATATTTGTTCAAGTTGTGGTGGCCTTTTCTTTCTAAAAGATCTATAACCAAATATAAACCAAAAAATCAAAACATATATATATATAAAACATTAATATTTTTAAAATTTGCAAAATAAAAACAGAATAAAACGAAATATTCTTACGTTTGACTTGTAAAAGGTACCTACAAAAAAAGTATGATACCTAAATTAGCTTTAATTAATGTTTTTCAATTTAATAAAATAGACGATAATGTATTGGATTTAACTACAATGGGAGAAAGATTTGTTTCACCTTCACTTCCATTTTTACAAATTCGAACTTTAGGAGTAGATAAACAATTTGGCCTGAAAGGAAATTGTGTAAATGTTCCAGTTGATCTTAATTCATTTATATCCAAATTACCACGAAATCCAGATAATATTCAATAGATTCACATAAAATTATGTAGAAGATTAACAGATAAACATTATTACGATTACCAAGTTATAAGACCAGCAAAAATTTTACAGGCAATGAATTACCTATTAAAAAATGATGTATACATGAAACATAAAATAACATTACGTGAAACTTGGCAGAAAAATATTGATATTTACATCCCACATGTCACGTAATGTTACCGAAAGGTATGCGCTCATAGGTAGTGTTTCAGTAATGTTTCAGGTATCGTTCAATCGAATTGTTTCAACTGATATCTTTCAGAAACCTTTCAAAAAGATTTCATATGAATTTCATCCATAGAAACATTCCAGTAACGTTACAGAAATATATACTAATTGTTATGTATCAATTATGTTGCACGCAAAATGTTTCCGCAACATTTCCGATGTAATGTTGGAAGTGTTATATGTCAGAAATGTTTCAGAAAGGTTTCACGAGTAATAGAAAAATGAGCTTTCATCCCTAACATTTCTGTAATATCTCACATGAGATCTTACGATTGCAAGGTTTCAGAAATGCTTCCCTAACGTATATGTTATAACGTTTCCATCCTGTTGTACGTGAAATGTTTCTGAAAAATTACTATTAAAATATTGCATGTGTTAGATATCAGAAATATTTCAGAAAAGTTTCATGAATAATAGAAAAATGAGCATTCACCACTAACATTTCTGCGATATACCACATGGGAGGTTACGATAGCAAGGTTTCAGAAATATTTCTCTCGCGTACCAGTTATAACGTTTCAATTCCATTGCACGTAAAATGTTTTCGCAACATTCCTTACGTAATGTTGCAAGTGTTATATGTCATAAATATTGTAAAAAAATTTCCTAAATAATAGAAAAATGAGCTTTCATCCCTAACATTTCTGTAATATCTCAAATCAGATCATACGTTTCCAAGGTTTCTGAAATATTTCCCTAACGTATCAGTTATAATGTTTCACTCCCATTGAACATGAAAAGTTTCTGAAATATTACCAACAAAATGTTACAAGTGTTATATGTCAGAAATATTTCAGACAGGTTTCATATATAATAGAAAAATGAGCTATCACCCCTAACATTTCTGTTGCGTCGCAACATCTCTCAACGCATTCTCTTATAAATACGTTGCTTCTGCGCCTGCGCGCGCAATAAGCGTGTGTGTGTGTCTGTGCATGTATGTAAGCGCGGCGATCGCACCGCTCGGGGCGATCGCTTGAACTCGCTGGTTTGACAGCCAGTTAACGGCCAGACCGGATCGCGTGCGGAGCTCCCTCGCGTCTCTATCTTTTCGAGTACGGTTTGTGTGTCCTTGCGCACGTGCTCTCAGCTCATCTAGAGCTCCGTGTACCAACGGGTGCATATTCTGCACATTACTCGGCCTCGTGCTCCGTGTACTAACGGGTGCATACTTTGCACATTACTCGGCCTCTTCTAGGTCTTACCGCTGCTGACGGTGTGCTCGCTAGCACAATCAGCAATCTTTATCTGTGTGATTGAATGCATGTGAACACTTGTGTGTGAATGCGTTTGATGCATGTGCGCGTGTACTCGCCCGGCGTGCGGTCACTTTCGCGTGATTTATTGTTATCATAGTGTATCTCTAGTGTTTGAATAAATTCAGGGTTTTTTTATGCCGAAAGGCTTTTTCCCTTACATAGTCGTAATCATTAAGAAACACCTAAAAGTCATCTTCCTTTCCAGTTAATTCAAGTCAATAGAAATATTTAAAGTCAAATTAATAAAAAACAGTAACTAGGCCTCTTTGTGCTTCCCACAAAGGGCCAGGAATCTTCATGGTGCCTCCTGTGAGGTAGAAATCTCTACCTCTTTTTCAACTTGTTTCCGCGGAATTCAAAGAAAGGGTGACCGCGCGAAGTGTGCAGTGCGCGCGTGAACGTGAGGAATCAAGGGGAAATCGAAGGCGTGCGCGTGCGACTTGTCGTTGCACGACCTTTCTTTTGTCTCTACCTCCCCCCGTTTCGACCTCGCGCCAACAACAAGTCGACGCAGCGGTGCATCAACACAGCGGCGTAACAACACACAGTCGTCGGCCGCCTCGAGATTCAACTTTGCCGTTGCTTCCGACCAGGGGGACTTCATGCTGCCGGCCATCAGCCTCGATTCGGCGAAATTAAGATAAGTCTATTTACTTCCTCGACTGCATATTAGACGCGCGTACAATTATTCCTATTGTGTCGATATACTATATATTGTACGTGACGACATATTATATATTATAATATATAATATGTTCTGATATAATATATCATTATATGCGACAATTAACTTCACCATTTATATTAAAGCATTTATCGCGCAACAGTATTTATTTATTTAATTAATTAACTCGTTTTAACTAATGTTGTTTTTTCACAATTAGTTTATTAACATCTCGCGTTTGAATTAAAATTCAAACTTTATAATTTAATTGTTTAATTAATTATTTCGTTTAAACTAATATTGTTTTTTCACAATTAGTTTATTAACATCTCGCGTTTGAATTAAAATTCAAACTTTATAATTTAATTGTTTAATTAATTATTTCGTTTAAACTAATATTGTTTTTTCACAATTAGTTTATTAACATCTCGCGTTTGAATTAAAATTCAAACTTTATAATTTAATTGTTTAATTAATTATTTCGTTTAAACTAATATTGTTTTTTCACAATTAGTTTATTAATATCTCGCGTTTGAATTAAAATTCAAACTTTACAATTTAATTGTTTAATTAATTGTCTCGTTTAAACTAATGTTGTTTTTCACAATTAATTATTAACATCTCGAGTTTGAATTAAAATTCAAACTTTATAATTTAATTGTTTAATTAATTGTCTCGTTTAAACTAATGTTGCTTTTCACAATTAATTATTAACATCTCGCGTTTGAATTAAAATTCAAACTTTATAATTTAATTGTTTAATTAATTATCTCGTTTAAACTAATGTTGCTTTTCACAATTAATTATTAACATCTCGCGTTTGAATTAAAATTCAAACTTTATAATTCATTTATTTAATTAATTATCTCGTTCTAACTAATATTGTTCTTCACGATTAATTTATTAATATTTCGCGTTTAATTTAAAATCCATATTTTATAATTTGTTTATTTTACACTTAGCTCTTGTTAAACAATTTGAAATTCTTAAAATGGCTACAAAGGCCGAAAAACGCGCACAGTACATTGAACAAAAGAGTCTATCGTTAGCAAGGTCAATTAAATCTCTTCAAGATTTTTTGGAAGAAAATCCGACTGATGCACTCAATGCAGAGTGCCGTTTAAAACACATTCAAAGTGTATTCGCCGGGTACACTCAAAATCACGAGGAATTACTCGCGTTGAACCCTGACAGTCCTCGCGTCGACGCGTTTGCACAAATTGAGTCAGACTATTACGCTGTTTCGACCCAAGTACACAAATTGAAAACGCCTGTCTCTATTGCGAATTCAACTGCGCTGAATGCCACCAATCTGACATTCACAGAGAGGCATGATTTACCGAAACTTCCGGTGGTTCAAATCCCGAAATTTGACGGTCGTCACGAAAACTGGACTACGTGGAAAAATAGCTTTCAATCTTTGGTCCACAATCGCGCGGAAATCACTGCCTACGTAAAACATTCACAACTTCGTAATGTCGTGCAGGGCCTCGCCGCGCGGGTCATAGAAGAATTCGAGATTAGCGACGCGAATTACCCTCTTGCTTGGGAAGCCTTGTGCAACGCTTACGATCAGAAGCGTATCGTCGTAAACGAGCACGTTAGTAAACTTTTTACTTTACCTAAGGTCACCGAGGCCAAGTCAGATGCGTTAGCGGAGCTCATGTATACCGTGCGTCAAAACGTAAAATTGTTGCAAACGTTAGGGATTGACATCCATGAAGTAGTAATAATTCACGCATTGGAACGTAGCTTACCAAACAGCGTAAAGTCAAGATGGGTAGATCGTCTATCGAGCGACAAGCTACCTAAGTTGCAAGATCTTTATGATTTCATTCAGAACACCGTGTTCAAATTGCGTGAGATGGAAGACGGTTCTAAGGTAGGGCGAACGAATAAAAAACGGGCAGGAGACAATGACACCTTACCCTTTTCTAAGAGGAAGCAGCCTAATGCGCGCACTTTGGTCACAACGTCCAGCGCTGCAAGCGGTGCATGCGTCAAATGCAAACAAGCGCACAAACTGTATTTTTGTCCGGAATTCAAAGGCCTTCAACAAAAGGATAAATGAGAGTTGATTAAAACCCATAAACTCTGCCGCAATTGCCTTTGCGCGCATTCTTCCCCTTGCTCCAGCCTTGGACGATGCAAAAAGTGCCAGAAAGACCATCACACGTTGCTTCACACTGACAAGAAATTCAAAGGCGTCAAATCTGAAAATTCTCACCCCGCGAAAGATTCTGAACGTCCCAAACCTTCTCAAACATGACTATTTTCTCGTCACACATACGCTTCTAACGCGTATGATTCAGATTCTCAACTTATGACGACTGCCGTTTTAAGATTTCAGTCATCCCAAGGACATAGTTTCATGGCACGCGCTCTTTTAGATACTTGCTCAAATGCTAACTTAATGACTTCTAGTTTCGCTTCTCGTTTACAGTTAACAACTAATCAATGTTTCGTGAACATCGGAGCAGTTGACGATGCTTGCACTGTTTCGGATAAATTCGCTAAAGCCACCTTTTATTCAACTTACAATAACATTAATTTTCAATTAAACTTCTTGATTGTACCGAAAATCGCTGATAAAGTGCCTAATGAAACTTTTCCTCGGGAAAATTTTGACATACCTAAAAACATAAAATTAGCTGATCCCCAGTTTCACATTCCTAAATCTATCGACGTTCTGTTAGCCTCAGGTACTACCTTGTCGTCTCTTGCAATAGGTCAGATAAAATTAGGTGACCATCAGTCACAGATCACACTTCAAAAAACGTCCTTTGGTTGGGTGGTAGCCGGAGGTTCAATGTCCAATGGGCCCCCCGATAGGGTTTCCTGTAATGCCGTAAAATTAGATCAGCTTCTTGAAAAATTCATGGCCGTCGAGGACCTTGACTATCGACCAGTTACGGCTCCCGACGACGTCGCTAGCGAGGAACACTATATTAAACACACAACTCGCGATAGCTCAGGTCGTTACACCGTTCGGTTACCGTTTCGAGGCGACAAATTTGAGTTAGGAACGTCCAAGCCGCAAGCGTTGAAACGGTTTCACGCGTTAGAAAGGAGGTTCGAAGCCAACCACACTCTCAAGGCGGAATACGAGAAGGAGATCGAGAGCTACTTGAAACTAGGTCACATGACGCTGTGTGAGGACGACGACGACAATGATGGCTATTATTTACCCCATCACGCAGTCATCAAGGAGTCGAGCGACACCACCAAGTGTAGGGTAGTTTTCGATGCGTCCGCAAAAACCACGACTGGTATTTCATTGAACGACATCTTGTTGACCGGACCTACCATCCAGGAAACCCTTTTGAAACAGGTCTTGCGCTTCCGTACGCACCCGTTCGTGGTCACCGCCGACATAGAAAAAATGTATAGGCAGATTTGGGTTCATCCCGATGACAGGAAGTTTCAAAAGATTCTTTGGTATCACGAAGGCAGGATTAGGTCGTTCCACTTGAACACGGTAAAATTTGGAGTCAAATGCGCCCCCTTTTTAGCGATCCGGACCTTACATCAACTGGCCAAGGACGAGGAACTCAACTTTCCAAGGGCTGCGATGCTGCTTCGCCGAGACTTCTACGTCGATGATTTTCTTTCAGGTGCAGATACCCTGGACAACATCTGGGCAATCCGAGACGACATGATTCAGCTCCTCGGTCGCGGGGGATTTGTAATCCGTAAGTGGTCTTCTAACCACCCGTCTGCTTTGCAAAACATAGATAAAAGAATTTTCGACCTAGACTGTGGGATTCAGAATAATTCGGTAAAAAAGACTCTCGGAGTAGGGTGGGATTCTCAACGTGACACGTTTACATACTCCGTCGCCCCGGAGGATCCTGCGGATACCTCGACTAAGAGAAAGCTTTTGTCTCAAATCGCGAAGGTTTTCGACCCCTTAGGATTGTTAGGTCCTTTAACACTGTACGCAAAAACCTTAATACAGGATTGTTGGAGAGCCAACCTCACGTGGGACGAATCGCTACCCCAAGACATCCATACGAAATGGACCGCGTTAGCCAACCAACTTCCCTCGCTACAGGAAATTGGCATGCCTAGATATTTGCGCTGCGAAAATCCAACCTCTACCGAAATTCACGGCTTCTGTGATGCGTCCATGCACGGGTATGGCGCGTGTCTATTCATCCGTTCTACCGATTCGCTAGGACACGTCACTATTAGATTAGCTTGTAGCAAATCCAAAGTCGCTTCATTGAGACACAACACGATCCCTCGATTAGAACTAGCTGGCGCAGCACTTTTGAAAAGAATCTATGTCGAATCAAGAGATCAGCTGGGTTTTTCCATTGAGCGGGTTGTCTTCTGGTCGGACTCCATGATTGTTTTATGCTGGTTAAAAAAGGCTCCTCATATGTTGAAAACATATGAGGCTAATAGAGTAAAAGACATCCAAGAATTGGGTGAGGAGGTCGAGTGGAGACATATCCGTTCGGGAGACAACCCAGCTGACTCACTGTCTAGAGGACAATTACCTATCGAGCTTCTAAAGAACAACCTCTGGGCGTCAGGCCCTCAGTGGCTAGCCCTGTCTGACGACAACTGGCCTCAGTCGCCAACAACACATTTCCCGAATAACCTCCCGGGTTTCAAAGACGGAATTGTTCTAACCACCACTCTCACTGAGAGTAACATCTATTCCAGATTTTCCGATTACGGTTGCTTAATCAGATCGATAGCTTATCTTTTGCGTTGGAGGAAGGGGGGACCAACCCCGAACGACCCCACAAACACCGATAGGTCGTCGATAGGCGTTCGTTATCTTACACCTGCGGAAATAGCTCATGCCGAATGCCTTATTCTCCTTCTCATCCAGCGGGAAAGCTTTGCTCCCGAAATTAAGATCCTCAATTCTGAAAAGCCCGATCCCGTAGGAAAAATCTCCGGTGCGTTCAAAAGGCGAACTAAGTTCGACGAGATCAACCCTTTTCTAGATAGCGATGGTTTAATCCGGGTAGGCGGACGTCTGAAAAATTCTAATCTCCCGTTCAATCAAAAACATCCGATACTGCTTCCACAAACTCATCACGTCTCCGATCTTATCATTCGCGATGCTCATCAACGAAATCTCCACGGCGGGGTTCATTCCACTCTCTACGCGGTTCGCGAAAGATTTTGGATTCTAAACGGAAAGAATCAGGTTAGACACGTCATACACCGATGCGTTCCGTGCATCCGTCAAAAACCGAAGTTCCCTCACGCGAAAATGGCAGACTTACCAGAGTCTAGAGTAGTTCTCAATACCGCGTTCGCCGCGACGGGCGTAGACTTTTTCGGTCCAATTTTAATCAAAGAGAAGAAAGATCGGAATCGTAGTTTTATTAAAGCATATGGCTGTGTGTTCGTGTGCATGGCCTCTAAGGCTGTTCACATTGAAGTTGCTTCCGATCTCTCAACTCAGGGTTTTTTAGCATGTTTTCGACGGTTCATCAGCATTCGCGGTAAACCGCAGGTGATGCAATCCGATAACGGAACGAATTTTGTAGGAGCGAACAGCGAACTCCAGAAAATTTACGATTTGCATGCGACGTCGGAGTTTAAGGACGCGATTCAAAGTTACGCTACATCCGAACGCATTGAATGGAACTTTAATCCACCTCTCTCCCCACATTTCGGCGGACTGTGGGAGGCCGCGGTTAAGAGTTTCAAACATCATCTCAATCGCGTGATAAAGGGTCAAACGCTCACGTATGAGCAACTCGACACTTTGTTGAAAGAAATCGCAGCCGTTTTGAATTCCCGACCGTTGTACGCAAATTCCGCGGATCCGAACGACGCGTTAGCTATAACGCCTGCACATCTGTTGATCGGACGTCCGTACAACCTTTTACCCAAACCTGATTTTGTTTCAGTTCCTGACAACCGCCTAACCATCCACCAACGCATTTCTAAGGCCAGACAAGATTTTTGGAAAAGATGGCAAAAGGAGTACTTGCACGAATTGCAGGTTCGCAAAAAATGGTTGACATCTACTGCCATTCTGACAACCGGTTCTGTCGTCGTGTCAATGGAAGACACCCCTGCATGCGCAAGATGGCCGCTGGGCGTGGTCGTCGAGGTTCACCCTGGGAGCGACGACATTGCTCGAGTGGCGACAATCAAGATGGCGTCGGGACTTTTTAAGCGGAACATCACGCGTCTTTGCGTTTTACCGTTAGAGCAGGAAGTTGCGATTCCGGCAGAGTCTCAAACCCACTCCCTCCAACCGTAATACGCCCCAGATGTGCGCTCGGTGGTTTGCCCAAAAAGAGTCGAACCATCGGGTATTCTGGAAGTGCGAACTATAAGCCTGGTCCAAGAAGGGTAGAATTCGGAAGTTCTACAGCCAGAAGCTCAGGAGTCATGCCGAGAGGGTGACTCCTGCGACGCGATACCTGGTCCGGTAAACTGGGTTCCTGTTTGCGAGGAGACTCTGACCCATTCACTTTTTCTTTTCCTTGCGATAAATGCGGTCCGACGGCGACATTTTAATTAAATTGATGTTCCATAAATTAAATATAGGATGTAACTATTCAATTTCGTATGCGTTGTACTTAAAACTACACTAGTCAATCATAATGAGTCTAATCAACGAGGCAGTCCCTCCAAAGGAAACTGACCCTCATGCTTCCTATCGATCCAAAGATCACCAAAGATGCGAATAGATCTAATTTGTTACTTATTAGTTAAGTCTAACACTGCTCTACTGTTGTGATTCAAACTAGTTTCGCAGCTGTTGCCGGCAGTATGTTGCGTCGCAACATCTCTCAACGCATTCTCTTATAAATACGTTGCTTCTGCGCCTGCGCGCGCAATAAGCGTGTGTGTGTGTGCATGTATGTAAGCGCGGCGATCGCACCGCTCGGGGCGATCGCTTGAACTCGCTGGCTTGACAGCCAGTTAACGGCCAGACCGGATCGCGTGCGGAGCTCCCTCGCGTCTCTATCTTTTCGAGTACGGTTTGTGTGTCCTTGCGCACGTGCTCTCAGCTCATCTAGAGCTCCGTGTACCAACGGGTGCATATTCTGCACATTACTCGGCCTCGTGCTCCATGTACTAACGGGTGCATACTTTGCACATTACTCGGCCTCTTCTAGGTCTTACCGCTGCTGACGGTGTGCTCGCTAGCACAATCAGCAATCTTTATCTGTGTGATTGAATGCATGTGAACACTTGTGTGTGAATGCGTTTGATGCATGTGCGCGTGTACTCGCCCGGCGTGCGGTCACTTTCGCGTGATTTATTGTTATCATAGTGTATCTCTAGTGTTTGAATAAATTCAGGGTTTTTTATGCCGAAAGGCTTTTTCCCTTACATAGTCGTAATCATTAAGAAACACCTAAAAGTCATCTTCCTTTCCAGTTAATTCAAGTCAATAGAAATATTTAAAGTCAAATTAATAAAAAACAGTAACTAGGCCTCTTTGTGCTTCCCACAAAAGTCCAGGAATCTTCAATTTCTGTGATATCCCACATGGGATGTTTCGATAGGAAGGTTTCAGAAATATTTCACTGACGTACCAGTTATAACATTTCAATTCCATTACACGTAAAATGTTTCCGAAACATTCTCTACGTAATGTTGCAAGTGTTATATGTCAGAAATGTTCCAGAAAGGTTTCACGAGTAATAGAAAAATGATCAGCTAAATATAGTAAAGAATTCTGTTTTACCGGCACTCTACTTTGAATTCTAATGTAAAAATATGTTATCGATTTTAGGATAATGTAATTTTCAGCCATCTTTGTGAGTGTTTATTTTTACGAAATATAAAAGTATTTTCATGACCAGTAATTGTAGATTATAAGTCAGATTTTTTTTATCGATTTCAAAGTTCTTCTGTAGCGGAACGGTTTGAGCGTTGGAGTTTCACGCAGAGGTCTTCGGATCGATTCCCAGCCCCGTCAAAATTTTTTTATTGATTTATTCTTTCAGACACATCTATTAAATAATTTTAAGCAAAATATTTGTTTCAGATTAATAAATAGGTATATAAATAATATATACAAAATTTAAATTCTAAAATTATCGTAGAAATTCATAAATAAATGTCAATAAATGAGTAAATTAGATTAAGACCGATTAAATATCTAATAAGTAGAACGATAATCAAGATTATAGATTAAGATTAGCACCAAAAGAAAATGCATTTTTTTATCGCATAACTATATATAAATAACATTAAAGTAACATACCTGATATGTTGCTGATACATTTCGGTATTATTACATTAAAGTAATCACGATATCTAAAAATTACAGAAAGATTACACAAATGTCACAGTAATGTTTCTATAATCTATCTGAAATGTTACATTTGACATGTTAGCGGACATTTAATGTTTCTAAAACATTACAGAAAGGTCCATGAAACATTGTATAAATATTTCTGAAAGGTGTAATGTATCAAGTGAAATATTACCGAAAGCTTTTAGAAACATTACGTGCCGTATGGGATTAATCAAAATATAATCAATTACGAATATAAATAATGATATTGACAATAATGATGATTGGGAAGAAACTGAAGAAGAACCATTAAATCCAGGAAACATAGAAACAGTACTTGAAGATGAATATATAAATAATGTTGGAATAAAATTGGCATCAGGAGAGAATAAAATTCCTATTTCAATCATCTATGATGATGACTTAATGTCATTAGCTTTTCCAAAAATTTATGGTGGAAAAATTAGATCTTACAAAAAAACATTTACAAAAATAACATTAGCAGATATTGCTAAATCTGAAATACGCATGTACGATCGTCGATGTGTAAAAAATATACTAGTAATATTTGTACATCATAGTTGAGTTAGGTTAGAAAGATTGTTTTCACACACACAGATTAATTTAAGAATGAAAAGAAAAATCCAATAATGTAACTGCAAGTAATATTCTAAATAACGCTTTACTAAATAAATGAATACAAGATGATGATTGTTTTAGAATCTTAAAAAGTGACAGATCTAGTTCTTCCTTTTGGGAAGAAAAAAAAAGTTTTAATGGCAATGATTAGACAACGAGGAAGACCAGACTTATTTTTAACATTATCCGCAGCAGAAACACAATGTGTAGATTTAATTCGTATATTAGTAAAAATTCTAGAAAATAAAATTATTACAAATGAAGATGCAGAAAATTTATCTTGGCAAGAAAGAACTAAATTAATTCAATCAGACCCAGTTACTTGCGCTAGATATTTCGATCATAAAATAAGGTGTTTATTTAAATTATTACTGTCAGAATTTGGGCCATTTAAAAATAATCCTATAATTGACATGTATCATAGAATTAAATTTCAGCACCGCGGTAGTCCTCATGTTCACGTCATGCTCTGGTTAAAAGATGCTCCGAAATATGATCCATATGATGCACAATCAAAAGAATCGGTTGAAGAATTTATTGATCAATATATCACTTGTGATTCTAAAAATGAACTAGCTAAAGATTTTATAAAATATCAAGGTCACAAACATGACACAAATTGTAAAAAAATTATAAATGGTATGGCAGTATGTAAGTATAATATGCCTGGATATCCCATGAGAAAAACAACCATCATTGAACCTCTTGAAAATACTCCAAATAATTGTAATAAAAACAATTACAAGATCAGTATATAAAAATTAGAAATTATTTAGATCAACCAAGTAAAAATATTATACAATTTAATAAAATGACGTTTAATGAATTTTTAAATAATTTATCTATATCAGAAGAAGAGTATATAAAAACTATTCAATACCATATTAAACAACCAATGCTTCTATTGAAACGTAACGTTTGTGATATAAATACAAATGCTTACAATCCAATAATATTAAAATTTCATCAAGCTAATATGGATTTACAATGTATCCTTACTCCTTATGGTTGTGTAACTTATGTCGCTAACTACATAAACAAATCTCAACGAGGTATAGCAAGTACACTTAAAGAATGTGGATAGGAGAATCTTCGGATAATAATGATGAGAATGAAGAAATGACGACTGTAAAAATTATTCCATTGTTAAATCATTCTGGATAAATAAAAGAAAGATCGAAATTAAAATCATTAGACATAGAAAATACAATATACATCAAGATGAATTAAATTACTATCGAGAACAATTAATCTTATATAAACCATAGCGAGAAACTAAACCGAATATTGATGATGCCAAAATGATATACCATAATAACAGAGAATTAATACATCAAAATAAACAGAAACATATATTCGACACTGAAATTGATTATGATGATATATTAAAAAATATTCAATCAGATGAACAAGAAGAAAATGTTAATTATGGAGATAAACCATCAGAATTTCTTATATTCGAAGCAGGCAATAATGAAACTGACATAGGAGTTGATATTTTAAATAAACCTAGTAAAAATTCAGAATCATTTATTGTTCCAAAACTTATAACAAATGGAGAATACGAAGAATTGATTGGAAGATTAAATAAGAAACAATACGAATACCATATTGACTTATTACATAAAATAAAAACAAAACACGAACAATTCTTTGATTTTATAAATGGAGGTGCAGGAGTTGGCAAAAGTAGATTAATTAAAACCATTTTACAATCATTACTTCGTTATTATATGAAAATATATAAAGAAGAACCAGATTCATTATTTGTTTTACTTTGTGCGCCTACTGGAAAAGCGGCATTTAATATTGATGAAATGACTCTTCATTCCGCATTTAGTTTACCGGTCAATCAAATTTCTATGAATCACTTAAATTCAGATACAGCAAATACAATTGCTGCTAAACTAAAAAATTTAAAATTAATTATTATCGATGAAATGAGTATGACAGGTCAACGAATCTTTGCACAAGTAAACCAAAGATTACAACAAATATTTAAATCTTTACAAGGTGCTTACTTATGGTTAAATTTTAAAATTTATACATTAGTTGAAATAATGCGACAAAGAGACGATAAATTATTTGTTGAATCACTAAATAATTTAGCGACTGCTTCAACACGACCCATTAATGACGATTTGTTTAGATCACGTACTATAAATAATATTCCCAATATTAACATACCTGAAAATGGTATAAGATTATTTAGCACAAATAATGCAGTAAATCATTATAATAATTAATTTTTAAATTCTTTAAATACAAAAGGATGTATAAGTGAATGTATATACCACTGTATAGGAGAAGGAACTAAAGCTGCTAAGACTAAATTATTAAGTAATGAAAAACAATTACCGGCTCAAAAAATGCAAGGTCTGCCTAATACATTGTTATTAAAAATAACGGCAAGATTTATTTTAACAAATAATATTGATACTGAAGAAGGATTAACTAATGGAGCAAGTGGAAAATTAAGAAACATTACTTACGGACGTAACATTTGTTCAATAACAAAAAATAAAATCAAAATACCATTACAAGTTTACATAGAATTCGATAATGATCAAGTAGGGAAAAAAATAAGGTCTCAATATTATGAAAAAATAAAAAGTAAAAATATTCCAATGAATTGGACACCGATTGACAGAATTTCACGAGCCGTAAATATAACAAAATCAGCTGGATTACAAATAAACCGAAATCAATTTCCTCTACAACCTGCAGAAGCAATGCCAATACATAAATCGCAAGGATCTACATATAAAAATGTATTCGTAAACATAAACCATATTAAAGACAAACGAATGTTATACGTAGCATTTAGTCGAGTAACTAGTGCTTCTGGATTGTACTTACAAGGAGAATATATACCCCCCCAAAAATATCTTGACAAAGTCGAAAACGAGATGTTTCATTTACACAGAGAAAGTCCTTTATTATTAACATTAAACTTCATAAGTGATACAAAAAATTTAAACACATTGTCTTATATTTATCGAAATGTAAGAAGTTTAAATAAAAATATTAGTTGTATCAAATCTGATTCAAATTTCATGAATAGCGACATAATATCACTTGTTGAAACGTGGACATTAAATAAAGATGTAATAGATATCGATAATTTTGAAATTATTTCTCGACAAAATTGTATATGATCAAATAGAAAACCATATGGTTACGTAACATACATTAACAAAAGAATTAATAACGATTCTATAAAATGTTTCTATAATAGACCAATTTCTAAAAACAAATATTACGTGTCATTTACAGGAATCAATATTTATGACTATAGTATTATTACCGTTTACAAATCCCCTAAATATCCATCAATTCACTTCACAATGAATTTAATCAATGTTTTTCAAGAAATCAAAAAACAAAATACTTCTAATATTATTTTTATAGGAGATTTTAACATAAACATTAAAAATGACAATGATAGTGAAACAAAAAATATAATCAATATAATGTTAGATTATAATTTAAGATTAGCAGTATCTGTTTACGCAATTTTTACAGGCCTTAGTAGTATAGGTACATTTTTGTAGATTTGAATTTCGTGCTATTTTGTGCTGTCAATTGCGACGTTGCGCGACCGTCAGCGCGCACGGATCTGGCTCGATTCGCGCGCGCTCTCGCAATTGTTCACTTCTGACAGGACCTCCAAGCTGTTCGCGCGCTTAGCAGCCCTGCTCAATTTATAGTTGCATTTTCGATAGGCTGAGATATATTTCCGTTCTTTTCAGAGCGAATATGTATAGCCTTCCTGCGATCGTGACTCGTGTCGATCGGGGCCTGCCCCGGAAAATTGTAACCGCGTTCGTGCGAGCGTGCGTGAGAATTCGCGCGCGTGTGTGTGTGTCTTGTGTGTGCCTCGTGGCCGTGTTAGGGACAACTCTGGGGACGGTGTCCACGTTTTGGACGTGACCCGTCCGGGGCGAGCGCATCGCGGCAACACCCTTGTTGCCCGGCATCGAGGCGTCTGGCTCTTCGAGACGTCGGGGCGCGCACGGTGTAGGTCGTGGACCATTTTGCGCTCCCCTCGCCCGGCTTGCCAGCCCACCAGGACTCCAGGCGGCGGCGTTCGAGCTTCGTGCGGCGGTTTTGCGCGGGCTGCGTCCTCAGGTAAGAGACCTCTCATCGGCGTTACTATTAAGAGTCTATTGTAAAGCGTTAACGTTAAGTTCTTCTTATTTCCCGCGTCTATTGTAACTATTCGGAACTTCATTTTCTTAATAAATCTTTACGCTTGCTTCGGCTTTTCCTGCTGAGTCGTGCGATTTTTTACGTCAATGCAAGTGCTTTCTTTTTATCGCGGAAATTAATCATGTTTAATTTACTCAACCTTTCACTCACTCATCCCAATCCTTTTATATTTATCTGAACTCACCTTGAGTTTATTATTTTAATTAGAATATTGTTCAGTATCAAAAGAATCTGTGACAACAGATTATTATACGACAATTCATTTGTGTTTTAGTAATATTCATTTGAACGTACATATTGTTGAAAGTATTTACAGCAATCATAAACCTTTATGGTATGCATTACAAATACCTCATTTGTAAATGAATAAATAACATTCGAATACGAAATTAATTTTGTTAATGCATAAATAATTATATCAATAATGCGATATAACGAGATGAATAAATACGAATATTATGAAATCATGGGGCCTGCGGCGGCTCAGTCGGTAGAGTGTCGGATTCCCACGCCGGTGACCCGGGTTCGAATCCTAGTCTCTGCCGATTGATACAAGCACCACTGTAAAAATTACATGTGCTTTGTTTACAAACACACCGCAGACCCCCGTCGTCGATTAGCACCACATGGAAGCATAAACATGGCGACGTTAAAAAAAAAAAAAAATTATGAAATCATATTTTTTTATACCACAATTTATATCAAAACATACTTTTATCTTAAAAATAAAATTTGTTTAAATCAACTGAATTTATAGTTAAAGCATTATTCCTTTTAAAAAATAGACTAAACTTGCCTGATTTATGTTGCAATACAGGGTATAATAAAAAATAAACAACCAATTAGCGTCTAAAATTTCATAAAAAATAATTATAATAAACCAATTATTATTATTTAAAGAAACTTTTAAAATCTAAATGAAAAACATAATAGAAAGATAATAATTTATTTATAATAATATAACTCAAAGAAATATTATTCTCATTACTATATTTTAACGAAATACTATACTTAAATACAAATTTAAGTACTAATATCGCCCTGCAATGCAACATTTATCAGGAATAGTTTAGTCTGTTTTTTTAAACGGAATAATGCTTTTGTAAAAAAATGTCTCGTTATTAATTTATTCTAATCGTATCATTAGTAACAATTTTTTCAAATGAATATTAATTTTACGTTTTAAATAAGACTTTACATACAACAAATCAATTGTCATATGTAAATAGAAAATTAAAAGATTTACAACATTTAGTACAAAAGTATTTCTAAATATATAATTAAAAATAACTTTTTCTTTGGACTATTTCAGTTAATTACTATTAGAATGAAATTTAGTAGTTTTATTTCGATTGTAAAATTAACAAATCTGAAAAAACTAATGAGATTCATAAGAATACACATTCTCAAACAGGACTCAAACCGACTACCTAATAAATTATTATTATATAAGGTTCGTGTGTAATTAATAACATAATAATATATCAGATATACAAGTGTAAAGAATTTTTACTAATATTTCTTTAATTTCTTACAATATTTAAGTAATAATATAAAAGTTTTTAATTATATTCTTTCAGAAAATAATGTGTTCCAATAAAACCTAATAGCTTTATTTGGATTGTAAAATTAACAAATCTGAAAAAATTAAAGGGTTTCATTAGAATATTTATTCTTCAATATTTAATAGATATAGTATATTAAGTATTATTAAATATTTATTAATATAATGCTAGTAATTTAATTAACATTATTTATTCATCGTAGGACCATAAGTTTAATGTAGGCTTTTATTTGTAAATATTATGACTACCTCAATAATAAAATATTGGGTCAAGACGAGTCACTCGTCATATTCAATAGAAAAATTTATTCTTTGTAGGCTTATAAAATAAATGTAAGTATTGAGTTTGTAAACGTTATAGCTACCTCAAATTATTATTTCAATAGAGATATAAAAATATCAAACTTTTCTGAGTAGGCGAGTGCCTTATGCGAAAAGCACAGCGTTTCACTTTTAGCGATGTTTTGTCTGATGGCAGTCTGAATGCCCTCTGTTAACTCTAGCAGTTCCATTTGTGTGCTGTGATGTTGTAGAAAACCTGTCTGAAGCTGGTCAAGGAGATTTTTTGCTTGTATAAACTCCATAATTTGATCATGAACTATCTTCTTCAGCACCTTGGAGAGGAAGCTCAGTAGTACTATTGGACGGAAGTCTGAGGCCGAAGATGGCACAGGGGTCTTTTTAATCGGAACTAAATGAGCCCCTCTCAGGCAGCTCAGAAAACGCCCATGGACAAAGAGGAGTTGAATATGCGCATGATGTAAGCGCCAATAAGTGGGAGAGCCTTAACTATCACACTTTGTGGAATACCGTCCTCACCTCGCGCCTGCGACGAGAAATGCGCAAAAGCCAGGACTACATCAGACATTGTCACAGTTTTAAATGTGAGTCCATCATCACTTACTGAGTCCAGGATGCTGCCCAAGTTTACGTCACCCTCGGTCTGGGAGACCGATACTCCTGCATAGTGCGAGTTAAGCTCATCAGGCGTGAACCCATGGAGTTCTTGTTGTGTTCGCAGCAGGAGTCCTATTATTACTAGCTTTAGTAATATATTCTTTTAATAGAGGGACCCGATTGCTTCTTATGGGACGTTGTTTATTGCTTTGTAGCATTATTATGTCTATCTCTATTTGCAGGGCTCCCCTCATTTGGGGTAGCCTCATTATTATTCACATTATTATTTATTCCTAATACACTATCCTCATCATCATCCGCTGTTCATATTCCGTTTTCATTAGTGCTAATATTAATATGCCTATCTAATTCAGTAGTGAGAATGCCAATGTCTATATCATTTATAGCCGCCATTAATGTTTTATTGGTAGTTACTATTTCATTCTTAACAGTGTTAATATCTTCTATTGTATTTTTGCAGTTATTATCAATTTTGTTCACTACCTTCAATTTCAATTAATTTAGCTTTTAAGGATTTATTTTCATAATTAATTTCGTTTATATGACTCAGATGTTGTGCACAGTTTTGCTTGAAAAACTTTGCAAGCCGACTATTGCACCTGCAGAGAATACTCGCAGCAACGACTTACACTGAAGCGCGTGCAAGAAACTGCAGATAAAAAGGCCCGAGGGCACAGGAGCGGCGGAGATGATCGTAAAAGCAGGAGATTGTTGAGAGTGCGTGTCGTACGTACTCTACTATATAGAGTCTGGAGGTAGAAATGGGTCCTATAAAGCCTAAGAATATAATCGACGTAATGTTAAGTTGTGGAGGATCATCCACTTCGTACAAAATATCGTAATGTCGAAGCGAGCGGATATCCTGTAGCAACGAGGTGCCACGTGGCCAGAAACTGGCTCCACGCACAAGTAATTCTTCACGGCGGTTTTGGAGTGGGCTCAAGGCCAGTCGGAGAGGAGATATACTCGGTGGACTCTTATCGACTCTTCTCTGCAACAGTAAGTAGATGATGTTTTGCGCATAAAGTAAGGGAAAAGTTTGTAATTACATAATTAGTCATCTTTTTTGAGCCATAATAGAAGAATTTATTCAATTCAAAATGGAAAGCCCTTGTGGCCAAAAACCCTTTGAAATCGTTATCGTTATTGTTATCGTTATCATTATCGTTATCGTTATCGTTATCTTTATCATTATCGTTATTATTATTATTATTATTATTATTATTATTATTATTAATATCTTTTTTACAAGGGATAATGCGAGAAAATATTCATCAGGATACGCAAGGGATCCAGCTAAGGCACCCCATATATTAAGGTATTGCCACGAGGAGACGCGTGGAAGGGTCAGCACTCCCGGGGAGTGTGAGATTGATACTCACTAAAACCGCTGAACCCTTTCCCTGGCAATCATTTCATTTATTTCCACCCCTGTACAGTCGATAGACATTTAAGATGGCGCCACCTTCCTAGCCTTACATTGCTTAACTTCCTTCTTCTCTTTTCTTCCTTCTTCTCTTCTCTTCCTTCTTCTCTTCTATTCCTTTTCCTCTTCTCCTCCTTCTTCTCTTCTCTTCCTTCTTCTCTTCTATTCCTTTTCCTCTTCTCCTCCTTCTTCTCTTCTCTTCCTTCTGCTCTTCGCTTCCTCTTAGGTCATCTACCATGCACCGTAGGGAGGTGAGAGTAGACCGGTATATGACGCTATCGATGATCTCCTTCCATCTGCGAGAATCCCAAAAAAGGGACAGAGGAAAGGGAAGAGACCAGTATACTGGTGGACCGAGGAAATTGCAGTGCTCTGCAGAGAATGCCAAAGGCTCAGAAGAAGGCTACGCAGGGCCAGACGGAACAGATCCAGACCTACGTACAGAAGAAGAAAGAGCTACGCTTGGCCATCAGAAGAAGCGAGTGTAGGTGCTGGAGAGCACTGACAGACGACCTGAACTCTGACCCATGGGGACTTGGATACAGGATCGTCACGCGCAAACTAGGATTTGATGGAAAAAGTACTGGATGGTCTCTTCCCAACCTACGAGAAAAGAACATCAGGCAAAACAACACCAGGAAATGACGACGGCCTGCTTTTCACCGCAGCCGAGATGGCAGCCTCTCTACAATGTCTGAAGAAAAGGATACCTCGGGGTCCAGACAGAATACCATCGGAAGTACTAAAGGTAGTGGCGGAAAAATACCCGCAGGTACTTCTCGACATGTACAACACATGTTTGAAGGCAGGATACTTCCTCTCTCGTTGGAAGGAAGCAAGGCTCGTGCTCATAAACAAAAGGAAAGGTCAGCCGGGTTCTCCATCATCCTACAGATCCCTTTGCATGCTAGACAACGCAGGGAAGCTCCTGGAATCGCTCTTTCGGTCCCGGCTCCAGGCAGCCGTTTCGGCAGCGGGAGGCCTAGCGCGGCGCCAATACGGATTCAGAAGAGGACGATCAACAATTGACGCAGACCGGGAAGTGATCGATGCAGCAAAAGACATGTAGCAGGGCAGCCATTACTCTCGCCCCATTTTCCTGATGGCCACTATTGCTGTCAAGAACGCGTTCTACTCCGTGCGGTGGCAGAACATCTTGCACGCACTGGAGCATGACTTCAGAGTCTCGAAGTACCTTTTGGCCATCCTGGATCACTACCTACAGGACCGCTACCTGTTGTACGAGACAGAGAAAGGCCAATTTAGAAGAGAGCTTACGGCGGGGGTAGCCCAGGGATCAGTCCTGGGCCCTGAACTGTGGAACATTGCGTACAATGGGATATTCCACTTGAAAATGCCAGATGGCGTATTCCTGAATGGATACGCAGACGCCGTAGTGGTCATCGTGATTGCGCGGACAATGGAGCTTGTCGAAGGGAAGCTTGATCGTACCCTTAAGAGAGTGCAACGGTGGATGGAGCAACGCGGCCTCGAAATCGCGACAACAAAGATTGAGGTGGGAATCCTTAGCAAGAAGCACCTGGACAGGGAAGTCCCGATGACAGTTGGTGACTCAGCGATCACGACGAAGCCAGTAGTGAAATATCTCGGTATACACCTGGACACGAAGCTGAACTTCAGAGAGCACTTGAGAAAAAGGGCAGAAAAGGCGGTTGCAGTTACGACCAGCTTCAGCAGGTTAATGGCCAACTTGCGAGGACCTCGCCCATCTGTGAGATGGCTACTGATGTGGACAGCAGAGGGCCTCATGCTCTACGGCACGGAGATCTGGGCAGAGGCAATGCACTTTGAGTGCTACCGGGAATGCATTGCTGCGGTACACAGGAAAGGGGCGCTCAGGATATCGAGCGCATACCGCACAGTATCGGAATCAGCGACTTTCGTTGTGTCGGGAACCAACCATCTGCAAGCCCTGTAAAGGAGATCAGTGTATCTGAATAAAAAGGTACTCGGCGAGAGAGATGCTAGAAGAAAGGCAAGGGAAAACACGATTGCAGCGAGGCAAGTATCATGGACCAGTGGCACAGATGCTAAATGGACACGTAGACTGATACCTCGTCTACAACCCAGGATAGACCGGCAGCACGGGGACGTCAACTAATATCTGACGCAGTTTCTCACAGAACATGGACTGTTCGGAGCGTACCTCAACAAAATGGGGAAACGCAATGAGCCGAAATGCCTCTGCGGTGCAGCAAGGGATGACGCACTCCACACCTTCTTCGAATGTGAGATGTGGAGGGAGGAGCGAGAAGCTATAAGAAATCACACGCCAGATAGCATCGTTCAACATATGCTAGCAAGCGACGAAAATTGGACAAAAGTAGCAACATCCGTGGAAGCCATTCTTAGAAGAAAGAAGAAAGAAGAGGAAGGGACCACCCGACCTTGACTACATGACGACGAAATGCGCGACGTCCTTCAACCTCTCATGAGGGGGACGTATGGTACAGCGTAGAAGCACGAAAAACGTTGAGGGGATTAGGCACACCCTAGACGAATGCGCGAGACATCTCCTGAACTTCCCAAGTGGGAGACGTATGGAGACGATACAAAGGTCGGCGCCCCGAAGACGGGCGAAGAAATAATGCGGCCGTCTGGAAGTATTTATATGCGCAAAGTTCCCAGACGGTCGTTATTCAGTTTCATTAGGACCACTCAGAGGCTAGTCCACCCCCTAACGTACGAGAAAAAAAATTAATATTAATACGGTTACGGTTACGGTTACGGTTACGGTTACGGTTACGGTTACGGTTACGGTTACGGTTACGGTTACGGTTACGGTTACGGTTACGGTTACGGTTACGGTTACGGTTACGGTTACGGTTACGGTTACGGTTACGGTTACGGTTACGGTTACGGTTACGGTTACGGTTACGGTTACGGTTACGGTTACGGTTACGGTTACGGTTACGGTTACGGTTACGGTTACGGTTACGGTTACGGTTACGGTTACGGTTACGGTTACGGTTACGGTTACGGTTACGGTTACGGTTACGGTTACGGTTACGGTTACGGTTACGGTTACGGTTACGGTTGTAGTCGTCATCGTCGTCGTCGTAGAAACGCAGTACCTTTTATCTTACGGGACTGAGGCGGGGTAGGGGATTTATTCAAATTAAGATGCGGTTAACCCAAACTCACAGTTACACACTAACACACTACCACGCATAATAATCAGAAGTCGGTCGCTTCGGACCCTGATAAGGAAGTGCGTATTGGGCAGGGGGATCGGAACCCCTGTTGCTCCGGGCGAGCCATGGTCCTAGCTTTTTCGGTCCGTCCCCCTACACACGATGCGCCGGTTAACAAGCAAGAAAGAAAATATCCATACAAAACCATGAGATAAATGAGGAGGCAGGTAAACAGCAAACCTGCGATGAGGAAATGGTTGTAGAGCAGCTTGCTCCACAATCACTGCGAGGCGGCCTCAAAATAAAAGGAGACGACCACAGGATGGGGACTCAGATATTGCCGAGGCAGCAGTCATCGACAAGAAGGCTAGGGCACCTGGACCCTCGGAGATCGCCGGTTTTGTGGCGGTCCTATCAAAGAAAGAAAAAGCTGCCGCAGCAGCAGAGGCAACCGGAGCAGCAGACAAAAGAACAACTGTGGCTCCAACAAGAAGAATTCCAGCAGCTGCGAAACAACTGCAGCAGAAACCGCAACAACAGAAGCTCCTAACAGCCAGAACATCACTAACAAGACGAGCGAGGATGTTCAAAAGCCGCCAAAGAAGAAGAAGAGGACGCCTAGGAAGCGACCCAAGGCTCTCCTGATTCGACCTGATAATGGAGTCAGCTACGCAGAGGTTCTTACGAATGTCCGCGAAAAGGTCACCGCCGAATGCCCAACCACTGATATTTATGTCAGAAAAACCAGGTCTGGTAACGTCCTGGTAAAGTTAAGTAGAAACAGCAATGACCAGGAGCTGTGGACTGTACGAGACTCCATCAGGAAGGCAATGGGCCAGTCGGGGGTCGTAAGGAACCTCACACCCAAGACAAACGTGGAAGTCAGAGACCTTGACAGCCTCACCACCAAAGAAGAGGTGGAGATGGCGATCAAGAAGGTCTTTGCGGAAACAGAAGCCTCAACTGGAGAGATCAGCGTTTTGCTGACAAAACCCAATATCAGGGAACAACGAATGGCCATCGTAAAGATGGACCAGGAAAAGGCAGAGTTTCTCCTTGCGAAGAACCACCTGAAAGTCGGTTACATGAACTGCCGATTGCGAAGATGGCAGCGGCTCCAGCGGTGCTTCAGATGTCTGGGTTACGGACATCAAGCGCGCGACTATCGTGGCCCAGACCGAAGCAAGGCTTGTTACAAATTTGGCGCTGACGGTCACAAAGGAGCAATCGACAAGGCTATCGAGGCGAGGTGCGTCTTATGTACTGACTTTAGAGTAGACCAAGCACAGCTGGGCCATACGCCAGGATCAGGACAGTAACACGTTTTTGCCAAACGCTTAGGCAGACCAAAGTCAAGCGTTAATGATACACCTTATAATGGCCCTTCAAGCGAACCTTCATAGCCAAATTAGCCGACAGCCTTCTGACTTAGAGTATATCTGAGACGAAGGCTGATGTGCTACTGATCAGCGACCAGTACTGTGACTGGAAGGTACCTACGTGGACACACTTGGCACAGCAGCATTCTACGTGGACCCACTAACCATCAGAGTGGTCGAACACGGGCCGGAAGCGGCTGTATTTGGATCATGGAGATGATATCTAGACTCGACCTAAAAGTTCTCAACGTCGGGATCACGCCGATATTCCGACAACCAGAATTTATTGGGACGTTTATGGACGTGTCTTTCGTACCTGAAAATCTGGCACTCAGAGCGTCGGATTGGAGGGAATTGGAAGACTACAACAAAAGCGACCACTAGTACATCACCTTTCAGCTCCGCGATAAATGCCAATTGCAGGAAAGAGTCGCGGGAAAGCCACCCTGATGGAGTTTGGCCAGGCTGAACACTCAAAAGCTAGTTGACTACTGCTCGAAGGACAGGGAAATTTACCGACGACCAACGCCACCGAAGACAGAGATGGAGCGGAGTCCCTCGTAATGGAGACTATGGGTCTCATTCACTGACTTTGCGACGCATCCATGCCGTGCAAGGGATCGCTACATGGAAAACGCCCTGCTTACAGGTGATCGGACGAAAACGCGTATCTTTGAGCGAAAGCGAACCGTCTCAGAAGAGGAGCGCAAAGAACTCGAGACAGAGAGGAAGCAGTACTGATGTCGGTGCAGCATAAAGTACAGGGCTGAAAAAACGAGTAATAAACATGAATATATTATATATCTTTACAAATTTTCAAAATCTTATATACTCACGTATTCTTACGGTTACTCACCTATACCTTGTATCCATTACCGACATTATCGATATCTCGTTTTACGCAGTATGTGCGTGCGTGCGTACGTGCATGCTTGTGTGTGCGTATGTGTCTGTGTGTATGTGTCTGTGTGTGTGTGTGTGCTTGTGTTTGTGTGTGTGTGTGTGTGTGTGTGTGTGTGTGTGTGTGTGTGTGTGTGTCGGTTTGCGTGCGTGTGACAAAAAATTGTATTCACGAGAACTTTTCAAGAGAAGCATGTTACAAACAAGCTGCAATATTTTGCAGACATATTAGGTATGTCTCAAATTAGAACTGAGTCGATTTTAGAGCAGATTGGAAAATAAAAAGTTTATTTTCCGATAAAAATATTAATTTTAGAAAATTATTAAAAATAGAATTTTTTTTTCATTTTATACATTAATATTTTAAAATTATGAACGATTTCGTAAAGCAGGCATCATTTTCTTCAAATAAATATATAAACCATTAATTTAAACCTTTTCTTGTTAAAAAATTATTGATTATAATAATAATCTAACCGCTTCGTTTTGCTCGTTCGGGCAGTAAATTCATCCGCGGGAAAAATATTCGACTTTTTGACCTTGTTACATAATGTACTATTATGCCCATCTGAACTGTGACCACTTTTTGACTTGGAAAGCGGGACTAATGGACTGTTAAAAGGCAATATTTTTAAAAGACAATCGGAAATCAGGGGTATTGGTAGAACTTGATGAAATAAAGGAATTTGGACTAGTTTTTAGTAAAGTCACTTTATTCCCCCATCTGCGGGAACAAAATTACTTTTCTTTCTAATTTGCGAGAATAAAGTGTACTTTTCTTTCACATTTGTGGGAAAAACGTTATTTGCGGGCAAAAAGTGTAATTTTGGTCTGGTTTTTCAGGGAAAAACCAGGTGGCCATTTTCGTTCAGATGGGCATAAAGATATTTATACGTTAATAACACACAAAAGATTTTTTACAATCACAAAGCTTTCTCTTCATGAAAGCAATATCAAATTGGGATGTAGTGTACTCGTAAGCGTGTATTTTTCCACAAACTTTATGCCCCGAAATTTTAGTTTATGACGAATAGAAACGGAGATACGATTTTTTATTTAAATCATCATTCGTATTGCGCTTAGGATTAAGAGGTAATACATTTAGGAAATACTGAGGAACGATTAAACTTTATGTATTACTTTGTTTCAAAAGCAAAGCACGCAGCACGCTTAACAAACGACCAGTGCATGCGCGGTAGAAAATAGAAAATTTATCTTGAAATGGCAGCAAACATCAATATCTCAGGAACTATTTAACATATTAACATGATTTTTTTTTAATTTTGGACTACCCGAAGAGTACATTTATACTACCTTACTCTCGTAACTAAATTTTAATATCTCATGGTACTTAATTAACAATTACAATTCTAACAGATTTTGTTTGCTAATCATATCGTACATCATAAACCTTTGGAAGATAAATTAGAAATAAATTGGAATAATAAAGCGCGGCAGAAAAGTCGTGGCTGTTCGCGCGTACACCTCGTGGGCATTTTTAAGTTTATCAGAAACGCCCAGCATGATAGGTATTCTTGGTGCGAATAACCGGCGACTGCGATTCTCCTCGTGTGCGGAGATAATTGTGTGAAGTATTATGAAAGTTTTGGAGTACGCGGAGCTATGCGTGCCTGAACGTGAGGAGGAACACCTGCCAGTCATCGGCCAGGGACTTCCCCGCGCGCACAGCACGTCCGCCACTCGTGTTAAAAAAGTGAGAGAGAAACTCCGCGGCGACGCCAGACGCAGAAGTGCGCTTGGCCTTTTCGTACAACGGCGAGGTGTAAGTCAAGGGCGAGGCCCCATTACTTTTGCTAGCGGCATCAGTGCAGCAGCGCTGATGGAAAACCCTGGATAGACGAGTCGGTCGATCGTTCTCTAGCGCGCGTGTCGGCTAGAGACTTAAGCAAGTGTACACATCGGCGGACTCGGGCCCCCCTTCTTTCATGTAATTCCTGAAATTTTCAATATACACTTGATGTAGAGTAATTCGTGTAGTCATTCGTACGGAATACCTTCTTCCTTCTCGCTTACCTCAGCTAACGCGGATTTTCAGAGAATCTGGTCACGTGAAGCAGGTAAGAAACCTGCTGTAAACTGCGAGGAGCTCGTGTGATACGCGCTCACAGGGTCTTGCGCTTGCGCGGAGACAGCCGCGCGCGGCACGACGCGAGCTTCCTGAGCGGAGACTCGGAACCTCGCCGTTCGTGTTATTGTGCACGAACCGAAGAAATACCACACAAAGAATGTTGTATTCTACCTTCCCCCCCAAGTCTGCGGTTACAGCTGGATCTTTAAATGTTTTATATGTTACATTTTCGTAAGTTTTTAAATCTTTAAAATAAGTGGCTCCTTTAACACTATTTAAAATTTATTTCAAAAGAAATCTATCAAAATATTTAGGACTAACATTTCTTATCCTTCCAATAGCTTTGGAAAATATATTTTGTTATATCCAAATTTTGTTCAATGAATCAGATTCGTAAAATGTTGGTATATGAGCATATTTCATTTTTCTATATTTTTTATCAATTTGATTTAATTTCAACTACGCAGTAAGTCTTAGTGTGGTACCTGTATTTTTTCCAGAGCTTTCTTTTCGTTATTTTCTTCAAAAACAATTTTGTTTTGATTTTCAGTATAAACCGCTAAGCGAATAGCTGTATGAGATCTTTCTAACTGCGGTAATTCTTCAATTATCCATGCAGCTTCAATAGGAGTTACATATCGAGTATCACTCTTATATGTAAAATAACGTTAATTAATGTAAACTACGTCAAATAGCTCATAAATAATATACAAATAATCAAAAATTGTAAAAAATAGGCCAATATAACGTAGAAAAAATGAGTTAAAAGTAGGCCTTGATTCTGGTACGTAAAATAACAATAACGTTAATTAACTTAAGTAACGTTAAACAGTTCATATATAACGTAAAAATAACCAAAAATTCTAATAAAACGCAGGCCAAAATAACGTAGAAAAAAGAAGATACGGAGTAGGCTTTGAGTCTTATCCCTAAAATAACGTAGACTAACGTTATTTAACGTAAAGTACGATAAATAGCTCATAAATAACGTAACAATAACATCAAATTTAAAAAGAAAAGCGAATAAAAGTGGAAAAAGAGAGATTTGGAGAAGGCTTCTACTCGTAAACGTAAAATAGCGTAGAATAACGATTATTAACGTAAACTGCGTAAATAGTTCATAAGTAACGTAAAAATAATTAAAAATTTCGAAAAATATACCAAAATAACGTAGAATAAGATAGAAATGGGAAAGGCCTCTATTCTTGACACCGCAGCAACGAAATCGGTTTATAATATATATATATATATATATTAGACAAATAGAAATAGAAAACAAAAAAATTTGTTTTTCTTTAACCAATTTTAGCATGCATATAGGGTTCCTAACAGTGTCTTTGAATTTTTTCAGATTTTTTTTACCAAATATGTTCGAGTTACAGTGGGTCAAAGACGGTAATTTTAGGATTTTTTGCATTTTGGAGCCGTATTGAATTATCTTTAGCTCAATAGGAGTGCCTTTTACGCAAAAATTGAATGTGTACTTTTTTATTCAAATTATTTGGGATTTTTAAAAAAATATTTTCAAGGTCATATGACCCTTCATTACATGGATTTATTCCATTTAAAAACTCAATAGTTGGAAAGTTCGATCATTCGGCTCAACACCAAAAAATTCATGGAGATGCCTTTTTTAGTACAATATATATATATATATATATATATATATATATATATATATATACAGGGTATATCTGACCTAACTAATTTGATACATACTACGTTATAGGCGGAGTAAAGACGAATCGAAAATCTTAATGGCAAAATGTTCGCAAATTAATAATAATGTCACAATTAATCAATGAAGGAGTACCAATAATATGTCTAGAAATCAATAGTTCGGCCCTTATAGGCGGAGTTTCAGCCATGGGAGTAAGAAGATATGAAATTCTATGAATGCAAGAGAAAGGCTTGCTTTGTGGAAAAGGGCATAACAGTGTCTCCCTTCCTCTTTTTCGGTCACTTTTTATTGCATAGTCTAAGCCTTCAAGTGGGCTTTGCTGTATACCTTCGCGTCATCGACTGCGTACGCTGGACTGAGTCATAATTCTCGATAATAAGTCAGTGGTTGACCGTACATAAGCAAAAGATTCTCTTACTCATTCATACTCTGAGTTTCTTCTTGTGCACCTCGAGAATTTTTCACACAGGGGATTTTATGTTGCTAGAATTAACAATTATGCATTAATAATATTTTAAAATCCGGCATTAATAATTGATAAACGTCAGTTTTTAATAAAAAAATGCGATCGTTATTCAAGATTTTTCATTTAAAGTTTGCTTCATGTAACATTTATTATTTTTGGTAAATTATTTAAGCCATTTAAACGTTTAAATATCTAAGAATACAGCACGTGTATTCCAATTTTATGTTCCTACATACTTTGGTATTTAATTAAAATTTGATCACCTTTTAAATTTAAAAAGAATGAAAATAGTGCAGTATAACATAAGTAGGAGAAGCTTACGGACGCTTTATAACAAACTTATTACAGTAAAAGTTGGAATGATGCTTTTAAATTACTTTTAATAGCAAACGAATTTAGACTTAGTTTTTATTAATAAATTTTGAATTTGAAAATCGTCTGATTTTTCCCGTTAAAAATTTATTTTCGTCCATTCTAAATACTTAATCTTAATCTATTATTTAAAAGTAATATTTATGTATTTATAAACAACAACAGATTTCTCTATCGTGAAAAGTGACCGCAATTAAAGAGACGAGCAGGGTCCGACTTATGAAGTGCGCAGGTAAACACGCAGTGCGAATGAGAAAAGAAAAATGAATCGAGCGCGCAGATGCGGCGTGATCTCATGCTCCATGTATAGCATGTGTTGTTCAGGTGTGAGTACCGTGTGTCTCTTATAGTCCTATCCGTTAGAGACCGTTACCGAACATGTATAAATCTTTTTTTGAAACTGATTTTATTATTTTGTGAGTGGCATGTCTTATAATTACCTGAAAAATTTGCAGTCGCAAGGTATATATAGCGTGTTTTCCCTCTGCGGTGGCACGTTTGGGGGAAATACACCGCCGACTGTGGCTCAATTTTTTTGCAACTTATGTTGCACATCTTTATGTCTCGACCCGTTGGTACTTAGTCTTTCATACGTTTTACCTCTTCTGTTACCAATTTTCAAAAACAATAAAAGAAATGCTTTTCTCTTCTTCGGACATGGCTTTTCGCGTCAGTTTAAGTTTAAAAATTTATAAAATTTGCTAAATTTACGAATTTATCAAATTTTCTTAATTCATAAATTAACAAAATTAAAAAAAGGGTTCGTACTATAATGGCGTACGATATTCAAGATTACTGCAATATGGTGTTTATCTACAATAAACATGGAGAAGATGCCGTAGCTGTAGCTAGACCGTACGAAGAAAAATATCCAAATGGAGATTATCGCGATCGGAATACTATTTTCATTATCGAAAAATTAATCTGAAGAATATTCTATTCATTAAAACATAGTACTCTTAGAGCAAACTGATGCCCTACTGTCGAGATTTATGACTCAGTCCAGCGCACAGAGACGGGGACGCGTATGCAGCAGAGCCCATTTAAACGCTTTGACTATGCAAAGAAAAAGGGACCGAAGAAGAGGAAGAGACACTTTTATGCGTTTTCCCACAAAGCAAGAGTCTCTCTTGCACTCATAGAATTTCATATCTTCTTACTCCCACGGCTGAAACTCCGACTTCAAGGGCCGAACTACTGATTACTAGACATGTCATTGTTGCACCTTCAATGGTTAATTGTGACGAAATTATCAATTTGCGAACGTTTTGTCAGTAAGATTTTCGATTCATCTTTGTTCTATCTATATCGTAGTACGTATCAAATGATTTACGTCAGATACACCCTGTATATATGGATAGAATTAAATCAAAAACAAATAAATATTTTTGGAAGTTTGAAGAATTTATTTAGATTTTGCAAACCCTTAGGATTTAAGTTGTTCAAGGATTTATTTAAGGGGTTATATCCCCCTTATGCTCTAAAAAAACAAGGCTTTGTTAATTATTTTTTTTAAAGGACATTTGAGATTAAAGGTATACAAATAATATAACATTGGATTAAGCAACTCTTGAAGAAGAGAACAAAATTTTTTATTGATATTTTTTTTACAAAATGACGGCTGTGCAGTGATTACCGTGAACCGCTTTTTCAAAAAGGTCTTCCGCGGCGAGCAGTACAAGTATCGTCCAACTCCACCTAAAACAAAAAATTTTTTTTCTATTATCTTCATGAGTTTCGTTAGTGAAGTACACATGATTATATTTTTAGAATTTTTTTTCGCGAAATGGCGATTGTTTTAACAAAAAATCGTATTTTCGACGAAAGAAATCGACTTAAATTGTTTATAACTTTTTTTCTTGTTAATTAATCGCTAAAATCGTGTGTACTTCACTAGATAATCAAACAATGAAGCTATTGTTAAAATTTTAAGTCAATCGGATGTAAACTTTTTGAGTTCTACTGCTTGCCGATTTTGAAAACATGGTTTCGAGAAAAACGTGTTTGAAGTTTCAAAATGCTATAAATCTTAAGAATTGCAAAAATATAGTCTATAATAACTTTTTTACCTTCAGTCTGCTATCCCTGCACCATATAATTGTCCTTCTAAGGCCTTCATTTCCTCTTCTTCTTTTTGTTTGCCTGATGTAATGCTGCGCCTGGCCTCTTTCGCGATATCGGACATACGATGCTTAGCGGTTTTGACGCGATTGGCGTCTGTTTCCACGCAAAACTCGTACATGTTGATCCAACAGTCAACCCAAGAGCATCGTAAACGGCACACAGACCCGAGAAGCCGTCGTTGAAGATAATAACGGCTACGTCAGTCGCAATGTCAACTATAGTCTTACCGCTTGACACCGTCTTTGGAGCAATTGACCACACTACAGCATTAAACGACTCGTTATTGTTCTGAGTATACGCACCCAAGCAGCGTGACAGAAGGTTGTCGGAGCTGAGTTCATTATAAATGGGTTTTATTGCATTAAAAACATCCTCATGCATTGGACTCTTGTGCTCGTACGTTGCAAGTGTACCAAGCGCTGTACTGCGCTGCCAAGAACACCAAGAGTCTACTCCGACGGGACACTTCTCGTCCTGTGTATTCTCCTTCGTTGACATTTTATGAGGTAACGTTGCCCAAATTTCATTCCGCATTTTTTCGACTGAATCGTAGTTTCTCCTAATAGCAAGTCCGTAATAAATAGAAAGTTCATCAATTAACTTTCTGGTAAACTTTCCTCGGCCGCCAAGACCTTTCGTTGTTTTTTTCAAATTGCGCAGACGCGTTCCCATGCGCTTCTGAACGTGTCCGACACATTCTTTTTTTTCGACGATGAAATCATTATAAGGTTTTGAGTCGACTATACCTTTATATGTTTTTGAATAGCCGTCGCCGATATATTTAAAATATTTGATATTATGAAGTTTTTCTGAGCGTTCGAACATTTCTATAACTGCGTCGATCTCCATTTTCCCGGCACTACCTTCATGATTGGCATCACAGTTCTGTTTGTGTGAAGGGTATACCTCTTCGTATTCAGCAGTACCTTCTTTTTTTTGTCAATATTCACACACTTTACAGTACTTAGATTTTACACACACATCCAATACCTTGCCAGTGTACCAACCAATCAAAGTCACCAATCCGAACAAAGACGTAAACCCTCTCTTTCGCCAAGATCCATCGCCTGACACCGTGAGACCTTCTTTTTCACCTCGTTCGATAGAAATTTCTTTTTCTTTAATCGCTGATTGTTTCATAGATATAATTCAAACAGATGAAGTAGCAGTGGCGATATTAGATATGATCTTACTGTAAGTTGTATGAAAAACAGGCTTTGCAAGATCCATCATAGAGCAGAACTTTTTTATACCGTTGATGCCTATGCCTATGATGCGCATAGCTAAAATAATACGGCAGTTGATCTCATAAGCACGACCATTTATTACAGGACAGCTGTTCATATCAGCATCACCACAGTTCGAACAAGACATAATAATTTTGAAGCCTAGTCCACGCTTGTTCGATTCTAAAAACCGCACGTCACCATTACATTTTTTGCATACTACTAATTCAGAAAGAGCAGTAAATACAGCGAAAAAATTGATGAAACAGTAGCCGAAATTATTATCAACATCGCGGTCACGGTCTAAATCAGTAGTTTTCAATTTCTTAGCCGAGGTACTAACGTGCTCCGAATCGCCTTCGAACAAATGGCGGTTAGGCGGGCATCGATTACTAATTTTACTCCGTTTTGTACTTGTACTTCTTGTTTTACTGCCTTTGCGGCCACTGTACACGTTTTCACTCATAATTAAGTACTTGTAAATATAATTGACAGTTAAAAAGTAAAGAAAAACTCAAAATAACAACGTAAACAACGAGAACGGCTGATCGACTAAACACAGGGCAAGTGTGAGTAAACACGTGCTGTAAAGACGCTGTAACCATCGTAATGTCATGTAGCGACCTCTATAATTCAAATTTAAAACACGATATCTATCGTAGGTAACTTCAACTAATTTCCAAAGCCGCGAAATTCAAAAAAGCGAGCATCGCTAAAATAAGCGAAAATTGTGATTTTGGAGCATCAAAGCTGTTTGGAAAAAATTGATTTAAAAAAATGTTGAGTTTAAATCGGTACTTGGGCGTTGTAGATTTTGATTCTAGGATTGTTTTGGCAAGATTTAAGCCAATAAAAAAAATGTAAAAAAACAAAAAATTTTGGGGGATATAACCCCTTAAGGCATCTTATAATGAAAATTCGAAATTAATAAATTAATGCTTTAATTAATTCATTTGTTAGTCAAAAAAATTAAAGTATCAAAGACAAAGAAAAAATTAAAACTAATATTTTGTTATTATTTTACAACAATAACTTTAAAGTTACTGTAAGATATATCAATCGAAAAAAAATTACGTTAACTTTATAAAAACGTATATATTTTTGACACGTTCAACGTAAACTATAACAACAATTTTTTTTTCGAATTTACAAATTTT
The DNA here is from genome assembly GCA_949152435.1 of Gastracanthus pulcherrimus. Taxonomy (NCBI): domain Eukaryota; kingdom Metazoa; phylum Arthropoda; class Insecta; order Hymenoptera; family Pteromalidae; genus Gastracanthus; species Gastracanthus pulcherrimus. Next base: position 86,982,667 of record OX424576.1, read on the forward strand.
TTACAATTAATATTTTTGCTAAAAAATGAGTTTAATATTATCTATTAAGCTATAAAATCTAATCAGTTCTAAGTTGAAACATATGTAATATGCCTGAGAAACTTCAGTACGTGACATGTTTCCCTTAAAGAGTGATGGTGAACACAAATTTTGGTTACTTACATGCATACCCACACTCATACACACATGTATACATACTGTCGGCGAAGCGCCAGCCTTCGTGTCTGTCGCGGCCAAACACGAGGGAAGGAATACAGCTCTTCGCTTCCCTTCCCCCACTGCCCCTCCTCTTGGATCGCTGCCGCGCGCATGCAGCAGCGCGTCGCAACAGACACTGATTCCGTGCTGGCTCTCTCGACTGTGCAAGACGTCTTCAGCAGACGTTCCAGAGCCTACTTCTTCCCGTGTGCCTTACTAGCTATTATAGTTCTTTTCGTATTCAGATCAGACAGCGCAGAGGTTATTTCAATATATATAGTTTATTTTATAAATAAACTCTGTGTGTTAGTTATTTCACCTCCTGGACCACCTACAATTCCACCAAATCTGACACATACATACAGACAGACAATTTTTGAAAAACTATTGTAAACCCATTTTAATGACCCAGGAACCTCAAAAACATCGAGATTAATCGAATCTCAGAAAAATTTTTTTTATCATTACGAAGCTTTCTCTTTGAGAAAGTAAAATAGCAGTTTCTCGTCGGAAGATATTTAAGGTGACCTAACGATTAAAACGTCAAATTTCTCCAATCTAGTTCGATAAAATATATAAATTTTCGAAAAAAAATGTATTATATGATGAATAATTCATTCTCACCTAAAAATATAACCAATTTAATTAAAATTTTATGGTGGTCAGGTCCTCTTAAAGAATATATTCTCAAAGTTTCAATAATTTCTTAATTTTTGTATCCGTGAGGATTAACTTATGCTAAAATTCAGGAATTTGATAAGACCATTTATCAAAAGGTACCTTGTTACGTACGATAGTTCTAGAAGCTTCGCAAAAGACAAAAAGCCGGAAGACTAAACCTTTAGCAAACGGGACGGATTGAGGAGACGACGTGAGTCCTTTCCCTACAAGGATTTCGAATTTCTGCAACAAAGACTCACTTTACTCAATGCTAACCCATCGAAGCCGTTACTCGATACGAATCTTAAACAGGCGCCACAGGACCCCTGGAGCGACTATTGGCCCAGAACCAAGACCTCCAAGACAACTACACATTCCCGAGTGGCATAGAGAAATACGAGTCACATGCGGAGAATGCATGCAATGGACGCGCTATGTTAGATCAATTCAAAACTGAAGGGGGAGACTTCGCAGACGATCCCAACTATACAGAACGGCAACGATAACCAACTAATAAGGGAATCGAAAATTAATTTTAATTTGTATAATTTTATTTCGAGGCTTATAGTCAGTTTCGATCAGTTCCCCAGCAGGGATGCCAAATTGTTACAGTCGAATTACGTTCTGCTGTGCGGGTTCTAAGTCGCGAACAAATATTTTTATTTATTTTACGGAACTGATTTTCGCTCGGGAGCTTCTACCAACTTATTAATTTTTAATTGAGTTTAAGTTTTAATTGAGTTTAAGTTTTAATTGAGTTTAAGTTTTAATTGAGTTTAAGTTTTAATTGAGTTTAAGTTTTAATTGAGTTTAAGTTTTAATTGAGTTTAAGTTTTAATTGAGTTTAAGTTTTAATTGAGTTTAAGTTTTAATTGAGTTTAAGTTTTAATTGAGTTTAAGTTTTAATTGAGTTTAAGTTTTAATTGAGTTTAAGTTTTAATTGAGTTTAAGTTTTAATTGAGTTTAAGTTTTAATTGAGTTTAAGTTTTAATTGAGTTTAAGTTTTAATTGAGTTTAAGTTTTAATTGAGTTTAAGTTTTAATTGAGTTTAAGTTTTAATTGAGTTTAAGTTTTAATTGAGTTTAAGTTTTAATTGAGTTTAAGTTTTAATTGAGTTTAAGTTTTAATTGAGTTTAAGTTTTAATTGAGTTTAAGTTTTAATTGAGTTTAAGTTTTAATTGAGTTTAAGTTTTAATTGAGTTTAAGTTTTAATTGAGTTTAAGTTTTAATTGAGTTTAAGTTTTAATTGAGTTTAAGTTTTAATTGAGTTTAAGTTTTAATTGAGTTTAAGTTTTAATTGAGTTTAAGTTTTAATTGAGTTTAAGTTTTAATTGAGTTTAAGTTTTAATTGAGTTTAAGTTTTAATTGAGTTTAAGTTTTAATTGAGTTTAAGTTTTAATTGAGTTTAAGTTTTAATTGAGTTTAAGTTTTAATTGAGTTTAAGTTTTAATTGAGTTTAAGTTTTAATTGAGATTAAGTTTTAATTGAGTTTAAGTTTTAATTGAGTTTAAGTTTTAATTGAGTTTAAGTTTTAATTGAGTTTAAGTTTTAATTGAGTTTAAGTTTTAATTGAGTTTAAGTTTTAATTGAGTTTAAGTTTTAATTGAGTTTAAGTTTTAATTGAGTTTAAGTTTTAATTGAGTTTAAGTTTTAATTGAGTTTAAGTTTTAATTGAGTTTAAGTTTTAATTGAGTTTAAGTTTTAATTGAGTTTAAGTTTTAATTGAGTTTAAGTTTTAATTGAGTTTAAGTTTTAATTGAGTTTAAGTTTTAATTGAGTTTAAGTTTTAATTGAGTTTAATTGCTACTAGAAATGTGAATATGGAATTGATTCTTACTAATTGGTTGGAGTGCTTCAGATTCGTGTAGGTGAGCGATCTACATTTTATATAGACGAGCGCTCTGTGTTTTTGAAGGTGAGCGCTCTATATTTTATATGGATCAGCGCTCTGTGTTTTTGAAGGTAAGCGCTCTATATTTTATATAGAGGAGCGCTCTGTGTTTCTGAAGGTGAAGGTTTTTCATAATCATATATATATATTTAAAGATTAAACTATATAATAGTACATTTTCTCCCAATAAACCCATAAAATATTATTTATATATATAAATATATATATTGTGTACCTAGAGTATCGAAAAAAGTTTTTGGACCCTAAGGTGTTATACGTCAAGGCTAATTAAAGGTTCAAAAATGCGTTTTCTTTAAATATTTTGAGATTTTACCAACATTGTTTGATTTTTAACTCAAAAACTAAGGACTTTTGATAAAAAAGTGTAGGAACATTTTTGGTAAAAATTAGGTAAAAAATATTAAAAAAATTCACTAGACCCTATTGTGATATTTTGTGATCTCATGAATTGTGAGATATTGCGATATTAAGATTCTAGAAAATCGCCACAATTTTTTTCAAAATAAAAAATCTCAAAATTTAGTTTTTCATATTTCCTTTAATTCGAAACTACTTATAATATGGTCTCAAGCTTAATATAATTTTTGCAGAATTTTTAAATTGCGCACTTTTTTCCGTCAAAAGAAGGTCGAAAATCGTTGTTTCGAGAAAACCGCGATTTATTTTTTTCCCGATAATATGATGTTTCTTACGCATTTAAAAAAAAAGGTTCTTACCGTCAATCAGCGATGCCTGTTCCATATATTAATCCTTTATACTATTTCGAAATATAAACAGCATTGAGCAGCTACCCAAAATTTATAAAGATTCGATGGAGAAGCAGGTATACACAGCAGCTGTACTCTTGACACGCCAAGTGTGTCGAGACCCTTCCATTGTTTCGCATTTCTCGACCTCTTTTCGAACTTTCTAATCGAAATTTTAGTTTTTATAGCATTTCTACATATATTCACTACAAGAATGTGTGGTTTTTGAAAAACCGATATTTCGAAAAAAAATGGTAGACTGACCACTTAATAACTGACTAGAGACTGTTGAGATATGATAAAGTATTTCTGTCACCTTCTTGTCGCGTGTTTTCTTGATATTCGCCTCATCCATTGTTTCTGGTAAGAAGCTTTTGGAAGTCGGCCTTGCGTCTCGGCGGCACCTCTTCTTCTTTCTTTGGAATTGTGTCTTATGGGGTCCGTGGTTTACTGATGTATTTTAAGTTAGTGGAGTCTGACTAGCATGCCCCTCGGAGATCGGTTCGATAGATAGCCTCTGCTATGTTGCTGTACCTCGCCGTATATCTAGTTCTACAATTATTCTCTTTCAAAAGACACAATCTGTTGTCTAAAATACTAAAAAGTAGCCTTTGTTTACATACTTTTTGCTTAATTTTGTTAACATTTATATGTATAGTGTATGTAGTTTATATTGTTCATATTTCATTTAATTTACTTGTTCCTATTTTTACAAGGTAGTTTATAGTTTGGTACAATGTATAATGGAATCGCTCGGCTATCTATTACTGAACTAGCGAAGATTTTTTTTTATATAATTATTTTCATGATTTCAATGTATCTACTATCTGTCATTAAACTTATTTAGACATTAATACATGTGTATTTTTTTCCAGATAAATGATTGATCTTTCTTTAGTAAAAGGTTTAAAGGTCTGGTTATTTTTGCAAAATCAGGTATAAAACGTGTATAATAATTAACAAGTCCCAGAAATTGTTTAATATTTTTTGCTGTTTTGGGCACTGGAAATCTTTTTACTGCTTCTATTTTTTTAGGATCGGGCTTCAAGCCATTGCTGCTTATAATGTGCCCTATGCAGTTGATTTATTTATTTAAAAATTCGCATTTATCAGGTTGCCATGTCAGGTTAGCTTTAATTAATCTGTCTAGAATCTCAGCTATTATTTTTCAATGTTCTTCGAAATTTTCAGGAAAAATACAAATATGATCCAAAAATGCTACTAACCCTTTCATACCTTCAATTAGTGCCGTGATAAGAGCGAGAAAAACTGATGCACAGGAAAATGAAATGCGCCCCATTGGCAATGAAAAGCTGTTTGTGTCTATTTTCTTTTTTTATAAAAATGTTATGGTAACCAGAATCTAAATCGAATACCGAAAACAATTTTACGCGCCACAATTTGTCTAAAATATCAGTTATATTGGGTATTGGGTGATTATAATCAGGTATAATTGCATTAGGCTTTCTGAAATTTACAGCCCATTCTATAACGTTTATTGCCTTTTGAATCGGGCTTTTTATCGACGCAAAATACTGGTACTGAGTAAGAGCTGATCGAGGGCTCGATTATATCGTTATTTAGCAATTTCTGTAGTTGCCTATTCATTTCGTCATTCAGTGCCGGAGGGTGACATAATTGTTTAATACGAATGGGTACATTACTAGTGAGGGGGATTTTGTGATTGAGTACAGCTGTTGCCAGCAACTTATCTCCCGGTAGATAAAATCTATCCGCATATTGGTCTGTTAGCCGCTCTGCCGAATCTCTCTGTTCGCCGGTCAGATGTTCGAGGCGCAAGAGCGCTTTCACCTTCTGTGCTATACTATTGTTACTCTTCGAATTGTTGTCAGAAATGGTCATTATCTTGCTTATTATTATTTCAATTGCATTTTTTATGATTTTCTTTCCTTTTATGTGACTTTTCGCTTCATTAATTGTATCACAGAAAAGAGAAAATGCGTAGTCGCAGTTGTTATTCTTAGACTTTGCATGTACTGTGTACTTAACTAGTTTTTTCACCTGCATAATAAATTTTTGTATTTCATTAGCTTCCTCCTATTTTAGCATATTTAGTATTACTAGTATCTGCATACAAATGATTAGAATATTCTCAAACTTTTCAGGTAAGAATTTATTTATTTGTTGACTTCCTTTAATATCTTTCAATAAATAATTCAATTTTTCTAAAATTTCTTATTCAAGCTCACTCTTATCGAAATCTTTAATTTCATCATATGAAGTTTTACTTCCTTCCAAAAATACATTAACATTAATTTCTGATTTCATTTTTTTATTTGCTTCTAACAGCGATTTTGTACCAGCTTCTAGGAGCGTTTTCTCATTTGATTCTAACAACGTTGCTTTACTTTTTCTGAAGCAAGAGCTAAAAATATAATTTTCTGCTTTTTTATTTTCTAATTTCGGAATAGGTATTTTGGTAGATTTTTGCGGTAGTTTGCTAGGAGTGTACGGGTCAGGCTTCTGCCGCGATTTCGGTTTTCGAATTTCGGAGTTCGATTGATGTTCTAATTTTGAATTATTATGATTTGAATTTCGCGCGCTTAACTTGAAACTCGGTTTTATAAGTAAAATTCTCGTTTTTCGGATATCGAATTTCGGATTTCGAATTGCAAGTGATTCTCGTATATGGTTTTTGAGTTTGCGAATTTCGATATTCTAAGTTTGAATTTGACAAAGGTTCGGACTTCGATTGCACGCAGTGTCCTGCGTTTTCGGTAAAAGTAGCGGTTAAAAACTTATCTACTTTTAAATTTTTAATTGATGGTAATTTTAGAGGCAATTTATAATTATCAATTATCAAATTTTGTTCTCTATAATTTATGTCTCTATAATTAATAAAGATTTTACTGCCGAGCAGTCCGTCTTTCTCAATGGGAAAATCGTCTGGTACTAAGTGAAAATAAAATGTTAAATCATGAAATTGCATTGGAATTTTGCAATAAGTGTTTATGCTACTTTTTGTTATACCGGTTAGTTCTAAAATTTTGTTAGCGTCGACTCGAACATTACGCGTTTTTTTTAATTTTCAAAAGTACTGGCCCAGCGCAGGTGTCTAACATTAGCGACAACGGTTGAGGTCAGCTATTTGTTTTTAGCATAATTTTTGGTGAAAAATTATTAATGCTTAATAAATCTTTGTTATTAATTGTACTGCTGGGTTCGTTTCATTTTGTTATAATATGCAAGATTTCTACATTCGCCCGTCGAATGACGAACATTGTTTCAATAATTACATATTTTAGTGGCGCCATTTTGAGCTTAGTTTGGCTGAGGTATATTGGCAGAGGGAACATAGATGGAGAATAGGTTTTTGTTTTCAGATGTTTTCCACGGCTGCGTGACACGTTGCGGCCGCTCCTGTGAATTAGTCGGTATTGATTTTTCACGGTCAGACGTGACCTAGGTGTTTTTTAGGGGAGTGACCGGTGCCTTAGGAGCGTCAGCGCTATTCGCATGGTACCAGCAATTAAGTGTTGTGTGACCCAATTTATGTTTTGCAGATCCGTAGGTACGATACAAATACATTGTAATTTCCTTCATATTATAGAAAGTTCTCTACTGTGCACTTTTTAATGCTTGCCCGGACAAGCGCATTTATATTAATGTCGCTAAATCTGGCTCATTATACGGCGGTATCATACTTCGGGCTTTTCTACATCCGTCCAAAAATATTCTAAGTGGAATGTTGTAACCGACAAATTTTGAAATGATTTCGACTACATCTTTAATTGATAAATTACGAACTGGTACGAGAGCGGTGTTCTGAAATGATGGTAGAGTATTGTGTGATTGTCTACGATAATTATTTGTCGAGTTTGTACAAGGTGTGCTGTGTATTCTTGGTGTAGAAGAAGGTGGAGAGGTTTTTGCTATGTCAGGTTTTTGAGCGTTGTCGTTATTTAGTAATGAAAATTTAGGATGTGTTTTCGATAGGTTTGTCGTATTTGTTGAGTCAATAATAGATTAATAGGTAGTTATTTCCGTAATTTTTGCGTTTTTATTTAAAAGTATAGGTATTTTGCAATCAAAATTTTTAATTGTCTTCTGATCTGCAAGAGTCTCTATAATTTCTTTGCAACTAATATTATTATTAATTAATTCTGAAAGCATGTCTATCATTAAAGCATTTCGACACACGGCGTACACTTTTTATATATCAATATTGTCTTTTAAAAATTCTCAAATTTTATTTACTTCTTGGGCACGTTCTGGAATCGATTCGCTCGCGGCTTGATATCGTTGCTGCAAAAATGCTAATAATTCACCTAAAGTTGTTTCGTGATTGTCCGCTAAAAAAATTGGATTAGTTATCGTTACATGTTTCTTTATGATATCAGTGACCTCTTCGTTTTTTATTTCATTTCCGACCTTACGTTAACCATTTTTGAGTTTCGAAAAAAAATTTTCTATCCACGCTAATTGCTATTAAAATATACCGGAGAGTGGGACCCCAATTGTTACGTTGAATGTAAGCAATAAATGGCGCCAGGTTAACCCATTAACGACCAAAATCACGGAATTTATAGCTCATTTTCAAGCCTCACTGATAAATCGAAAAATGATGAATACCGTAACCAAACCTACTTATCTTACTATTTTTGGGTGTGCTAGTTCGATTCCCGGGGTAAAAATTGTGTTTCCATGCACTAGAAAAACAATATGGCGGATTTTATTTAAAAAAGTACTAAAAATGCCTGAAATTTTTTTTTGATCTATTTTTTTCAAGTCGAAAAAAGATGACAATCTGTTCCAAAGTGTGGACAAAGGCGGAAAAAATAGTTGTAGTTTACGGAAAAAATTTTTTCGTCCAGCTTTATTTCGTTTTCATTTTTCAAAACGGTGGAAAACGGTGAAAATTTGGAAAATGCATGGTTTTTCTGAATAATTCTGCTACACATCGATATCGAACAAAATTTTTCACCTCAAAGTATAAAATTTAGATTGATTAAAACTTTTTCGGTCATATTTCAGTACATTGTATGATCTCAATAATGGCAGATTCAATATGGCGGTCGGTGAACTGGAAAAATAACGAGTTTTCTCACGATTATCGTCAATAAAAGTTTTAAAACCTCCACTCGATCTCGTTTTCTCAGGTTTCGGACTACACTGAATCAAAATTCAAAGACAGATTATGAAAATACAAAAAGGCAGATCCAATATGGTGAATTAGGGTACCGTCTAATTCATAAACTCAATATTTTTTACTGAAATTACGTATATGGGGATTTTTTATGTCGCCGATGGCGAATCTGGCCTAAGATTTTCGAATTTCAAGATGGCAGATTCAATATGGCGGATTGGGGTACCGCAAAACTGTTGTACATAGTTCTCCCGTCCGTTCGTCGTTTCTCATTGACGTTTCCAAATCTTACCACGTGGAGGTGGACGGTCAAGAGTCTTTTTTTTTCTATTTTTTTTGTAATTTTTCAAATTTTATATATTTTATTGTAGGTTTTTAAATTTTATAGATATTTTGTAATTTTTCAAACTTTATGTATATCTTTTGTATTTCTTGCTCTTTTATACTTTCAATGATTATTGTCGAAACAGGTTTTGCAATAATAAAGACTACAAGTATTGCAATATTTGGAGGTTCTGATTGAATTTTTCTCCGAGGAACATTTCTTTTTGAGGACTTTATAAGAAACGTCGTGCGATCTTGACCTATGCCTTCGACCATTTTCAAGGTAGCGTCTGGCCATACTCACTGTAAAATCCTTCGATCCTGCTTTCTTCTCTGTTGAATTACATCCGTTGTATATCACCAGTGCATTGGTGATCGCAGATTGAACAAGTAATATGCAAAACTACTCACGTCCATTTCTTCGACCGCACACATGGTAGAAGATTGTTGCAATGATTGGCATGCAAGTCGACACCTCCCATGAATTTATTATATACATAAAAGGCACATGGAAAAAGTATTTCCGTTCTTGGTTTTGCCTCTCTGCTATATCTTTTGTACGGTAATTGCGGGGATATACCCGCGGCAGATGAAGCGATTGACACTTGCTTGGAGTCTTTGATGCTGATGTAGTTTATTCCGCTGTTTTGGTCATTCCTTAGATACACGATTGTCTCTAATTGTGCCTATGGATTTTAGGCCTAGTTTTTGTAAATGTAAAATGAGATCGAAACTAGTAAATAGTTATAGAAATACATATGTAATTTTGGGATTTCTATACCAGATATTTTCTTGAAAAATGGATCTAATAAATTCATTACCACTTTTGAACTAAGAGCTCATTTATTCAAAAGATTCACATTTGAATCCTTGCCATAGTATAAATCGAAATCTAATAAGAATCCGTCAGAAGAGCAAAGACCCCAGAACTTAAAACCAAATCGTATAGGTTTTTCTCGGATAAATTGTTTAATAGAGGTTCATTTCATCAATGGATAGAGCAGTTCCAAAATATCCAAATCTTTGAATATTTTTCGTAAACTTATTCATAATAACTCGAACCCTCCCATGCCTTATCATGAAGGTTTTTATCTCCAGTTTTAGAGCATTTCAATTTAGATTTGATTTGTTCAAAAGTGAATCGTGACATGGCTTGTTGAACTATATCGCAAGACAGTAGAGGATCAGATGACCAGTTATCTCGCTAAGATTTCTTTTTGTTGGAAGAGGACAGGATAATCACTCCAAGGAAAGTTTCTAGCTCTATTTTTGAGAGATTATAGCCGTTTTCAGTTGTGGCTTCCATAACATAATTTTTAATGTCATCTGAAAATAATAGCTCAACTAAATCAACATGACTAGATCCACGAATTCTATTTTTCTGACCGTTTCTCAGTAAGAATTGACTTCGGACATCGGTATTATACACTTTCTCCCCATTCACCCATTTATATGTATAATTATTCTCTAGTTTACTTTGGTTGTCTGTACACGTTTTCTAAATTTTCCCGTATGAGTATTGCGATAATAGATCTTCTATATCTTCGTAATCATTGCTATTCCCGTCATCATCACCATCAGATCCAGCATCTGAATCTCCAGCATCATCTGGATTTGGTATATCAATGATTTCGTCGTAATTGTTATCAGAATCATCAAATTCATGACGTACATGACTACGAGCAGAACTCCTTTTTCGTTTTGCAAGCATTTTATAAGCTTCTATTTTTTATTTTTCATCACTCAAACGTGATCTCTAACATGGCAAAATACTACCCACCGAGCGATTTATAGGTCCATATATATGCCCGAGAGCTCGCTGTTCCCACGGAGGGAAACGTGCAGCGTATAATCGCCACAAAGCGGCGGAGAGCATGGTTATACGGTATGGAGTCAATGTTTTTTACAAATATAACAAATGATATAAATTTCGTCAAGCAAGAAAAATATTGAGTTTCCGAATTACGCGGTAACCCAATCCGACATATTGGATCCGCCATTTTGTATTTCAGTAATCTGTCTTCGAATTTTGATTCAGTGTAGTCCGAAACATGGGAAAACGAGATCGAGAAAACTGATATATTGTGTCGAATTGCATGACAATCATTGCAACAATCTTCTACCCTGTATACGGTCGAAGAAATGGACGTGGGTAGTTTTCATACCACTTGTTTAATCTGCGATCGCCAATGCACTGGTGATATACAACGGATGTAATTCAACAGAGAAGAAAGCAGGATCGAAGGATTTTGCAATGAGTATGGCCAGACGCTACCTTGAAAATGGTCGAAGGCATAGGTCAAGATCACACGATGATTCTTTTAAAGATCTCAAAAATAAATGTTCCTCGGAGAAATGTTCAATCAGAACCTCCAAATATTGCAATACTTGTAGTCTTTATTATTGCAAAACCTGTTTCAACAATGATCATTGAAAGTATAAAAGAGCAAGAAATATACAGATATACATAAAGTTTGAAAAATTACAAAATATCTATATTATTTAAAAACCTACAACAAAATATATAAAATTTGAAAAATTACAAAAAAAATAGAAAAAAAAAGAATCTTGACCGTCCACCTCCACGTGGTAAGATTTGGAAACGTCAATGAGAAACGGCGAACGGACGGGACAACTATGTACAACAGTTTCACGGTACCCTAATCCGCCATATTGAATCTGCCATCTTGAAATTCTGAAAATCTGAGGCCAGATTCGTCATCGGCGACCTCAAAAATCTGAACATACGCAATTTCAGTAAAAAATATTGAGTTTATAAATTAGGTGGTACCCTAATTCACCATATAAGATCCGCCATTTTGTATTTTCATATTTTCCGCTTTTTTGTATTGTCGATAATCGTGAGAAAATTCGTTATTTTTTCAGTTCACCGACCGCCATATTGAATCTGCCATTATTGAGATCATACAATGTACTGAAATATGACTGAAAATGTTTAATCAATGTATATTTTATACTTTGTGAAGAATTTTGTTCGATATCGATGTGTAGCAGTTTTCCGCCAATCTTAAAAAAGAAAATAAAATAAAGTTGGGCGAAAAAATTTGTTGTCGTAAACTATAACTATTTTGTCGATCTTTGTCCACACTTTTGAACAGATTGTCATCTTTTTTGGACTTAAGAAAAATAGATCAAAAAAATATTTCCGATTTTTTGGTACTTTTTTCTGATGCATGGAAACGTATTTATTACCCCAGGAATCGAAATAGCACACCCAAAAATAGTAAGATAAGTAGGTTTTGTTACGGTATTCATCATTTTTCAATTTATCAGTGAGGCTTGAAAATGAGCTATAAATTCTGTGATTTTGGTCGTTAATGGGTTAATATGAAATTAAATCGCGTTCTCTTCTAGTTTCGGTCAATACTTGCGTAATTTACCTGGGAGTCGAGGCATTAGCAAATGTAGGCTGCCGAAAATGACATTTAATAAGATAGCGGTAAAAATAGGAAATGCGAGTTTACGACGGGATAGGAAAGGATAGTGATGTATTTAGAGACTTACGTTGTATGCGTGAGTAAGCCTTAGGTCCATGTAGTTCGCTCGGGCGGTCTCGTGCTCGAAGTAGTGGTGGAAGATATGAATAGTAGCTCAGGCACAGTAAATATATAACTCCGAGCAAATAAGTTTAAGATCAAGTTTATTGTATGAGAAGCACAAAGTTAAGTATAAGAGCGTGTCCCTTTCACAAGTGACATATAAAATAACAAACTGGTGCGTACGTGCTTACGGTTCGGAGTTCGAATGCAGAAGGCTAAGGTTTGAAGGCAAAAGTCGTGGGCAAATGGCCGGGAATCGCGAGCTTACGCTTAGCCTAAATTACGAATTAATTATGCATAGTTGAGGAGGGGGCGATGAAGGTATAGAGTCACGGAAGGGAGTTCGGGAAATATTGGGGTGAACGAGTGTGTCACCGTGGAGTATAAGGTAGGCAAGGTAGGATACTGGCTGAATAGGGAAGGGCGATAAGTTAGTTTATGTATGATAAATCACGTTTGTCGTATATGGATCTTGTCGTCGAAAAGTTGTTGTTGGTCAATACTCGGGACGTGACAGATGCAATGCTTAAATATACGAAGATTGAGTTGGAACTGGTTACCGATATAGATATGTTACTCTTCATCGAGCGAGGTATTCGAGGTGGTGTCAGTCAATGTTACAATCGATATGCCAAGGCAAATAATAAGTATATGAATGTGGAACAGTACGACGAGAGAACAGATTCAACATATCTTCTGTACTTCGACGTGAACAATCTGTATTGATGGACTATGACGCAGTTTCTTCCTTATGCAGGTTTTGCCTGGGTCGAAGATCTTAAGAGAGACAATTTATTTTTTAATGTAGCCGATGACAAAGTGGCAGGATATATTCTCGAGGTAGATGTAGAATACCCTCATGGGATTCACGATGACCATAAAGATCTACCGTTTGGGCCTGAACATCTAACTACACCAGGTACGGAGCAAAAGAAGTTGTTGACGACGCTGCATTCTAAAAAGCGATTACCGAGCTCTCAAACAGGCTCTTAAGCATGGATTGCAATTGACGAAGATTCACAGAGCCTTGCGATTACATATATTTGAACAATTTAGAAAGAAAAAATGCCAAGAATAAGTTAGAAAATCTCCTCTTTAAGTTATTTAACATTGCAATGCACGGTAAAACAACGGAGAATGAATGCAAATGAGTGAATGTCAAGCTGGTGACTAAGTGACCTGGACGTTATAAAAACTTCAACGAAACGTGTAGCTACAAGTACATGAATGAACGTGTTGGTGAAAACTGCAAACTGTTGTATACAGACACTGATAGCTTAATCTACGAAGTACGTCACGTGGATATGTATGACCTCGTAAAGACTGTTATCTACGAGTTTGATACATCGGACAATCTCAAGGACAACCAATTAAAAATATCGAAAGTAAATAAGAATGCAGTTGGTCTAACGAAAGATGAATGCCACGGTAAAATCATTGGTTTACGCAGCAAAATGTACAGTGTTAGGGTCGAGGGTCAATAGCCAATAAAAAAAGATCACCTTTGACGACTATCTCCGATACCTTCGAGAAGGTGTTACTCTGTCTCGCGAACAGCACAATATTCGCTCAAAGCTTCATATTCTCCAAGTGAAAAAGAAGAAAAGCTGGCTCTAAATCCCAGAGATGACAAAGTGTCATTTTATTCCTGGTCAGATGGATACTTTACCTTGGGGGCATTATAGTATTACCGAAGGAGAAAGATACGAAGAGAAGGTTGAACGATGTAGAGCTTGGGGAAGAACCTACTGCGCAATCACAAACTTCGATGGTGGGGGAAGCTGCAATGGTGGGAGAAGTTATTATAGGAATTATTAGGAAGTTATAAAAAATTATGTTAATGCTAATTATTCATGTTTAAAATCTGTTTTTTAAATATAAAAAAAGTTCTTTAAATATCAGATTTATTAATCCAGCTATTGTGGGAACTGTCGAATCCCAACCACGTGACGTCGACTTGATTCCCTTGTTTCTTTAGGACTTTCTCCATTAGGTATACGTCAGGATATTTGGTCCTCAAGAGTTCGTTTTCATAGAATCCACCAGCTACGGGTTCACTTCGACAGCCCTTTAGCTTGTAAGTTACAGGATTAGTGGGCATCACATGAATAATTGTGAATATCTCCGTGGACTAGTTAGGAGTGAAACCTTTCTCGAACACTTGTTTAGCTTTAGTCACTCGTACTTTGTCTTCGACCTTGAATTTCGGATTCATCTTCTTGCACACAGATTTCTTCTTTTGATTGAAACGTTTTAGAACTTGCATTTTGTTGAAAGTGTCTTTCGGCTTTACATCAGTAGTTCTATGCTTTCTATCGTTGTAAGTTGCTGGCAGGTCAGGTAAGATTTTGAACCATTTGTAGTTTCTCTATAAGCTGATTTGCTTCCACATCTTGATCTTGAGAGTACGATTGAAGCGTTCGCATTTGGATGCTTTGAGGTTACTGTAGGTCGAGTAGAGATTCATTTTGTATTGCTTCATGAGATTCTGGAAATTCTTGTTCTAGAACTCCTTGCTTCTGTCAGTATATAAATTCTTAGCCGCTCGACCTTGACACAACACTGACTTCATGGCTGTAGCAACGTCTTCACCTGTTATCCGTTTGAATGGTACAGCCTACGCGCACTGGGAAAAATATCAATGATGGTGAGCATGTACTTGTAACCATTATTTTCTCGAGAATAAGGCTGCATTTCTACGAGATTCGCTTGCCAGGTCTCATCCAATCGGCGCACTTCTAAATTCCGACGCGGATAGTAGGTCAAACTGACCATCAGCCGTGACTTTGTATACGACGGCAGGCGGTCCTCGTTTACTTTCAGAACGATCCAGATTACGTCCGAACAAGTCGACCTTATGTTCAAAATTACTCTATTATCCCTCGCGCAAATCCTCTATGATGGAATGAATCTCGTTGGTATGACTCGGGTTATCTTTCGATAATCGAAATAAATTATATAAAGATAGACAGATACAATAATGTAGGTTTCACTATATTGATGAAATGTTGGTTATGCATCAATCCCAGTCAGAGTTTACTCATCGAAAATGCAGGATGGCTCGATATCAAGGAAACACTAACTTTCAGTAACAATACAGGTTACTTCGATGCATTCGTCTGAGTATGATACTCGGATTTTCCGAAGACTATCGTAAAATCGTAGTGAATGTCAAGCATGAGCTCATACTTACGAGATCGAGAAACAATCGGAATGCAGATATGCAGACACCTACGCGAGCCGACGCAGAAAATTACAAGGATTTCAAGATCGAGCTAATGAAAATCGAGTGGCTTATGCCATACGTATTGGTATCGAATACAAATAATGTTCGACTGCTTAATTAAATAGAAAAGGATAGACCTATCGCCAAGAGTTTCCTTATTTGGGAGCTGTACAAATAGCCGCTACTTTCATATATATCGAAGCATGTTTGGACAGTAAAGATCTCCAATCAGTTGGAACAGCCTAGCTTTGTCACAGTGGTCTTTCAAACGAATCGAAAGCGGCAAAGGGCTGTTAATGCTTGCCGCTTCAGCCACTGCAACATAAGCAATGTGAAACTATTTCTCAACTCTCAATATTATCCATATGGAAATTAAATCTGGATATCAAACGAAATAAGTATGGCATACTGTATGAAATATATGCTAAATTCTAAAATGCTTACTAAGAAAAATAGATTGGGCCTACGCATGAAAAACAGCATTACATCAGTCACCTACCATTAATCTTCATCGATTGTTCGAAAAAAAACGAATCATTGAAAAATGCTCACGTTGATGTTCGTCTAGAATTCGAGGCTAGAGACCATTTCCCAGAAGGAACATCAGCTTACTGCTTGATCTTACACGATCGCGTTGTCCAGTACAATCCAGTGAGTGGAGACGTGAATAAACTCGTCTAAACTTGTTCAGAGTAGCAACGGTGGGGATAATTGCTACAAAAGAATGCGATCGAGTAAGAAAAAATCATACCTCTTAAAGATGGATTACGCAGTGGACATGTGGTCTTCAAGCAGCCCGTAAATCATTATATCCTGAAGGAATTGGCTGTAGTTCCTCTAACCGACGATAGCAAACCTCTAGTGCATCTTTTTAAACAGCTTTATTCCTGGCAAAGTCTCTCAAACTAGTACCAAAATAAGAACACCTGGTTAACGTACTATCATGACGGTTTACCATGTGGTTCGGGTGAACTTAAGGGGGGGGGTTAGGTATTAAAATTTTTTTTTTCGTATTTTTTTTTATTTTTGAAAATTAATGCGTTGTATCTCAAGAATATTGTGTAAAAATTTCAATTCGATCGGAGCAAAATTGCAGGTGTTATGAATATTTTCCTACCTGTTGGATTTTCATACCTGCTCGGTTCGAGCGCGCTATTGTTACCTGGCAGCTGCTACGCTCCCTATATTATACCGAACCGTTCCTCCTACTTTCTTTTATAGAAATTTGAAGACAAGTATAAACATGCTCATACCTGTACCGTATATTTAGTCAGTGTAGAGAATATAATTTAGTTTAGCAGTAGACTTTCTATCGAACAGACGTACACCTGCGCTCCAATTTTTCGCATCATTTTCGTGAAGTTTTGTGGAAAATTATTGCTACAATACCAAAAAGAGTTATACTACGGTTTGGCTATTAGACGCTACTCTGATTCCGTGGAAAATATGAAGAATGCTATCTGGGCACGTTCTTTCACTACAGTTCGACAGACGAGAATCCACAGCATGAAAAATGTCCGAGCGGCGCGGACTCCTGGTACGAATGGCAAAAAGTTGCAGCTGTTAATGGATTGGATTCGTTCAAAGACACGTACAGTGCTCTTCCAAATGATGTTTTGGATACCATCAAGCCTATCTATGAAGATCTAAGCAAAGATGCTCTCCTGGAGCGATGTATCGGAGGCTTCACGCAAAACAACAATGAAAGTTTGAACCAACTTACATGGAAAATCTCACCAAAGCACTTGAGCGGAACCTCTGTGATAGATGAGATTGCGGCTTATGTGGCAGCCTGTGTCTTCAATTAAGGTTCTTTTGCTCTACTATCCTTCATGCAAGACATGGGAATTAGTAGTGGATCAAGCGCTCATGAATGGGCGCAATCAACTGATCACATTCGTATAAATCGAGCAGAGCAGGAATCTGAAAATCAAACTAGAGATGGCAGGATTCGTCGTAGTCAGGAGCAAAAAGATGATTTAGACATCATAGATGACAGCAACATCCTCTGTGGACCTGGCATCGCTAATTCAGTGTGAGGTAAGCCGATAAATCTCGCTTATGAAGGTTTTATTCCAAATTATTTCGTGTTCAAAACTTTAAAGCGTTTTTCCCAAAACTCAAGTTTTCAAAGTGCCCATCATAACTTCAAAACTATTGCACCGATCCTTCCGAAATTTTAAACACTATTTCTTTACATAATTTATGAGGTAACGCTGGAGCTTTTTTCCAAACTCGTTTATATTTTTCATTTTACAATAATAAATTAGCCGTTTTTTTGGCAAAAATCGCGTTTTTTCATGTAAAGTGTTCTAGCAAAGTGAAAAATAGAAATTTCGAAAATGCCTCCCAGCGTTACCTGGGAAAAGCAATTATCTGACGAACGAACTTTGGTTTTTGGATTTCGGATGATCCAGCACCGAGTTATGAGGGGCACCGCAATTCAACTTTTTAGACGCTTCCGAATAATTGATGCCATTGCCGTATTTTTCAATATTTTTTCATGAAAATATTCCACAATATTATTTAAATGGACTACAATAATGTAACATTGGTTTTAATAAATAAATTTTAACTGAGTCGTGAAAAAAAAATCACAAAAATGTGCCTTTTTTTGCACAAATTAACCTTACCCCCCTCCCCCCCCCACCCCTTAATTGCTTCGAAATAGGAAATATTCTTCGAGAAGCCCTGCGTGATTCCACTAGAGTACTGATGATGGATTCGATAAGAAAAAAACGGCTGGAACACTTTAAAG